>OX439485.1:171620380-172092033 GCA_949320155.1 Melangyna quadrimaculata | reverse complement strand
TTTGTAAAACAATAATTCATATTCAACCACGAAATTCATACTGAACCACGAAAAGCCTTCAAATGTTTTTTTATTTTAAATGTCTCAAAAATTAGCAATTTCATGAAGAAAAATGATGACACAAAATTTCCCACAAGGAAGATCATAACAATGTTTTTCACAGAACCATTCCTTTAAAGACACTTGTTTAATTATGTCTTTACCGAGAACATGACATTGGCAAATTGGATATAGTGTTTGACTGCTAAAATTGACGCGTGGGTTCGATCCCCAGTCTAGGTAGCAATCTTTTCTATATTCCCCAGTTTCAACTGGATGTCACCCGTGCAATTTTGAAAGATTTTGTGTAGGTACCGACTATTTTACCAGTTCTACAATAAAATAAAACAGAATAAAATAAATAAAAAAAAAACACAAAATGAATAAATAAAAAGACGTAATTTATTAGGAATTTTGTATGAACTAAAGTTCATAAATGCAGTCACACTGCGCAGAAAATAATTAACATTGAACGTTTTGAATGTAACCACAACAACTAAAGCGTTCTACCGCCAAGTTATTTCGGCTGAAGTTAAAGCTATTTCATGAGTGCCACCCCGATCATCAGACTTAAGAACACTTTAGTTGTTGTTGTTACATTCAAAATTTTCAAAAAGACGTAAAGTTTTATACTAATGCGATCTTGTGGAGAATTTTATAACAAACAAATTTTGACTTGATGTTTTTTTTTCCTAAGATGCATAATTCCAAAGTTATATAGGAAAATAACAAAAAACAGGGATTGAATAATGCACTTTCTCGCACTTGAATAACCTTAAAATGTTATGCACGAGCGATTATGGAGGTCGGAGGGGATTTTAAAGGAGATACCGCTGCACATTGGTTTTGAATGTCTGTAAATCACTATGGGAGTGGAAAATTTGGCTGGGTAGAGCAGTCCACTTTCGTGTAGTGCGACTAAAGAAAGAATCTCTGTACTTAACAGCACGTCCGAAGTTGGGCTCAAGGGTAAACTGATGGACATTTCTAGAAGCGCGAGTATTACGGTTGAATTGTTTAAGGGGAGGAATGCAACTGGCTATTTCACTAGAGCATTATTTATGGAAATAACGGTAAAATAACGAAAGACATGAAACATTTCGACGGTGCTCCAGAGATGTAAACGTTTCCGTTATAGTTCTTTAACCTATCATTTTAAGAGCTCTCTTTTGAATTCTATCCAATAGACTCAAGTGGGTTATTGGAGCACCTGTCCAAATACGGGAGTTGTACTCAAGTTTTGGACGAATAAAGGCTTTGTAGATCACAGCCAGATCGGAGGGGGAGAAAAATTTCTTGCATCGACGGAGAAAACCTAAGCACCACACCTAGCAGCATTTTTGGCGATGTCAAATATGTGGTCGTTCCACAAAAGGTGGTCTGTGGCACATACCGAGGACTGAAAGCTGTTCAGTTTCCTCTATGCAAGTGCCGCTCATGGATAGCAGCATTGGGGGTGGGTTCCGCTTTAACGACAGGAGACAGCATTGAGTTTTAGAAGCATTAATTTCTACACGGTTTTTTATTCCCCACTGGGTTCCGCTTTAACGACAGGAGACAGCATTGAGTTTTAGAAGCATTAAATTCTACACGGTTTTTTATTCCCCACTTGACAATACTGTCAATATCAGAATTAAATGAGCTTATCATACGCTGCCATTCAAGTTCCACATCCGAAGGACATGGATGTGAATCAAGAAACGAATATGAAAAGCTGAGGGTACTGTCGTCAGCAAAACAGTTTAATGGATTCGAATTTTCAGATAAGAGATCGTTTATGAATATTAGGAAGAGAGTCGGAGACAAAACGGAGCCCTGGGGCACACCAGCATTTATTTTTTATTTTTTGGATATCAGACTTGAAACCGTCCAATACAACTTGTATTGAACGGTCCGAAAGGTAATTTCTAATCCAACGAAGAAGAGATTCATCGAAACCAAATGCACGCATTTTCGATAAGAGAGCTTGATGCCAAACTCTATCAAATGCTTTTGAATTATCAAGCGCAATAATCTTACTTTCTCCAAAACGATATGAAGATTTGTGCCGCTGTTCGGTGAGATATATCATCAGATCACCAGTGGACCTATTGCAACGAAAGCCGTACTGCGGGTCATTAAGAAGCTTTCGTTCTTCTAGATATTTCTTGAGCTGGAAATTAATCAGCGTTTCCATGACCTTGGAAGGAAGGGACGTAAGTGCAATTGGTCGATAGTTGGAGGGTGAAAAAGATACGCCTTTTTTTTTTGGATAGGCTGGACAAATCCTAATTTCCATCCACTCGGAAAGAAACCAGTAGAGTAGGACAGATGGAAAAGCTTACGCAGTGGTTTTGCCAGCGTTGAAGAACACCTCTTCAGAACAATGGGAGGGATACTATCCGGGCCAGCGGATTTGTGAACGTCAAGATCTTTAAGAACTCTAGCAACTGCACGAGTGCAAAAGAAGATTTGTCCCATGAAACCATTTACGCTCTCAAGTGCAGGAGGAGTCATTGCACTTTCTGGTAGCGTCGAATTAACAGCAAACTGTGCTGCAATCAAATTGGCTTTATCTAGTGAGCTGACAAAAGGAGTATCGTTGAAGACGAGCGTTGGAACCGCGGGCGAGGTGGTATTTCGTATGTTTTTTACAAATGACCAAAAATTTGAACTATACCTTTGGGAGACGATAGTATTTTTTGCCGTAAATTTTGATCATGTAAAAATTTTGTTCGTCGAATATGAACGTTACAGGTCTTTCTAGCTTGTTGAAACTTTTTCCGGTTTTCCTCAGCCAACCCTACTTTATAACAGCGGAAGCTTACTTCTCTGACCCTAATAACCTCTTTACAGCTCAAATCAAACCATGAGTTTTCTTTGGGTTTGATAGATTTTACCCTATTTATTAAATTTATTAAAATTTCTCAAAAAGAATTAAATTTGTGATCATATCAGCACTGGCGTCTACGCCACTATCGAGGAAGCATAGTAACCAGTTAAGGCTCCTGAAAATATCATTGAGACCGTCCCAGTTGGCTTTCTCATATTGCCAAATGGTTTTCTTGGGAGTTTTTTCTCTAACTGGATTTTGTTGGCATGAGAAATTTGCAGAAATGACACAATGAACTGATGTGCCTAGAGGTGATAATACACTAATGGTGTGTTTATCAGGGTCAGAGGTAAGGAACAAGTCTAGAGTTGTTGGCGGATCGACCTGCAACGTCAGGAATCCGATTAGGCTCGACCACAAGCTGAGCTAGGTTGTAAAACTCAGCAAAGATCTCGGCATACCTTCCTTCGGGTGTTGTCTGACCCGAATAGCGCAGCCAAGAAGAATTATGTACATTGAAATCGCCCGTAACAACGATTTCACTGTGCGGAAAATGGGAATTAATTCTCTGGATAGAGTCGGATAGTGCATCGTATTCGTTAGCAGTCGAATTACCATCCAAACCAGGACAATGATAAATAAAACAAGTATGGATGATGCGCTTATGGACGGTGAATTTGAACCTCCTGAAATTAAAGTTTGTATTCAAACCTAAGCGACATCATTTCGAACATATAAGGCGAGACCATGATGAGAGGAGAATAGAGGCACTAAGCTATAACCATGCAGGCTAAATTCCGAGTGATCGGTATTTTCCCCTACCTGGGTTTCGCTTAGTGCCAAAACAGCTGTCTTGTTTTTCGCAGTATGGACATATGCAGCACAAAAATTCTGCCTTAGTCCCCGAATGTTGCTAGTCAACCCTATATTCACCCACCATAACGAATAAACAAACACAAAAACCCAAATCAGAAAGTTATCTATGCTGATATCAAGTTTGGGCGCCAAAATAAATTCACAGGTGCTATGCCTTGATAGGTGTTATGCCTGAATAGCAGTGTACTGATCCGACCCTGGATACCCAAAATCAATAACAACAATTTATCTGATATGCTTTGGCTTAATCGATTATAAGCATTGTATGAAATGATGCACACACTGTATATAATGACGAAGCCAAAGCACTGTGAGTGATGTGGAAAGGAGAGAAAGTGAAATTTAGCGCTGTGCTATGTTTGTAGTTTGTGCATTATCTTCTTTGATGTTGATACAAGGGTGCACTTTTTGTTGTTGTTTTTGCACGCACTAGCAGTTGCACTTTTTTATGTTGAATTTAGATTAGAGTACGTATGGACTATTGTTTTTATTTTTCGCAGCGCGGTTTGTGTAGACAGTTAAATTAATGTTTTTATTTGCAAATTGAGACATTGGGTAATTTTATTTTTTTATTTTAAAGGGGCAAATAGTTAAAAGCACTTAATAGAATGGTATTGAAAACATATAATAAATAACAAATATTGGGGTTATTTTTGGCACGGTATTTCACTACACTCTCGCACCCGTCCACTCACGGTGGGTTGCAGACAGGGCTGACCACAAAACGAGAAAAATCTCGGTCTCGATCTCGGTCTCGTATTATGAGACCGAGATGACACGAGCCGAGACTGCCTTTTAAGCAACCGAGATGAAATCGAGACGAGACTGAATATTTTGACCGAAATTTACAGAGAGTCTAATAAATTAAAAAATCCAATTTCAGTTAAATATTTATTTTCTTCTGCACATATTCCAATTAAAGTCGAAAATATTTCGTTCCAATAATCAACAGGTTGTCCGGAAATCGCATTTTTCGAGACGAGACTGAAAATTTTCGATTTTGACGAGACCGAGTCGAGACTTACAAAAGTCTCACAGAGTCTCGTCTCGTGGCCAGCCCTAGTTGCAGATCGGAACGATTTTTCCTGCAAATAGCACACCTTTTCAAGCGGGAGCATGAGCAACCTCATATTCTCTTTGTTTATAAATATTATTTCTGATCGAATACCACAAAAAACAAAGATAATATATGTTACATCCATGCCAAAATCTTATTTGTCTGGATTAAATCGCTATTGATAAACATTTTCCTACCAAAATATTGACCATACTTAGGGCCAGTTTGTTCACAGTGGATTAAATTTAGTATGTGACTTTCATAGGCTTTAATTAACTAATGCTAATCAACCAAAATTGGCTGATTAGTGAAATCCATGATTAGCAACTCATACTTTGAATTTTTTAAACAAAATTTGATCAACAAAAACGTTTGATGATTTCCCAGCTCCACTAATCATGGATTAAAGATAATCAGCTGTGAACAAACTGGCCCTTAAAGTGATCTATAATTTTTTTTTAACAAAATTTTAAGAGTAGTTTTCGAGTTAAATTACTTTTTCATCACGCATGTATGGTTATTTTTGGAGCTCAAAAAATTCAATTTTTTCTCTAGAGATTCACTTAAGAATCCCTATTCCAAACTTTTTTAGACAAATTTAGGCTGCAGAGGTTGGGCTACACAGAATGGGCTGACAGAATTACAGACTTGCAGTACCCTTTCTAGTCCGCTTCAATCATTGAATCAGAAATTATTCATTTCAATTAGTTACATTGCTTAAATAAATTTATATTTAAACCTAGGATATTCGGGATATTTCAATAGTTCGTTATTTCCTACTATACTTATATCTGCCGACAGACCCTTTGCAAGGAGCGACTTCTTCTTTTTATCTAAAATTGAAAATTCAAGTTACATTCTTTAAGGTACTAATAATTATTCCTTCTTTTTGACCTTTATTAGGTCTATGTTGAATTTTTTTTTTAAATAAGACGACTGACGTTTCGAACGTGATGGTTACGTTCTTCTTCAGGTCTATTTTTTAGTGCTATAAAAAATCAAAATGCTCTGATATAATGAGCCCCAACCTTGGACTACAAAGAAAAATTTTTCAAAATCATAACAATTTTGATTCGTAAATTGTTGCGAAATTAAGCCATACTGTAATATTTTTTTTTGAAACCAGGGACTTGTGCTGAGCTATGCAACACATCAAATCCTTGTCATTGAGTGTTCTTTCGATTGTTCTACTGCTAACTGCTATGCCATGGACTTGATTGACTTCATCCCGATCATCAGCAGAACTTATCTTTTTTGGAGGAGGGTTTCTTCGGATGGCGTTGGTCGTATTATGAGTTTCATAAGATTTGATGGCATTATACACTAATTTTCTTGGTCGTCCCACATTATTAGCGATTTCGTGATTTTTTTAAACTCAGGTGTACAAGATTGTTGCCAGCCCATCTAGTCAAAAAATATTCAAATATTTTGCAAAAAAATCCTATAGAACAACTTTCTTTGAATTGTCGATTACTTTTTTCTTAAAATCTGACCAAAACTACAGCTATTTTATACAATAAACACATTTTTAACCACATGTGCTAATTCTGTGGCCACGGAAAATTGAGCAATCGCACACTTCTCATATAGAATTAATACACAAATGTAAATATCCGCAAAATTGCAGGGATAATAGGGGATGCAGTCTAGATTGCAATAATATGAAAAGTTTTTAAGAAAGGCATTTGTCAACTTGTAACGGGTGATTTTTTAGCTGGTTTGTTTTGGCAACACTGGTTTTGACAACCGACGTGTGTTTAGTACCTTGTGTCACTGTCAAACAGCTTCAGTTTGGTTTGCAATTTAACCATGGATCGTCTTACAAATGAACAACGCTTGCAAATTATTGAATTTTACTATCAAAATTCGTGCTCGGTTCGAAATGTTCATCGCGCGCTGCTTCCATTTTATGGTCGGCATTCTCGACCTTCTGAGCAGTCTATTCGGAAGATTGTGACCAAATTTTGCACCAAATTTACTTTGTTGGACATTGAACCACCAACACGTTTACGTACTATGCGTAGTGAAGAAAATATTGCGGCCGTATCAGCTAGTGTGACAGAAGACCGCGAAATGTCGATTCGGCGCCGTTCCCAGCAGTTAGGCCTTTGTTACAGCACTACGTGGAAAATTTTGCGGAAGGATTTGGGCGTAAAGCCTTTTAAGATACAGCTGGTGCAAGAACTAAAGCCAGCCGACCTACCACAACGCCGAATTTTTGGTGAATGGGCTCTTGGAAAGCTGGCCGAGGATCCGCTTTTTTATCGAAAAATTGTGTTCAGCGATGAGGCTCATTTTTGGTTGAATGGGTACGTAAATAAGCAAAATTGCCGCATTTGGAGTGAAGATCAGCCAGAAGCATTGCAACAGCTGCCAATGCATCCCGAAAAAAGCCACTGTTTGGTGCGGTTTATGGGCCGGCGGCATTATTGGGCCATATTTCTTCAAAGATGATGCGAATCGCAGCGTTACTGTCAATGGTGAACGCTACCGAGCGATGATAACAAACTTTTTTTTGCCCGAAATGGAAGTTCTTGACTTGCATGATATGTGGTTTCAACAAGACGGTGCCACATGCCACACAGCACGCGAAACAATGGCGCAATTGCGAGGCGAGTTTGGTGAACAGTTAATTTCACGTTTCGGGCCGGTCAATTGGCCGCCTAGATCGTGCGATTTGACACCATTAGACTATTTTTTGTGGGGGTATGTCAAGGCTAATGTCTATAGGGACAAGCCCGCTTCGATTGACGCACTGGAAGCCAACATCCATGCATTCATTCGTGAGATACCGGCCGATATGTGTGAAAGAGTATGCCAAAATTGGACTCAGCGGATGGGCTACCTGAGACGCAGCCGCGGTCAACATTTGCATGAAATTATCTTTAAACATTAAATTGCAAGGTTCAAACTATCGATTCAAATAAATATTTCATTCATTTTTTCGAATTTTTTGTGTTTTTTAAAAGTTCTAAACCTCTTAAAAAATCACCCATTATAAGGTAAGCCTAACTGAAAAAAACATAATGTGCTAATTCTCTGTCAAACACTGTAGGTACATAGCGTATAGTAATATCAATAATATTTGTAAAATATTCGTTCAATAAATATATTTTTTTGAAAATTAATTAAAACAGTTTTGGTAGTATCATTAGGGTTAGGTACACGAGTTCCAAAATCATAATCTCCAAACCAAAATCCCCAAAACCTAAATCTCCAAATTTATAATCTACAAAAAATAATTCCTTAAAGCTAAAGTCTCCAAGCACCAGAATCCCCACAGTCAGTCGGTCTGTTATCAAATTTTTTGTATTTTTTTTTTAATTTTATTGTTGGGTATTTTTTTTGGGGGGGGATTTTGATCTGCAGATTTAAAATATAATAATTTTGAGCTTAGAGATTTTAATTTTGTTCAAATAAAAATTTTGGAAATTTTTCAGAACATGGAGATTTTAGGATTTGGGGATTTTGCGTTTGGTTATTTTGGTGGTCCCCCTATCATTATTCTAATGAAAAATGATTGATTGGAAAAACTCTTAAATCCAGCTTATTGTTCATCAAATACGCATAATTTTAGAGTAGGTATATAAATATATATTTACCTACCTACCGATACTCGTATCTAAAATTGTTATTGGAAGATTTAAATTCTTCGATCTCAGTTTAACCCTCTACTTCTTTATTGCATGCCAATTTTCATTAAATTCAATTATCCTTCAGAACTTAAGTGCGTTGTTGATGAAATTAAAACAAAAAAAAAATAAGTCAAATCAAATTAAATAGCAGAACCCTTCCCCAGTATGTCGACCCTCTTAAGTGTAAAGTTATCGAATCAATATTGATGGCTTATTCTCTGCCACTATACACACCCCCGCAAATTACTAAATGATATAAAAGCTCAGTCTTTTGTGTTAAAATATCAAGGACAATAGACTTTGAATAATTGTAATTAAACAATGCCAAACCAATTATTATTGAAAAGTCATAATGTCATCGCGTTTGTATAACAATGCCGAAAACAACAACAACATGAACATATTTCTAAATTGCAACATCATCGCATAGTGATGAATTAGTTTCACAATGGGAGTCCTTTTAGCTGTATAACCTTATTCACCACCATCACACTTATGAACGCGAAGTGTAGATGTAGATATGGTATAGAGATAGTAAACGGGTATTTCATACACATACATACCTAAATAGAATTCCTTCTACGTGACTGATGGCAATTTCAAATCCACTTTAGCAACAACAGTGGTTCGTATTGGTTCGACTTCCGGCGGCGCTTGCCACCTTCACAGCAAAGGTGTCATTAGGCCACCAGAATTATGAGATAATTGCACAGCTCTGCCAACAACCGGTGATTCAGCTATCGAAATTCTAGAAGTACTCGTACATACATAGATATGATGTAGCCTGTGGGAAAGAAAAAAAATAAAAATAAATTTTTGAAGTGAAAGACAAGGCATAACGAAAACGTTTTCATAGTCCCCACCTAACATGAACAACCTGCAATCATTCTGACAACTAAACTCCATCGATTACGGATGAATTATAATGTATAACCGTAAGCTCTTTTATTGGCTTTCAGAAATGCCAGATTGAAAACAGAAAACACGCTAAGTTTGAGTGAGACCCGATTCTCTTCGAATGTGGCTTAAATTGTGCATCGACTATTATTTTTTTTTTTTTCAGAATAGACAAAAAATGGAAAAAAACAATAATTTTACTACCAATTTGTGTTAAAAGGATGTTTGCCCTTCAATCACTCGCAAACGACTGGACAGTTTCTAGTAAAATTTGGAATGAAGTCAATTCTGGTTTAAACAATTTTGTTTCGTCGTTAACCACAAAAAAAAAATACAAATAATTTTTTAGAATAATTTTGAGTCTGCTTGCTGAAAACGAAAATGGTACTCATAGTCCAGGAAAATTAGACTTTTACTTCGGAAAAAATTGGAGAAAGCTGAATATACACGTATACATGTTCTGTGATCCTTCCTTAATAAGCCCAGAAAATTCTGCCAAGACATGTTGGGTGCTTGCTTTTTTATAACGGTAAAAAGACAAACAAAAATCTTTTTTTTACCAAAAAGTCAGTATATCGCCATTTTTAACGGTTTTTCGTCAAAAATACTCAAGTTCAAAATTAAAGAGCCTAAAATTTACAGTAAAAAAATCCATACAACATTACTTATAGCTATAACCGTTTCTGAGTTATTAAGCGTTAAAAAATAAATTTTTTTTTCTATTCTTCGATAGTGGGAACTGCCAACAAAAAACAGTTTTTTGCATATATCTTCAAAACTGTAAGCTTAATCGAAAAATTATGTTTGCAAAATGTGTACATTATGAACCTTTGTATAAGCATGCATTAACAGTTTTTTGTTTTCTAGAAGCCATACATTTTACGATATCATTATTTTAAAAATATAACCAAAAGTCGAAAACACTAGTTTTTGGCTCTTTTCTCCGAAATGACGAATTTTTCGGAGAATATTTTATACTTATCTTGTAGATTTTAATATTATCTAGAGAAAATATTATGACACTTTCTTGCGTATAACACATCAGTTGCAAGATATTGCGACTTCAAAAATGGTAAAATTTCGAACATGTTTGAATAAAAAAAAAATTAAACAAAAAAATGATATTTTTTAAACTGGCGTTATAAATATTATATTATTAAAAATACATACATTTACCTTACCTTTGTCATATTTATGTTTGTATGATGTATGTATTTTTAGTCATATAATATTTATAACATCATTTTAAACAATATCAATTTTTTTATTTTTTTATTTAAAAATGTTCGAAATTTTGACCTTTTTTGAAGTCGCAATATCTTGCAACTGATGTGCTACACGCAAAAAGTGTTACAATATTTTCTTTAGGGAATATTAAAATCTACAAGATAAGTATAAGTATAAAATATTTTCCGAAAAATTTGTCATTTAAGAGAAAAGAGCCAAGAAACAGTATTTTCGACATTTGGAGATTTTTTTAAAATAATGATATCGTAAAATGTATGGCTTCTAGAAAAAAACAGTTAATGCATGCTTATATAAAGGTTCATAATGTACACATTTTGCAAACATAATTTTTCGATTAAGCTTACAAGCTTACAGTTTTAAAGATATATGCAAAAAACAGTTTTTTTTTGGCAGTTCACACTATCGAAGAATAGAAAAAAAAAACTAATTTTTTGACGCTTAATAACTCAGAAACGGTTATAGCTATATGTAAAGTTGTGCAGTTTTTTTTTATTGTAAATTGTATGCTCTTTAATTTTTAACTTAAGTTTTTTGGACGAAAAATCGTTAGAAATGGAGATACACTGATTTTTTGGGAAAAAAAAACGATTTTATTTTGTCTTTTTACGTTATAAAAAAGCTAGCACCCAACATATCTTGGCGGAACTTTCTGGGCTTAATCAGGAAGGTTCACAGAACGTGTATACCAAAATTCAGCTATCCCCGATTTTTTTCCGAAATGTGTACCATATTTTGACTAATTTTCCTGTACTTTCAGTTTTTTATCGTCGTAGGTACCATAATGCAGACACAAATGGCATAATTAAAAAAAAAATATTGTACATAATTAAAAGTTCTTAATCATTGATAGTTTTTTATTTTTTTATTTTCAAATATATCAATCTGGTAACACTTGTCGCGTGTAAAAGCCCTTAAATAAAGGAAATGACAAATTATGTCGTGTGTCTATAACTAATTGAAATTAAAGGGATGTGATTATAACTGCAAGGATTCTATCGACACAATTCGACATTAATAAAGTCTTTTGTTACCCCGCGCGACGACAATTTTAGAATTTTTACATGCCATCGCTTCATCGCCTCATGCCTTATTCCCCACAAATCCAACAACACGAAGAGCGCTTTTAAAATTGGAAAAAAATGTTCCCTTGTGTAGATTTGAAAATAAGGTAGATGGCAAGGGTGTCATTTGGTAGACATGTATTTGATTCTGCCGTATATATACCTAATCTAAAGTTAATTTTGAAAATTGGCGTATGTGTATGTGTCTAAACATTGGTTAGACTGGTCCAGAAAAAAAAACTGTTCTGCGACGACCGTTTAATGTATAGAAATGGCAGCAAAATCCAATTTTTGGATCCAATATTTTGCTCACCAACTTGATGTCGCTATTTTAAAAGACAGTTATTGTGAGTCATCTCTTGAAACTTACCTGTTCGTATGACATTTTTCAATTACTATTTAAATTTCTTCATCTTCTTATTATGATTTTTTTCTATAGAGAACATTTTCTAATGTGAATCTTCAACGTACAGCTGATTTGTTGGATAAACAAATAATATATGAGGGAAAGGGCATATTTCTCGACCTTTAGGAAATGAAGATGTACATTTTCTGAATAATTAAATTAAAGTTTGAAGAATCAAATATTAGTAAGGATGGAATATTTGTGAATATACAATACATATGCAAGATGGATGCTATTTAGACTTATAAAAACGGAGAACATGTTTCGGACAGATCAAAACGGTTAAGATTTACATTTCAATGATTTTTTTTTAGATTAGCCAAAGGTTTGAAAAATATTGTAAGCTTTAAAAAATAAACTTGTCCCTAACCAAGTGAAACGGATAGTTCTTATAAAAATAAAAAATAGAAAATTTTCCTGGTTTTAATTTTGTAGAAGACTATTTTTGGATACGAGAAACTATTTACAAGATATATGGGAAAAACAAAGAAAACCACATGTTTCTCTCAACTACCACCAGAGTTATTTTCTAAATTATAACAGATACGAAGAAAATGCTTAAATTATTTTTTATTAGGAAATGTAATAAGATTTATTTTTGTAGAAGATTATTTTTTTTATTCCAGTGACAGTTTACAAGACAAATGTGAAAAATAAAAAGAATTACATGCTACTCTTCAATGTTGCAATCGCACCTGTCGGATTCTTGGGGACTTCTTTTTTAGATCATCACTATACATTTTTTATTAAATTTGCTAAGTTGATTTTTTTTTTTTTTTTTTTTTTTTGAGGTTAAGGTAGTTTTAATCCTTCAATCACTGGACCAAGAATTATGTGTTTCTTCTGGAGAAGTTGAAGCAGAACTTTCAAAGTTCATAAAGATAGAAATAAATAAAATAAATTGAAATTAGGCTTCTTTCTGCATTTTATTTTTTTTTGTTGCATTTTCTTTTTAGGTGTGAACTGAACATAGCTTTTGTTCCCAAGTTAAATTATTGCAAATCCATTTTTTTTTTAAGGTCCAGTTTTTAAGTTCGGGGTTATAGTTAGCACGACCTAACTCTTCAAATTTGGTTAGTGATGCTTGGATTTTGGATTAACTCAACAAATACCTATTTTTGATATTTTCTATTACGTGTTTTTGAAGTATTTCAGCATTTATACTTCACCTTAAACAGCTTCTTGACGTAACCGTAGATAAACATTGGTTAAACTCACCATAGAAAAACTGGGCCTTATTTTAAAAAAAATGTTAAAAAACTGATTCCTATGGTTTTGAATATAGATATATAGATATATATAAGGTTGTAGGTGTTGCCGTTTTATTTTAATGATATTTTATTCTATTTAGAGTCAGAAAATTACCCATCCCTTATGTAGAGATGGGTAATTTCCTTTTTCCTCTTTAGTTCAAAATAAAAATATTTGCCATAAATGATAACTATGAAAACTTCCCATCAAAATAGCCAATAGAATAACAACAAAACAATATTTTGAATTTTTGTTTACTATTTTAAAACATTCGGGTGCGAAACAAATCTTTTTTTAAGAGCCAGTCTAACAACTTTGTAGTATCTTAATTCGCTTAGAAATGGGTAAATTACTACCGCATTATTTATCCTAGGTATGGTGTTAATGCAACGATATAGACAAAACTGTGGTTTTCGGCTTTTCGTCATCATTTTCAGATAATCTTCAAGGAAATACCACGGTCTATACATACATATTAAATCTAAAGCAAGGAAGTTAGCAATTATGCAAATGAAATTGGAAATATTGCAAAATTTACTTTTTGTCTTTTCACTCTTCACTGATTGTTTTTTTTTTTTTATTTTTTCATTTGCTTGATATTAAATTTAATGTTGAGTTAATGGAAATTAATCGATGAACAGATTCGTTTTGAGTTGAAATTATAGAAAATGAGGTGTTTTTATGATAAAATATTCAATCAAGTGAGTTTATAAGTTCATATCTAAAGTGACATTATTTGCTTTTAATTTCACTGAAATATTCAAATAAGCTGCCAAAATATTGTAAAACATTAAAGGCTTTATTATTCACTGTGGATTTAAAGTATATTTACATAAATGAATTTGAAATTTTATTAAATACAAAAATAAACAAGACTGTATCTCGTAGCTAACCACTATATAATGTAGCTAAATATTGGTTGGGTTGACAATATTTTTTGTTTACTGTATCTTTAACGAGAAAATAATAAAAACATAATTTATTTTTTTTTTTATTAAATTCAAAAAAAGTTTGAAAAAATGTTGAAAACTTTTTAAAAAACGGGCAATATTTTTACAAAAAAAAACTCTATTACTTGATTTCCATTATTGTAACAGACGCACAGTCAAACAGACCGTCACGGACATCTTGACTAACTTCCCTATTTTGGCCTTATCCATCAACGTAATGTTAGTTTTGCTTAAAATCTCGATTTTTTTTAATACTTAATGAACTCAGAGGAACGACAGCTGATGGTAGGTAACCAGGAACTATATAGACTCACAGCGTGTTATAATTCAGCAGAAATGGAGTAATTCAGCGGAAATGTAAGGGACCCATAATTTTCTACTGAATCCAAAAGGCTGAGGTGTCAGATTATTTCTCATGAAAGAGATATACTCTTACATGATTTATCATTTCCACGAAGGAGACATTATGCTCTCACTTTAATTTGTGTTTATTAATAACGCTGTACATAGTTACTGTTGTGTTTAATTTAGCAGTGTTTGGTTTTGTTTGGTGTACCATGAAGTCAAGCATTATCTACTGATTTTTGCTCGAACAATTGTGCAACAATTGAGGGGTGGGGTAAAATTGTTTTTTTTTTTTTGTTTTAAGCATACCGCACATAAGTACCAGCCTTATGTAATGTACCTTACATACCTCAACAACTGCTATAAGTTCAAAGAAAATAGAATAAAGAAAGATCATTAGGATATCGGCACAACCTTCTTCTATATATCCTCTAAAGTATTTTCGTTCTTTAATTCCCTCGAGGCTTTGTATTAAGTGAAATACTCACAAATCAATTGATTTTTCATGATGCCTCCCAGACAAATACACTGCCATAAATTTCGAGTGCTTAATTACCACCATTACCCCATATTTCTAGGGCTGTTTGCTTCCACAAATTTCATGTTATATTATATAACCAATACCAGAGAGAGAGAGAGAGAGAAAAGGTGATCTATCCGTTTTCTCGATTCATCCTCGTCCTTGTAATTATATTTCCTCGTCCTTGCCGCGGGGCAATGGGTTATCCTCAGAGTTACAAAAACACAAAAACAAAAAAAACAGAATTACTCGTGCAGAATGAGCTCTCGGAATATTAAGATGGAAATTCCTATCTCATCTAATCCATCCAACTTAATGGTAGCCAGAAGAATCACCCGTTGATGCTCTTACAAATGGACCAACTCCCATATATCCTTATATCTTCCAATGCAGTGCACACACGTAGCTACATTTATAGCAGAGAGATTCCGAACCGAGCGCCTTCGTGTGGTCTGGTAGGTAAGATTTAATGGAGAATTTATTTTACCAGATTAATTAGTATTCATGGTCAATATACCTACATAGAAGGGAGTTTTAATTTTTTTTTTTTTTATTTACATCAGTCACACTCTAATTCTCGAGAATATCAAATATTCATAGAGTTATATTTTTGTTGCAATTGCAATTCAAGGAATGTGCTTGTGCATAGCTCAGAAATAGCTATCCTTTTTATCTGGAAATCATCATAGGTATACCTAGTAGTCTTGCGTGTGAAGCAAACTTTTCTCCAAAGTTCATAGTGAGTGTCAGTTGATTATGGAAAGAGGGACGACAAATAAGGTTAAGGTGACACTCTAGTCTCTCTAGTCTGCCCTAAATCAAGCCCAGCAGAGAACAAACATGCAGCTTTACTATATTACTACCCCAATTATCCCCCGTTCCGACAAAACATCAGAGAGTTTGAGAATTGAGATGGATGGCTGATATGAGTCGGAAAAAGAGAAACTTAGTGGTGCGAAACGGAACGACTGATATTTTGAACTTTATTCTCCGGAGTCCATATGTGATTTTTACTTACTTACATTACAATAAGTAAGGGATACGTAGTGTTTTAACGAAATTTTTGAAAAACTCATTTTAAACTAGCGCTCTAAGAAGCTTACGAACATGGTTTATACTATTTTCTTGTAGGATATATTTTTTGAGGATAATCAGTCCAAAATAACAGCTCTAGAAATTTGGCAGCGTAGTTATAGATTTCCTTCATACAAAACCGCCACTTCATTAAATTGTATATTGGTTTTGGTGTTTTTGGAAAGTTTTCTAAATATAAATAATTTTAATGTAAAAAAGTCAAACTTACCTTACATATTCACTCCAAGATGGACTGTGGTCAGAACCAACGAGCGCATGCTTATTTTTTGTGTAGAATTTAATGAGCTACAATTTGTACCTGCAACTTTTTTCAAAATAACCTATATTTTTCGAGTAAATTAGAAAAACAGTTCAACCCCCTTTGCCCCCCCCCCCTAAATTGTTTAGCTCCATCCCAAATGTAGGGTACTTTCCAGGAAATGTTTGGGAAAAAAATGAAGCTCTCCACAAAAAAAAAGGTTTCTCGGAATTTTTCGAAGTGAATATCTTATTTTCCTGGACTAATAGACTTTAAAAAAATATACATAGACGCAATTAGAACTTTTTTAAGTGTTTTTTTGAACAACCTTAATAAATAAAATTTATAAAAAAAAATTTCTTAATACAATTTTCAAAATCGAAATTTTAACTTAATTACGTAATTTTTGAAAATTCATGTGAAAATTTTGAAGTTCATTTTTAAAAACAAAATTTCTCTTTTATAAGTTTACTTTTGAATTTTGAAAGATCATATGACCCCCACGCCGCGACACGCAGCGCCTGGCCCGCTAAGCAATTGAAATTTCATCGATGAATTTGTGGATTTTTTTTAGTAAATAGCTAAATTTCAACTTTGCCAAAATTCCCAGTATCTGCTTGCTGTGGTTTTTATAAGAGTCGGTAAACATCGACCAAAATTTGTGTCGTAGTAGGGTGCAACAGACTGACTGAAGAGCCCACTGTTATGCCGGGGCGAAACACAATTATTTCTGGAGTTGTCACTTGTACTTTTTAATTGATTTTATATACTTTATCCTGATACCTTTCTAAGCTGACCCGTTTGGAAGCTATTTCGATCAAAATCTGAAAAGCTAGAATTTTTATTTCCGCAGAAAACACGTCCATTCTATTTTTTTAAAAATATTTTTCTTTTGCCGTTATTTCGGATCTTGTAAATTAAAAACAAAACAAAAATATTTGAATATTATTTATGAATTGGGTTTGGCTATAAAACCAAAATGAAAAGAAGTTAAATGAAAAAATAATATTTGAAAAATTCGTGTTTCCTATCAAATATTCGGTCTTGCAATTTTTCAGAATTTTGTATGTCTCTTGAATTGTTATTGGAATTGGATTTGTTTTTAACGAGTATAGGTACTATTTATAGCTTTGCAATAATATAAAGCCAGAAACCATAAATTATACGAGCAAGTCCAACCGACCAATTGATGGTTGCATTTTCCTAAAGCTATACATTTCGTAACTGAACTGATGTGGACACGCACGCACACCGAAGAGGATTTACTTTTTTATGGTCTCATGTCCGATTTGACGCTCTACTGATTTGGACCGGACCTGAACGTAATTAAGTCACAATAAATTTAGTCAAAGATAAAATTTCATTGGTATAAGTATAGTCATTCCAAAAGACTGATGCTTATCAAGGCTATTGGGACAGCGACCGGCGCGCAGCGGCGGGAGACCATCACCCATCGTGCGTCGTCATTGACTCCTTATAAAGTATCCCAACTAAACAGTTTTATGCCAAACAACATAAAACCACATATTACACACACTCACATTATACGTCTATACACTCATTATTATATGTATACAAAATGATTATATCCTAGCCAAATGACCGACCAAATAAATTGACAAATTTGTTTGTCAAATTCATTTATATTGGCGGTAAAATAAAATTGAATTTTATCGTCCTATATGTACCTACCTATACTCGACAGCTGATTATAACCACTAGTATTTTATCCACTTTTACCATATCCAGCATTATACATACACCGATAGCGATGGCATCCGATCGCCATCATCGATGATTGCCGATGGCTTAAACTAACAAATTCACAAATAAATTAGTTGTTTAGCGTAAAATTATAATTAATGGTCATTTTTAATTGGTCTGCAGCGTAGTGCAGGGACCGGGGGAGTTGATTTTACAGGAAACAGGACCTTGTAGTATTTTATGTCTAATTAACAGTTTATTGAACTGAGTCGGTCCGCCATGATAAACGTCCATCATCAATTCAAATATCAAATCATGTGTATTATCTATCAGTCCGCAGCGGTGATGTGTTACTGCCAACAATTATACTGCTATTTTCATAGGTCGTGAACTACATTTAACTCACATAGGATTGCAGGTACCTAAACATAATTCAATCGCAGATAAAATTGCACTAAATGTTAATGACAATATTCAAAATTGTTATTATAGGTTCTCACAGTAGATACCTATCTCACTTATGTTTATACCTATTATAGCTGTGTTTATTTTTGGATTAAGGACATTATTATTTGTTTATTTTATTCGAACACATATACATACATGTATGTTTTAATGCATTGTTTTAACCTTTAACGTTGTTTGGAATTATTTAAAATTTTATTGGAATAAATTGTGTTAAATAATAATTAAATGGGCAGTGACTCCAAACTAAAACAAACGAGGACTGATTATTAATTTCAAGGTAAATTTTTTGTTAATATTTGTAAGGCCAATTTAAGGAGGATAATGGTCAAAACCCCAGGCAAATTGTATTTTTTCGGCAAACAAAAATCCAAATGAAGATTTTTAAACGCAATAATCTTAATTTTTGTATTAGAAATACTCACGTAAAAATGAACTTACTGCCAAATCGTGTGTCAATAGTTATTCAAAATTACATGTCGAAATTGTCGGCTCTTCACTTCCAAAAAAATAAAGTTTTAGATCATGTCATCTCCCTTAAAAAAAAGTTGTGAACATTTTTCTCCCGTGGCTCGACCGTAAAGAAGATATACAAATCTTAAAACCGTGTCGGACGTGTGGATGGACGGACGGATGGACAAATGGACAGACGGATGGACGAACGGATGGATGGATGGATGGATGGATGGATGGATGGATGAATGGATGGATGGACGGATGGATGGATGGACGTATGGAGGGATGGACGGATGGACGGATGGACGGACAGACGGATGGATGGATGATTGGATGGACGGATGGACGGATGGATGGATGGATGGATGGACGGATGGACAAATGGACGTATGGATGGATGGACAGATGGACGGATAGATGGATGGATGGATGGATGGATGGACGGATGGACAAACGGACAGATTTAGCCACCATAATTTTTATAATGTCATTGCTTCAAAAAAATCATCAATATTCGAAAATACCGTTTGCTGCTCTTATCTCTTAAATCACGAATTTTCAGAAAAATATTTTGAACATTTTTGTAGATTATAATAAATTAAATTTAAATTTGAGTTGTGATAAAATTTATCAAAATATTTATGTAGCACTTGTGTTTTTCTTTCTATAACAGGAGTCAGAAATTCATCTATAACATGGAAACCGAAATTCTTACCCAGGGATTTTTTTAAAATTCAAATTAGGAACCACATTTTGAAGCCTAAATCGTCCATCAATTTCACACTCATATCAGAAATTAGTACTTGTCACTAAGCTAAAAGTTATTTTCTAACTTAACTACCATATCAATGACCAGAAGACCCAATATAGGTCATAGGGTATTGTAAGCACATCTATACGGAATGAAGATCCTTTTTGAGTATTTTGTTAGCTTTTTACGGTTGACGTACATAATGTAATTTTACAGAAACTCAAAACAATTTTTGAACAAAACTATGTATATATTTAAAAAAAATCATATCGTTGGAACAACTGGTATATTGCCTACACTTACGTTAGAATTGCAATCTAGCTACAGCGTGTTATAGGAGAATCTTGATTGTATATAAAAAAGATCATATATACAATGCTTCTACCCACTTGAATATTGGCAATAAATTATTCTGACTGTCGAAGTAACTATATACATCGTCACACTGTCACTGGATGTCATGAAATTCTGTGAAAATATAACCACGCACACACTACACCGACATAACCGACTCCTTATCAAATAGAATCTTCATTTTAATTTATTCGTATAAATGGTTGTAGTGTTATAACTCTTCTGGTTTTACTTTAGACAGGAGCAAACATTTTTTTATTCGTATTATCTTTACAAAGTTTTGTAATAACGATAATCAATTCAAACTAAAGAAAACCATAGTTGTGTTGTCGGTCCCTCTTTAAACAATCCTTTGACATCGCCGTTCGCCGTCACCGTCGCGTCGTCCTCCTTATTGTTGGTGTCAAGCAGTATATACCTTCAACCTGCTATACCCACTCCTACGATCATTGTCGCGGGAAAATCCTATTTTCTTTATATAATTAAAATCATTTTCACGTTAATTAACCCTTTATGTTGGCTTTAGCGAAACATTTTAAGAGCCAAAGTCACCATTATTTGTCGAGACTCGTATCTCTGCTCGCTATACTCCATCACATCAGCAGCGCCGCTCTGTTTCTGTGTGTTACAGTACGATCTCTCTTTTACGGTGCACAATAATTGTGATTTTTAGTTTCGGTTTTTAATGATATGAGGTGGTTCAAAAATTAGAAAACAACGAAAATTATACACCAACATCTGGGAACGTACACCCATTTTATTTAACAGACGTCAAAAAAAAAAAATTTTTAAATAGGCTAAAGTTAATCACAGTAGATCAGAGTACAAGTTGTATTCACAGTTGTACTGACAGTTCACACCGCCGCTTTTTTATTTTAGGAGAATTTTTCAGACAGAGCGATTCTTTTGCCAAATTAAGTTATTCTTACGAAAACAGTATTACGTCGTAACTCAATTTGAGATTGATATTTGTACTTGTTGTTACAGTCTTTTCACATTGAATTCAACCTCTTTCAAATCAAACTAAACCTTTTGCAAATAGAATTCATCTTTTTTGGAAATGAAATTCACCCTTTTGCCTAATTAAATTCAACCATATGCAAATAAATTAACCTATTTGCAAATACAATTTTCAAATTGTCTTAAACTATGTTTTGGGCTTTCTAAAGGTTAATTTAATTTGCAGAGGTGTGAATTTAATTTGAAAAAGAATAAATTTAATTTGTAAAAGGCTCAATATCGTTTGAAAAAAGGTGAATTTAATTTGAAAGGGGATTAATTTGATTTCCAAAAGGTTGAATTTAATTTAAAAAATACTATGTTTAAATTTGATAAAAAATAATAAACCTTGAATCAGCTTTAAAACTGGGTGCTTAGATAAAAGTTTAAAAACCGTAAAAAATCTCACGTCCTTCAATATAACACAAGTTTTTGGGCGATTTTTTTTTTTCTTTAAAAATTTTAGCTACAGCAGTAGGTAGCATTTTCAAGAAGGTGAATGTAAGACATGCAGGAGATATACCAGAAAATAATAGCGCCCAGAAAATAGAGACTCTACTGTAACTGTGCGAAATTATAGAATTCCACAAACTGTTTTTTTATCATCAGCAGAGGATGCCAACAACCCTCTATCTGGTCTATATACGCATTGTGTGTGCGGATGAAGGATTCTCGCGTCGCGTCGTCCTTAAGAAAACTTTGCTGCGTGCTGGTTTTTTAAGTGGAAATTATTTTTGTATTCTCGCGCGAAATTGAAAATCCTTTTTTTCCCCTCCACCCACCGTACCTTTAGCAAAGAGTTTATTGGATGGGCGCTTCGTGCTTCTGTCGTGATTCACCCACCATTGCTTGCTTCTCTCCGCCGCACGCTTTCCTCATTCTACAAAAGTTTTGTGTTGACATATTGGTCTCGCGCTGATGCTGTTGTTCCGAAAGTGATGCCAATTTTGATCTCGACGTCAACTTTTATATCTGTGCTCTTCCTGATTCGAAAAGGGGATTAAATTTACGCAGCCAGTTGGTAAATGATGGGGAAGTAAGTTTTATTGACTTCAATTCAACCGAACAACACAACAAACAGAGAGTGGAAGGAGGGACTTCTATAGGGTTTTTCGATTCGAAATGACGATGGATTCAAAACAACAACAACAACAAAAAATAAAACTTAAGGACCTTATATATATCGAGCGAGAAAAAGTTCTTTGATGGGAAATTAAATGAATTTTAAAATAAATCAATAATGCGTATAACTGGATTTTTATTTCATTGTCTGTTGCTGCAGTCGTTGTTATTTTCAATGGAGAGGCATCCTTCTATTTTACATTTGCTTTATACCTACTCGTAAGTAGGATTTTCTGGTATTATATTCTGTTTATTACATTTATAAGGAAGAAATATTGGTTTTGCGAAATACCTTCCTACTTATAAGTAGGTACTCTATATTTCTTTGTTTTTGATTTTTTTTTTATTAGAAACACAACTAGGTATACCAGCTTAAAAACCACTTTTGAAGAATTAAGAGGTTCTTGCTTTTGAAAAAATTATCGTTCAAAGTCCATTTAAGTTGTAACTTTTTAGACCGAGAGCATTGTTTGACTAATTTTGTAGAAAATTTTATCGATGCATCTTGAATTTAATTCTTAATTTGTGTAAAATCGAGTAAACGTCCACGTCTTTTAAATGAACCCTTACTTTTTCCCAATATACTTACATTGTTGAAGTACTCCTATACCTACCTGCATTAAAATGCACATCCCTTTTTGTGAAAATTTAAATAAGGTATACGAATGTAATGAGAACAATTAAAATTATCGCAATATAAGGGTTCAATTAAATTGATCCTATGGATTTATTTCAGGTAGGAATTATGTATGTTGGCTTAATAAAATACTCGTATTAAACGAGTTTTATTTTTTTGTTTAACATAAATAATCATAAAAGCTTGCATACTGTTACTGCTTTCTTTTGATATATTTTTTTAATAATATAAAAGCTGCATTTCGAATATAGATGGAAAATAATGAATTTTATAAATATATGAAAAAATGTAACTTGTAAAGGTATAATAATAACATATATAGATAGAGATACCTATTAGGGTGGGGCTTTTTTTGTAAATGTTTGAATTTATTTCATGCCCCTGTCGAAAGTCCGCTTGGTTAACGAAAAAACTGCCTATACGACATTACCGACCTGTACCACATTACCTCAATTTACTATATTCAATGCATGAACCATTGGCTTCGATGAGTCAAAACTGTCTATTCCACATTACCGAACTTGTACCACATTACCTTAATTTACTCTATTTAATGCACAAACCATTGGCTTCCATGCAACGGCGTATACAGGGAGGGGGGGGTAACGGGGTCATGTCGCCCCCGAGAACTCAAGATTATTTTGTTGATCTGAAATAATTATTTAGTAACCACATAGAAAAGAAAAGAAAGTTGGTTACTTAGAAAGCTAGTAGGATTTTGGATTGATAATTTAGAATTCAATAGAGAATTTGAATGTTGGTAACTTCAATTCAATAAGAAATTTAATTTTCATGTCAATGGTACCTAGGTACGTTATTTTGTAGTCAATCGATGATACTTTGATTTTCTTCCTCGTACCTCAAATTTAACATAACAACAAACTTCTCATAATATGATAATGCATTCAAATCTTAAAATATATTCTATTCATAGGCTAGTTTCCGTTTTGAGATGACAGCCAAAACCTGTTAAACCAAACAGAAATCAAAGTGCGGAGTTGTTACCAAATTTTCACTCAGTAAAGTAAAAACTAATAGGATTTTCAAAAAAAGAATATTTTTTTTTTCTGAAAATAAAATCTTTAAACACACATACAGAAATTGTTTTGTTTGTATGACAGATTTTTTTTAAAAGCAAAAAAAGTGATAACTTTCGATTTATAGTTATTCTTACCAAAAAATATTAATGTTAACGATAAAAGACATAAATATATAAAACTATGATGAAAACCTATTATGAAAGGATTTTGTTTGCACTTATTCAACATTTACGATCGAACAATACTGTTATTGATTTGGATGTGGATTACTTTTACAAAGTAACCTATGAATCCCATAATGCAAAAGCCAATAGCTATGGGAAAGGAGATTTTTTGGAACTCCTTGCGGTGAACCGTTTGACCAGTCGGATGGAATTATTGACGAAAAGCGACTAGGCTCGTAGAATTTAACAACTTTGTCCATTATTTTTATCAGAAAGGCTTACTGGTAAGAAAGATAAAAAGATTAGGTATATTTGATGTACATATTTATTTTGTAAGGTGCCTTTCACTTTTCCATCGGTGGCAGTCTTAGAGACATACATTTTTTTCAAATCAGAGGCATATCAAAATCACTCGTGAACTTTGTTCGCACTATTCTTGAAACGCAACGAAAACGAATTTTTGTATTCAATTACAATACGAATATGTAATGTATTTTAGTTTTTCCACTATTGTAAACAGAGCAATTTACACAAGTGGTCATTTTTGAAAATCAGAGCTATTGTTTTCATTTTCAGTAGTGTATATTTATATCTATTTACTAAAATTAAGAAACAGAAAACAGTGCTTTTTTACTAATTTTACCTGCAACTTCAATTCGCTGAAATAAAACTTTGATAGGATTAAACTAAATTCTGAATAAAATTCATAAGATATGATCAAGCGCATCCAAAAATTTTTTTCCTCAGTATTTTGACAGCTAGCTAAACTGATTTTTTTTGGTCAGGCAACTGGAGATTGCTGTATGCTGTTGCTGAGGCCCTCCGAAATAAAAAATGTAACAGTCAGGAATAAGAACGAAGAGCGCGATCACTGGTCCAGCTAATAAAGGTTCGTTCGACTCAGTTGTTTATTTTAATTTTCTTTGGAACCAAAAATGAGGTAACTTTGCAAATACCAAAAAAGTGTTTTCGTCTTAAATTTGTTAATTTTTTTTGTATATGTAGCTCATTTCATTTTGAATTGGCTTTGGCAGTTCGAAATATATATTTTCAACGAAATTGCCTAACTTTGCGTAGTGAAAATTTAGTATTACATTCGTAGTCTGCTATTTCACACCGACTATTGATTCTTAACTGTCTTGAAATTAAATGAGTTAAGGTACGATATATTTTTCCAGGATATGAACGATTTTAAATTATTTTAACTTATTTTAAACAAAGGTAATGTATTATAGGGTTTCCCATTAAGGTCGGGTCGATTTTAAAATTGAATAAAACAAGATATCAATAAGGTTTTATCTTTATTTGAGAGCCCTATTATATTATTATATTATCGTTCAAATGGCCGCCCCGTCTTCGCTGGGTGGCGCGGATTCGAAAGGTCCAGTTTTCGATGACTTTGGCGTATAAATCAGGCTGAATTTGACCGATGGCATCGATTATGTTGTCTTTGAGGGTCGAGGTGATTTGCAACTTACTCGCAACGACCTGCGACTTAAGAAATCCCCACAAGAAAAAGTCCAAAGAGGTCAAATCACACGATCTTGGTGGCCAATTCACGTCGCCTCGGCGCGAGATAACCGTGCCATGAAACCGCTGGTGCAGAATATCGATTGTGTCTTAAGCTGTGTGGCACGTAGCGCCATCCTGTTGAAACCATATATCTTCAGTGTGCATACCATTCAATTTAGGCCACAAGAAGTTGGTGCTCATCGACCTATAGCGATCGCCGTTGATTTTCGAAGAAGTACGGACCGATGACGCCTCCAGGCATCCAGCTCAAAATCCACACAAAACAGAATCCGGCAATTTTGCTTCACGTACCCATTCATCCAAAGATGGGCCTCATCGCTAAAGAAGATTTTTCGACCAAAATTGGGATAAACTTCTAACTGCTCTAAAACATCATTTGCACGTGTTGCTCGAAGCTGTAACTCACCATGATGATTTTTCTGTAGTAACTGATTAAAAGAGGATATTTTGACCGAAAGTAAAAGAAACAATATGGCCGCCACAAGCTGCCAAAATCTACCCGTCCCTATTGGAAAACCCTTTAGTATAGTTAATTAAGATTTTTTCCCTTTTCTTTTATATAGCTACGCACAGTAAAATATGAAAAAAAAAAATATAAGGCACTTGACTTTTAACAAATATTAGTTTGTGTTATTTTTTTTGGCATGAACCCCCCCCCCCCCCAAGAACTAAAGCTGTATACGCTTTACTCCTTTCAATTTTAAACATACCGAGAGCTAAGATGTATACCTACACATATAAAAAAAAAAACAAATTATGTGCCAAGAGAGAATGGGCAAAGTTTATGGAGCACTGGTCCAGCTCCAATAAGAACAACCTTAATATCATATAGGATAGGTACTATTCAAACATATTCGTCGCGGTCTCGGTCACCATCGCCGTCGCAGTCGCCGTCGCGGTCGCGGTCGCCGTCGCGGTCGCCACCGCGGTCGCCATCGCCGTCGCAGTCGCCGTCGCGGTCGCCGTCGCGGTCGCCATCGCGGTCGCTATCACAGTCGCTGTCGCGGTCGCGGTCGCCGTCGCAGTCGCCGTCGCAGTCGACATCGCGGTCGCGGTCGCCGTCGCGGTCGCCGTCGCGGTCGCCGTCGCGGTCGCCGTCGCGGTCGCCATCGCT
This sequence comes from Melangyna quadrimaculata, assembly GCA_949320155.1. NCBI lineage: Eukaryota > Metazoa > Arthropoda > Insecta > Diptera > Syrphidae > Melangyna > Melangyna quadrimaculata. Next base: position 172,065,264 of record OX439485.1, on the reverse strand, counting down.
GTCGCCGTCGCAGTCGCGGTCGCGGTCGCGGTCGCCGTCGCAGTCGCCATCGCCGTCGCGGTCGCCGTCGCGGTCGCCGTCGCCGTCGCGGTCGCCGTCGCGGTCGCCATCGCCGTCGCCGTCGCCGTCGCAGTCGCGGTCACCGTCGCAGTCGCCATCGCGGTCGCGGTCGCCGTCGCAGTCGCCGTCGCAGTCGCCATCGCAGTCGCGGTCGCCGTCGCGGTCGCCGTCGCGGTCGCCATCGCGGTCGCCATCGCCGTCGCGGTCGCCGTCGCCGTCGCAGTCGCCATCGCGGTCGCGGTCGCCGTCGCAGTCGCGGTCGCCATCGCGGTCGCGGTCGCCGTCGCGGGTCGCCGTCGCGGTCGCCATCGCCGTCGCAGTCGCCGTCGCAGTCGCAGTCGCCGTCGCAGTCGCCATCGCGGTCGCCGTCGTGGTCGCCATCGCGGTCGCCGTCGCGGTCGCCATCGCGGTCGCCATCGCCGTCGCGGTCGCCATCGCCGTCGCCGTCGCGGTCGCCATCGCCGTCGCCGTCGCGGTCGCCGTCGCAGTCGCCATCCGCGGTCGCCGTCGCGGTCGCCGTCGCGGTCGCCGTCGCGGTCGCCGTCGCGGTCGCCGTCGCGGTCGCCGTCGCGGTCGCCGTCGCGGTCGCCGTCGCGGTCGCCATCGCCGTCGCAGTCGCCGTCGCCGTCGCAGTCGCGGTCACCGTCGCAGTCGCCATCGCGGTCGCGGTCGCCGTCGCGGTCGCCGTCGCGGTCGCCATCGCCGTCGCAGTCGCAGTCGCCGTCGCGGTCGCCGTCGCAGTCGCCATCGCGGTCGCGGTCGCCGTCGCGGTCGCCGTCGCCGTCGCCATCGCCGTCGCCGTCGCAGTCGCGGTCGCCGTCGCAGTCGACATCGCGGTCGCGGTCGCCGTCGCGGTCGCCGTCGCGGTCGCCGTCGCGGTCGCCGTCGCGGTCGCCATCGCTGTCGCCGTCGCAGTCGCGGTCGCGGTCGCGGTCCACTCGCAGTCGCCATCGCGGTCGCGGTCGCCGTCGCGGTCGCCGTCGCCGTCGCGGTCGCCGTCGCGGTCGCCATCGCCGTCGCCGTCGCCGTCGCAGTCGCCATCGCGGTCGCGGTCGCCGTCGCAGTCGCCGTCGCAGTCGCCATCGCAGTCGCGGTCGCCGTCGCGGTCGCCGTCACGGTCGCCATCGCGGTCGCCATCGCCGTCGCAGTCGCCGTCGCCGTCGCAGTCGCCATCGCGGTCGCGGTCGCCGTCGCAGTCGCGGTTGCCATCGCCGTCACCGTCGCGGTCGCCGTCGCGGTCGCCGTCGCGGTCGCCATCGCCGTCGCGGTCGCCGTCGCAGTCGCCATCGCAGTCGCGGTCGCCGTCGCGGTCGCCGTCGCGGTCGCCATCGCGGTCGCCATCGCCGTCGCGGTCGCCGTCGCCGTCGCAGTCGCCATCGCGGTCGCGGTCGCCGTCGCAGTCGCGGTCGCCATCGCGGTCGCGGTCGCCGTCGCGGTCGCCGTCGCGGTCGCCATCGCCGTCGCAGTCGCCGTCGCAGTCGCAGTCGCCGTCGCAGTCGCCATCGCGGTCGCCGTCGTGGTCGCCATCGCGGTCGCCGTCGCGGTCGCCATCGCGGTCGCCATCGCCGTCGCGGTCGCCATCGCCGTCGCCGTCGCGGTCGCCATCGCCGTCGCCGTCGCGGTCGCCGTCGCAGTCGCCATCGCGGTCGCCGTCGCGGTCGCCGTCGCGGTCGCCGTCGCGGTCGCCGTCGCGGTCGCCATCGCCGTCGCAGTCGCCGTCGCCGTCGCAGTCGCGGTCACCGTCGCAGTCGCCATCGCGGTCGCGGTCGCCATCGCGGTCGCCGTCGCGGTCGCCGTCGCGGTCGCCGTCGCGGTCGCCGTCGCGGTCGCCGTCGCGGTCGCCGTCGCGGTCGCCATCGCCGTCGCAGTCGCCGTCGCCGTCGCAGTCGCGGTCACCGTCGCAGTCGCCATCGCGGTCGCGGTCGCCGTCGCGGTCGCCGTCGCGGTCGCCATCGCCGTCGCAGTCGCAGTCGCCGTCGCGGTCGCCGTCGCAGTCGCCATCGCGGTCGCGGTCGCCGTCGCGGTCGCCGTCGCCGTCGCGGTCGCCGTCGCGGTCGCCATCGCCGTCGCCGTCGCCGTCGCAGTCGCGGTCGCCGTCGCAGTCGACATCGCGGTCGCGGTCGCCGTCGCGGTCGCCGTCGCGGTCGCCGTCGCGGTCGCCGTCGCGGTCGCCATCGCTGTCGCCGTCGCAGTCGCGGTCGCGGTCGCGGTCCACTCGCAGTCGCCATCGCGGTCGCGGTCGCCGTCGCGGTCGCCGTCGCCGTCGCGGTCGCCGTCGCGGTCGCCATCGCCGTCGCCGTCGCCGTCGCAGTCGCCATCGCGGTCGCGGTCGCCGTCGCAGTCGCCGTCGCAGTCGCCATCGCAGTCGCGGTCGCCGTCGCGGTCGCCGTCACGGTCGCCATCGCGGTCGCCATCGCCGTCGCAGTCGCCGTCGCCGTCGCAGTCGCCATCGCGGTCGCGGTCGCCGTCGCAGTCGCGGTTGCCATCGCCGTCACCGTCGCGGTCGCCGTCGCGGTCGCCGTCGCGGTCGCCATCGCCGTCGCGGTCGCCGTCGCAGTCGCCATCGCGGTCGCGGTCGCGGTCGCCGTCGCGGTCGCCATCGCGGTCGCGGTCGCGGTCGCGGTCGCCGTCGCCGTCGCGGTCGCCGTCGCGGTCGCCGTCGCGGTCGCAGTCGCCATCGCCGTCGCGGTTGCCGTCGCAGTCGCCATCGCGGTCGCGGTCGCCGTCGCGGTCACCGTCGCGGTCGCCATCGCGGTCGCCATCGCCGTCGCAGTCGCGGTCGCCGTCGCAGTCGCGGTCGCCGTCGCAGTCGACATCGCGGTCGCCGTCGCAGTCGCCGTCGCCGTCGCAGTCGCCGTCGCCATCGCAGTCGTCGTCGCGGTCGCCGTCGCCGTCGCCGTCGCGGTCGCCGTCGCCGTCGCCGTCGCCGTCGCCGTCGCGGTCGCCGTCGCAGTCGCGGTCGCGGTCGCGGTCGCCGTCGCGGTCACCGTCGCCGTCGCGCCGTCGCGGTCGCGGTCGCGGTCGCCGTCGCGGTCGCCGTCGCGGTCGCCGTCGCGGTCGCAGTCGCCATCGCCGTCGCGGTTGCCGTCGCAGTCGCCATCGCGGTCGCGGTCGCCGTCGCGGTCGCCATCGCGGTCGCCATCGCCATCACCGTCGCAGTCGCCGTCGCAGTCGCGGTCGCCGTCGCAGTCGACATCGCGGTCGCCGTCGCCGTCGCGGTCGCCGTCGCGGTCGTCATCGCGGTCGCCATCGCCGTCGCAGTCGCCGTCGCCGTCGCAGTCGCCGTCGCCATCGCAGTCGCGGTCGCCGTCGCGGTCGCCATCGCCGTCGCCGTCGCGGTCGCCGTCGCGGTCGCAGTCGCGGTCGCGGTCGCCGTCGCGGTCGCCGTCGCGGTCGCCATCGCCGTCGCCGTCGCGGTCGCGGTCGCCGTCGCAGTCGCCATCGCGGTCGCGGTCGCCGTCGCGGTCGCCGTCGCGGTCGCCGTCGCGGTCGCCATCGCGGTCGCAGTCGCCGTCGCCGTCGCAGTCGCGGTCGCCGTCGCAGTCGCCATCGCGGTCGCCGTCGCGGTCGCCGTCGCGGTCGCCGTCGCGGTCGCAGTCGCCATCGCGGTCGCGGTCGCCGTCGCGGTCGCCATCGCGGTCGCCATCGCCGTCGCAGTCGCCGTCGCCGTCGCAGTCGCGGTCGCCGTCGTAGTCGCCGTCGCAGTCACCATCGCAGTCGCGGTCGCGGCCGCCGTCGCCGTCGCAGTCGCGGTCGCCGTCGCAGTCACCATCGCGGTCGCCGTCGTGGTCGCCGTCGCGGTCGCCGTCGCGGTCGCCGTCGCAGTCGCCATCGCGGTCGCGGTCGCCGTCGCAGTCGCCATGGCGGTCGCGGTCGCCGTCACAGTCGCCGTCGCGGTCGCCATCGCGGTCGCCATCGCGGTCGCCATCGCGGTCGCCATCGCGGTCGCGGTCGCCGTCGCGGTCGCCGTCGCCGCGATAAAATATTTTTTGGCGATAATTCCAAATCGATTTGGGCGCTTTTGACTTGGGTATTATTGCCCTACATCGCCATCGCAGTCGCCATCGCGGTCGCAGTCGCCGTCGCAGTCGCCATCGCAGTCGCGGTCGCGGTCGCCGTCGCGGTCGCGGTCGCCGTCGTGGTCGCGGTCGCCGTCGCGGTCGCCGTCGCGGTCGCGGTCGCCATCGCCGTCGCCGTCGCCGTCGCGGTCGCCGTCGCGGTCGCCGTCGCAGTCGCCATCGCGGTCGCGGTCGCCGTCGCCGTCGCGGTCGCCGTCGCCGTCGCCGTCGCGGTCGCAGTCGCCATCGCGGTCGCGGTCGCCATCGCGGTCCATTTTTAAGTTTATTTTTGGGCGATAAAATATTTTTTTGGCGATAATTCCAAATCGATTTGGGCGCTTTTGACTTGGGTATTATTGCCCTACATCGCCATCGCAGTCGCCATCGCGGTCGCGGTCGCCATTGCGATCGCCGTCGCTGTCACCATCGCGGTCGCGGTCGCCGTCGTGGTCGCGGTCGCCATCGCGGTCGCGGTCGCCTGTTTTCGTCGCATGTTTAATTTCCGGGCGATATTTCCATTTTAAGATTGGGATCAAAAAATTTATTTGGGCAATATTTCAATTTTTTAGTTTATTTTTGGGCGATAAAATATTTTTTGGCGATAATTCCAAATCGATTTGGGCGCTTTTGACTTGGGTATTATTGCCCTACACCGCCGGTTTGATCATAGATAATTCCGAGTTCAATTTTTCGAAGCCCTAGTTTCCTATACCTACTTTTACTGTTAACAAATAAATATTATTGTAAATAAATGTAATACATATTTTAGGTTAGGTCTTAATCTGTCAAACAAAAATTTACTATAGTTGGAATCATCTTTTTAATCCATTTATGACTCTTTTGTTCATATTCATAACTTTTCATTTATGTGTACATTTATCATCAATTCTGTTAATTATTTAATAAATAATTATTCCAACCATTTTTAGAAAATAAAATTTCAGGATCATAAAATACATATGGTCCCGCAAAACTATTTCAAAATACGGAAAAGTAGCAGACTTTACAGTTTAGACCTTTTTTTTAATGTTCAACCAAACTAACTTAATTCAAAACAACGACAAAGTAATTAAATATAATTTCCAAACGATTCCGACACAAAAGTCCTTCCACATACAGACACACATATTATCATTATATTAACACTGCGCATTCCGTTAGTTGGTTTATCCCGAAACAACGTCAGCCTAAACCGATATATGTGTGTAGTTGTACCTAACCTACAACAATCCTACAACTATACTCCTACAGTTATGTGGCTATTTATTATTTAGAAACATTAATTCCAAATTCCATTGCACATCGCAAGTATGTCAAATGGTGTTTGTGTTTTTAGTGTATATCTACCCCTACGAGTGGGTACTGCAGCAAAATTCAGCCTAAAATACACAAATTGACATCGTGTACCTATTTGTGTGAAATTCATTTTTAATTAATTTATTTAGGTATAATTAAACATGACTCCAACGTTTTGTTGGGCGGTTGGAATGCTATCACCATCTACCCCTCTTACAATACACGCGCTCTGAACCTCTGATGTTTTGCTTTGCTTCAGCTATAGGTACTGCGACATTGACTTAACTACAAGTGATTCCTGTGTTTAGTGCCAATTTTCGAAACACCAATTACAAGCTATTAGCTTCTCAATGTAATAATGTTACCTATCCGCTAATTTTCTCTATTTAAGTAGAATCCTGCAATGGGTGGCGGAGGAGGAGGAGGAGGAGGAGATGGAACTGGACTATACGCTGCTGTGGAGTTAGCCAAACAAATGTTCTTTATATATTTTGGCTCTGCTCCTTTTTAACAGACAAAAATTGTTTCGGGGTCATTTACATTTCATTTTAATGGATTTAATGAAATTTTAATAGCGTTCTTTTGATATTGAAGTTGATTTTTTAGCAGATGCCAATAGATGGACGGGAACATTTTTAACAAATAATTATAATGAAAATCTGTATAAAAATAAGAAATCATGTACAGTGGATGTTCTTCATATTTTCTGATGCCAAAATAAAAATAAAAGAAAGGTATAAAGGCTAAACAGTTTAAAATAATAAATTGGCTACAGCTATCGGTGGGCTATCACATAGATGCGGTTTATTTTTTTATTAGAAAACAATTTTACCAAAAACTTAAGTGATAAGAATACAAAAAAGATATGCAAAAGCTTCCAATCAGTTTAAATAATATTATCTATGCATTCAAATTTTTTAACAAAATTAATTTTTGAACTAACAATCATTCTCAACATTTTTAGAAAATTTGATTGATAATTTTTGTATATTTTATTTAGGTGAACTTTTCACTCAAGGGTTTTCATTATTGAATATTTGTGTGTGGATCATACGCTTCCTTAAAACAAATCAAAGAAATCATCTATGCCTTTCTGAGAGAAGGTTAACAGTGGTAGCTTTTAAATATTGTTGGTATAACTCGAAAACTAAACTAAGAAAAAGCGCTTTTTTACATTTTTGAAACTTTTATGTATTATTTGCAGAATTTTGTAAAACCGAATTTTGAAAAGCAGAATTTTGTTAAACAGAATTTTGAAAGCAGAATTATGAAAAGCAGAATTTTGAAAAAAAAGAATTTTGAGGTCGGCAGAATTTCGACCCCAACCCGTTGCAATCTGCAAAAAAATGCAAAAAATATCAAAAATAGGATACAAGAATATATGTTCACGGTATGTGATGGCTTTAAAAAATTTAATGAGACCAAAAATAAACTAAGGGTTTATAAGGGTGTTTAAAAGGCTATCAAATTTAAAAGCAGTTGGTGAAACCAAAAATCCTCATTTTAAAGCTAAATGACTTTTTAAATAGGTATTTAAAAGTCCTTTATGAAATCGGTCATAAGTGCATTCGATTTTGAGAACAACATGGAATGTTAGGAATATGTAAATAAATGTAGCAGGACATTTCTTTAAATTCATATTAAAATACTTATAGCCCAGTCAAATTAGACAAAAAAAAAAGCCCTAACCCGGACAAATTTTGTACAGGTACCTATATACATTTTAGTGGAAATGTTCAGAACAGTGTCCTTAATCAACTGTTTAAATTCCCAAGCAATCCGCGTTGGCGTACGACCACAATCTTGACAAAATGCAGCCATCTTGCACTCTTTGTTTGTGGCTATCGCTATATCCTTGGAACTTGTTGCCCTAAAAATACCATTCAAATGTCAAAAGGACAGGCTTAGAGTGAAAAAAATCAGGGAAGTAAATACAAATTAGTTACAGGTATTGCATGGCTACTGTTTTGAATTAAATGAATTTAACAGATTTAATTGAAGTGCAAATTCGAAAAAATTAAGAATGTGCCATAAATATTTACTAGAAAGCTGAAATTAAGAGTGCATGTTCACAACAGTACCAATAATCATATGTGTTTATGTGTAAGTTCCCAAAAAATCCCTTTTGTGGTTAAACTGCCATTAATAAAAGAGTACCATCCTTTATATTTGTAGGAATTTGGCTTTACCTGGGGTATATTTTTGTCCTAGAAAGATCATTCAAACGTAAAATGGACATGCTGTGGGGATGGGCGTTAAAGAATAGACTCTTAATAGCTGATCCTGCTCCAGAGGATATTTAAAAAATTATATCATGCAACTGCGAATGTTAATGCGAGCCGTCCGGTCATGGTTGTTTTAATTGACCAGAAGACATCGACGAGAACGACAGCGAAGATATTGTTCAATGCGAAGGTAATGAATGACTGTGGGGATGGGCGTTAAAGAATAGACTCTTAATAGCTGATCCTGCTCCAGAGGATATTTAAAAAATTATATCATGCAACTGCGAATGTTAATGCGAGCCGTCCGGTCATGGTTGTTTTAATTGACCAGAAGACATCGACGAGAACGACAGCGAAGATATTGTTCAATGCGAAGGTAATGATTGTTATACATGTTTGCGCAATTTAAGTGTTTTAGAGTTCCTGTTTGTCTCCAGATATCGAGGAGATCAACCGAAGCCGCTGAAAAAATCTTAAAGTTCTTTTCACAATATTCCTCCTTAATATCCAATTCAAGGCTCGAATACATGTCAAAAATGCATCCCCAGCAGAATTCTACTTTAGTTTCTTATAGGGCGTAGAGATAGATAGATAGATATATGTTTATTGAACAAAATAATATTTACAATTTGACTTATAACTAGTTAGATACGATGATATTATACATTTATTGGCACATAGGGGACCTAATCTTATACTTTGTGGGCGTAGAGCTACTTATCGATGTTGTATTTTGTATGCGTGTAAAATCGTACACTATGGATGGTTTTACCAATAAAACACGCATTTTGTCTTCTTTAGACCAACGTTGTATTTTTCTCTGTTATCATTTTAATAATAACATATTCTAGCATTCCTTTATTTATGTTTGTCATAATTTATTAATATACTTAAAAAAAACTGCATTTTTTATTTGGGATTTTTTTATTGATACTGTTCTGAACATGTCCGCAGAATTTCAGCTTTTTAATAAATATTTCTTGGACATAGGCATTTTTTTCAATTTTGCATTGCACTGCAATTATTAACTCATTTTTAATAGTTTCTTTCAAAACAGTGTAACCATAAAATACCTGTTTCTAATTTTGTTTATGCTTCGCTGATTTTGAAGTCAAAATCTGTCCATTTTACGATTGCATGGTCTTTCTAGAACAATTAGATAGCCAAATTAGCAAAAGGCCGACAAATTCCAGATGATGGTACTTTTTATTTAAATGGTGGTCTAATCCCAACAGGGATTCTTTGGTAACTTATTACCACAAATGATTGTTGGTATGTTCTGAACATGTTCACTAAATTTCAGTTTCTTAATATACATTTATGGGATATGGGTATTTTTTTCTGTTAAATTCATTTAATTCAAAATAGTAGCCATGCAATACCTGTAACTAATTTGTATTTAATTCCCTGATTTTGTCAATCTAAGCTTGTCAAACAAACAAAATAGATTTACTGTTGGAATTTGATATACAGGGTTACCTGCCAACTTGATATCAACTTTTGTGAGGTCAATTGTCTCAAAAATGTAAATAAACGTCAGCCGCCGCCGCAGTGCCGTAAGAGTGAATAGGTGTTAAGAAACTTAATAATTGAAAATAAGTTACGAATAAAGTACAAATTTTTAATTTGTTGGTTTACTTTGCGAGAAGCGGGGTTACCTCTTATATATCTACTAAGGTATTCTTGTATCACCCATACGAACAAAACTTGATACATTTTTCGTAATTTTCAATGAAGTTGTTTTAAACGACTATTCACCATCAGGTCACTTATTTACAGTTTTGACATCATTGACGGCGCAGTAGTTAGCAACATTTTTTAGAAATTTGACGTCAAGTTAGCAGGTAACCTGTATGCTTATTGTAACCCAATAATGCAATTGTTTATTTTTGGGTAATAAAGGTGCAAATATAAGGAAAATGCTAGGGCTGGCCACGAGACGAAAAAAGTCTCGGTCTCGATCTCGGCCTTGCATGACGAGACCGAGACGAGACTGGCTTTTAAGCAACCGAGACGAGACCGAGACGAGACTGTATATTTGGTCCGAAATTTACAGAGAGTCTAATAAATTTAAAAAAATCCAATTTCAGTTAAATATTAATTTTCTTGTGCACGTTTTCAAACTATAATCAAAAATATTTCGTTCCAAAATCAACAGGTTGTCCGGAAATCGTATTTTTCGAAGACAAGACCCATACGAGACTTAATTATAGAAGACCGACACGAGACCGCAGAGTCTCTTCTCGTCGCCAGCCCTAGAAAATGCGATTTCATGACTTTTCTTGACTTATTTTACTAAATTTACTACCGATAAAATCTTACGAAGAAACTATAATCACCAGAAAAGAAACTTAGTTAGTTCGATGAAAATATGTCCTCAGAACTAAATTTGTCAAACAGTCTGCCCTTTCAATAAAAATATAATATTTCGTATTCAACAAATACATTTTTCAATAATGTCGATAATCCTCTTTTTAAAATACTCTGTTTAAAGTTTACAATTTATATTTTTTAATAACTTATTTGTTTTTCTTCTTTTCCAGTTCACCAAACTGAAGGAAAACTCATTACATACTTAATTTTTAGATTTAAAAAAAAGCTTTACGTAAACAAAAAGCCAGCTATGGTGATATTAGTTGCTCAGAAAAACATTTGTTTTAAATTTAATATAGGGTTAACCTTTGTATGTTTATTCATTTCAATTTTTAATTTAATTGTTTAATTTAAACCCGCTAAATTATCAATTTTTCGATTAGCTGATTTAAATATTAATACAAATTTAAGGATAATCCATTCATCTTCTTTGGCGTTGCCCTAGATACCCCTAATTCACATTATGGTTGGACAATATTCTATAAATAAAATATATTTCATATTAAATACCCAACTTTTTATATTTAAATCCTCAGTGTTGAACCCAGATATTAAATTTTATCAACCACATGTGTGACCGCATAAGTGACCATCCAGCCAGCTTATATAGCTCTTTTTCACACACTTTTCTCATTAATTCTAAGGCATCTCCAGTTGAATGAGTTTTTGTTATTTTTTTTTTTTCGTTTTGTTTGTTCTCTTCAAGCCTCATTACAACGATATTTCAAAGATTAACACTCCTCTTGGCTGTAATCCCTTACTCCATCAGAACCACGACCAGACATAATCCCAATGCCAATCCCAGTGGCCCAGTTTTGTTCTTCGCAAGCAAACTGTTACACTGATAAAAGTTCAAACAATCCTTATGTTTTTTTTTTTTGTTTCTTTCTACTTTCCTTGTTTTTTTTTTCACCAACAATTCTGGTGAAAACCAAAAACTGAGGCCCAAAACGAACAAAAGAATCGATTTATCCGTTGGACAAACTTTACTTTAATATAACAGCCCTGCACTTCGCCACTTTGAACAACGGACGAAATGCTCTCAGCGGGTCTGCAACGGCATCTACTCTATATACTCGTAACACTCTGACTCTGGGCTCTATAGAAAAACTTAAAAAAAAAAAAAACAATAAAATCATTGGAAAATCGCTGGTCATTAACGGATCGAAATAAATTCGTTTTCCTTTTGGATTCTTTGTTTTTTTTTTCTTATTTTGTTAGTGAAAGGGAGAAAGCCCCTAGACCGCATAAATTCGTTTCACGCTTAACTGTTTCCGATATTGAAAGATTTTTGTGTTTATAGTTGGTCAGGGTTTGTTGGTGGAGACTGGGTGGAGAGAGGGGAGAGCCCGCCCGCCAGTATGAAGAGTGATTCAGTGGAATTACAACGCAACGTCTACAATCCATATTGAAAAACATAAAATATCAGATTTTCATGAGTTAAAATGAAATCCACCAGATGCATAAAGTTTAATCACGATTTCGAATAGTATCGAGTTGAGAGCAGACATGTAGGTAAAGGAGGCTACATAAATGGATGAGGAAGGATGGACTTGAAACAGGCTCAATATGGTGCCTATAAATAGGTACATATTATATGGGTAAGGTATAGTCAGTTGAAATCATCTCTTTTCAAATGGTACAAAAAGTTATGGAAACATGTGTAGCTCGTTGATCTCGAATAATAATGAACATCAAGCTAGTCCTGCTGGGCAATACTGAATGGTGCAGTTGATGTTGAATAGCGCTCCTCTCTCTGTGTTAGTTGGAGTTGGTTCGGTGCCTGGATTTCGGAAAATAGCTGCCATCACCACCATCGCTGCTTCATATAGGTACAAAACACGAGTGCCAACTTGCAATTTGAATTTGAATAGCTTCACAGAGAGGGTAGGTTATATGTAATGTATTATTGGCTTGATGTCTATTATATAGGAAAATGGTCCTAAATAAAGAGCTATATGTGCATGCATTTGATTTCTGCTCTATAAATTGTTTCTGAATGTAAATTGAAATTTTACCTATTCGATAGAGGAATATTTTGTCAGGCAAATTGCGAAATATTTTTTTCCCCAGAATTCTGAATAAGAAAGACTTTTGTGTGATGTCGGTTCGTATTTTAATTGAAGGGTTTATTCAGCACAACAAAGCTTTTCATTAAAATTTTTGGCAACGAATTTATTCCAAAAATTTATTAATTGGAATAGAATCGAAAAGAATAGTGTACAGTTAAGGAAATCGTTGACGGAAAATGTTCAACTTTTAGATTCTACTTATTTCAATTTCTACACTATGCTTTAGCCTTTTCGTTAAAGTTTAAAGTTTGGAAATTAAAATATTGGTTATATATACATACAGTCACCCACCGTGGAATTTTTTCTTCTAGATTTTTATAAATTTGAAAATAAGGTGAAAAATAATTATTTTTTTGAAATATTTCTTATATTTTTGTTTCTATATTTTTTTTTTATTTTCAAATTTCTCAAAAACTAGAAGACACTATGGCATATTTCTCAAAAACTAGAAGACACTATGGCGTATGGTTTTTTGTATTCAAACAAAAATAAGAGCATACACAATAATCACTTAATCAGTATTAAATACAAAGATACAAAATTTAAAAAAAAAAAATGTACTCCAATTTTTTTATATTGAATAGCACTCCTCTCTCCAAATTTTTTTTTATTATTTTTAATATTAAAGTAAAAAAAACATTTTTAAAAAAACGACTAAATAAAAATATACATAAAATATATTTATTTATTAAAATGTTATTTATTTAAATAACCCAAACTTTTTTTTTTTTTTTTTTTTTTTTTTTGTTGATGATCAAAAGGGTAGTTATGTGCATTCAAGAGGACACAAGCGTCCACAGGTTTTTCTCAAAATCCACCTCTGTCTACCAACTCCTACTCTCACCTCCACGTGGTGAACATCGGGTGTCTAGTACCTCAGCTGGAGACGGGGTTTAAATCCCCGTGGAAAGCTGTTGGGGACAGCCAACGAGAGAGGGGGGGAGGAGTGTTCCCACTAAGGCACTTCTCCTTTCATCGAGGCGGCAGCGGACGAATTCTCTAGATGGAATCAACGGTGGCGTCTACAGTTCCAGTTAGGTTGAACTACTTAGTGAACACCTTATATGGGCTACTACGACATATTCGTAGCTCAGGCCTATAAGGAGCGGTTTATCCGGCTCCCTACCCTTGGAGTTATACGAAGGGTCTGGTCCTCCGGGTCGGGGGTTGTGCGTCGGGGTAACTTCCCTACCACGTAAAAAAAAGTTGTTCCGAAACAACAACAAGCCTCGGATATGGATGATTTTAAAGTTGACGACCCCAGCAAACGAAACAAGGACAATGAATTTCGGATCTGCACGTGGAACGTCCTGTCCTTATACAGAACACGTGCAGCCGAACAATTAGTGGAGAACCTGGACAGGCTAAAGGCTGACGTAACAGCCATCCAGGAAGTGCGATGGGATGGAGAGGGCATACGGAGACTGAAAACGTGTGACATCTACTACGGCGGGTGCTTGAAGGAACAGGGTCAGCGGCTCTTGGGTTGTGGTTTTGTGATAAGGGGAAGACTTAGGCAAGAAGTCTTGGGCTTCCGAAGTGTAAGCGAGCGCCTGGTCACAATCCGCATCAAAGGCAAATTTAAGAACATTTCGCTGATTTGTGTTCACGCCCCCCATGAAAGGAGAGAAGACTCAACCAAAGAAGCATTCTACGATCTCTTGGAGACAACGTATGATATGTGCCCGAAGTACGACGTGAAGATCATTCTTGGTGACTTCAACGCAAGATTCGGAAAGGAGGGCATCTTTGGTTCGATAGTCGGAGGACACAGCCTACACGACGAAACTTCCGGCAACGGACACAGGCTGGCAGACTTTGCGGCGGGGCGAAATGTCATCATCTCAAGCACCTACTTCCCACACCTCAATATACACAAGGGGACTTGGCGGTCGCGTGATCAAGTAACCGTCAACCAAATCGACCACGTTGCGATAGACGCGAGACATGCTTCCAGTATCTTGGACGTCCGAACGTTCCGAGGGGCCAACATTGACTCGGATCACTACCTGGTGGTAGCTAGACTACGTATGCGGATATCCATGACGCGACAACGCAGAGCAGATGCTGTGAAAAGATTCGATGTCGAGAAGCTTAAATCGCAAGAGACTGCCAGAACTTTTGCAGACCACCTAACTCTTAATCTCTCAGGAGGTCCGCTACCAGCATCAAGTGCAGAGGACCAGTGGGAACACTGTCAACAAGCCATTAGAAGTGCCGCCTCTGATGTGCTGGGTTTCACTAGGCGAATACAACGAAACCCCTGGTTCGATGAGGAGTGCCGGCTAGCGCATGCAGCTAAGGACGAGGCCTACCAGGCAATGCTGCAGACTCGAACAAGAGCTGCTGAGAGAGTGGCCCGGGAGCTCTACGGGCTGAAACGAAAAGAGGAACGCCGACTTCTCAGGAGGAAAAAGAGAGAGCACGAGAAGCGGGCGGTAGAGTCTATTGAGGGTTGTAGCGGTAGGGGAGATGTTCGAAAATTTTATCAGAGGGTGAAGCGATCCACCCAAGGATTCAAGGCTAGAACGGAAGCCTGCCGAGATGAGAGTGGGAATATGGTAGTAGACACACAGTCAGTGCTGAGGATCTGGAAAGAACACTTCTCTAGACTGCTTAATGGCGAAGACAGCCAAGATGCCGCTAATAGGCAGAACGCTCCATTCAACTTGGACGATGATGGCCAAGAGTTCCGTCCACCCGACCTAACCGAAGTTCGGCTGGCGATATCCAAACTTAAGTCGTACAAGGCTGCAGGTGCGGATGGCTTACAAGCCGAACTATTTAAATCAGCGGGAGATGAATTGGCTAGGAGCATACACCAGCTCATCTGCAAAATTTGGTCGGAGGAAAGTATGCCCGATGAATGGAACCTCGGTATAGTGTGCCCCATCCATAAAAAGGGAGATGTTCTGAAATGTACCAACTACAGAGGAATTAGTCTCCTAAACGTCGCTTATAAAATCTTGTCGGCCATCCTGTGTGACCGCTTAAAACCTTTTGTCAACGATCTGATCGGCCCTTATCAGTGCGGTTTTAGGCCAGGCAAGTCAACCGTCGATCAAATGTTCACACTCCGACAGATTTTAGAAAAATCCCGGGAATTCCAGATCGATACACACCACCTTTTTATCGATTTTAAAGTCGCGTATGATAGCGTGAAAAGGGACGAATTATACAGAGCCATGTCGAGTCTCGGCATCCCTGCCAAACTCGTCCGCTTGTGCAGGATGACGATGGAGAAATCTCGCTGCTCCGTCAAAATTGGTAAGAACACCACCGATTCCTTTGATGTTGAGAAAGGATTGAGGCAAGGCGACGCGTTATCATGCAACCTATTCAACATCGTTCTTGAAGCCATTGTACGCAACGCACATGTCAACACCAGCGGTACAATCTATCAAAAGTCCGTTCAATTGCTTGCATATGCGGATGACATAGACATTGTCGGCAGAACGAAGCGAGCTGTGGCAGGGGCATTTGCGAGCATTGAATCGGAGGCGGCTAGAATGGGATTGGCGGTTAATGAGGACAAGACGAAGTATATGCTGTCATCGAGAGAGGAATCTCAACATCGTCGACTCGGGCAAAATATCACGATGGACAGATATAACTTCGAAGTTGTCAAGGACTTTGTCTACCTGGGCTCCACTATTACATCGCAGAATGACATCAGTGCAGAGATCAAGCGAAGAATTACTCTTGCCAACCGCTGTTTCTTCGGTCTAAGAAGGCATTTAAGTAGTAAGGCCCTCTCTCAGAGAACCAAGGAGACTTTATACAAAACCCTAATCATCCCGGTCCTGCTTTATGGGTCAGAAGCATGGACACTGAAAGATTCGGATAAAAATCTGCTAGGGTGCTTTGAGAGGAAGATTCTTCGTGTGATTTTCGGTCCGGTGTGTATCGAAGGAGTATGGAGGAGAAGATTCAACGACGAGCTATACGGGCTATACAGCGACGTTGACCTGGTCAAAAAGCTGAAAATACAGCGGCTTAGATGGCTGGGGCACGTGGAGCGTATGGACAGCAACGCACCTGCCCGACGAGTCTTCGAATCCAACCCCGATGGGGTACGCAGCAGAGGAAGAACCCGTAACAGGTGGCGCAATCAAGTGAATGACGACATCAAAGCACTCGGTGTGCGCAACTGGAAGCGGCTAGCTAGGGACAGAGCTGGCTGGAGGGGCTTGTTAGTTGAGGCCGAAGCCCATCCTGGGCTGTGAGCGCCATCAAAAGTAAAGTAAGTAAAACTTTTTTTGTTACATAATTTAATTTTTAAATATAATGCTTCGCGTTTCGGAATTAAATTCCATCATCGGGCCTTAGGAACTGAATGAGTTGGGAATAAATTGATTTAATATTTCAATAATAGATTCGAGTTTTGGGTTTAAAAAAGAAAATAGCTAGCAATATATTTTAGCTGTTCTCATTGTTTTTATTTTAATAATTTATTAAATTCTTGCACCAAGAAAATAAATGAAAACGAAAATGAAGAATCATCATAATTATGAAATTAGTTGAACAATTTTTTCTTTTATCATTAGAGCGATTTGTTTTAAAAAAATTGTTTTTTTTTTTATATATAATATTTTGAAAGCATTTCTAAGACAAATATTTGGAACGATAATTAAAATTCATAATTCAAAAATTATATTTGAAAAAATTTCATCAACCCCGTTTTTGGAAAATCGAAATTTCAAAAATAAATTTTCAATTTTTTTTTAATCAAAGAACACTCTTAAGAAAATGTCGATATGCAATGTTTGTATATTTTTAGAAGCATCCCAATAAAAAAATTGTTTAAATCATTGTATCCAATAATGAGAAAGTTGAAAATATGAAAAGTGGTTCTATAGAAAGTACTGTTAATAAGACAACAAAACAAAATATTTTTTTAATTTGAAAGTAGATTGTACCAAAACAATTATTTCAATATCATAAACTCCGAACTCACCGGCCTTTACCCCTCTTTTTTTGCGTCTATACAAAAAGTCAACGCGGGTTAGTTAGTTAAAATTTATTGAACAAAATAATATTTACAATTTGACTTATAACTAGTTAGATACGATGGTATTATACATTTATTGGCACATAGGGGGCCTAATTTTATACTTTGTCTTAATTTTAAAGGATTATAAAAATAAAAGTCGGTTGACTTTATCGTCCGCGGGGTGTTCCGTCCCGGTTGTCAAGTTGTGGTTTATGTGGGGGGATTTGTTGGCATTTAGCCTCGGTGATATGCTGACCCTGTGTCAGCGTAGAACGAAACTGTTTGCTCGTTGTCCGTGATGATGTTGTCGTCCAGGATGTCCATCGTACTGAGATACCTCGCGTCGGGATGTCGTTGCTGAGTAGCCATTCTTGACATCAGTTGATTTTGGTGATTGTTGGGGAGTCCTACTAGCTTCTTTGCTTGAAGCAGTAGGTACTTGTTCAGGGGGATGATGCTCAACTCTGTGTAAAGACGCTCGTTGCTATGATGTCTCATTCGCTGTCGGTCGAAATGTAAAAATAAAAAAAATAAATCGGGTGGCACAACGGCTCATGAAGAACCAGGGCCTAGTGACTAACAACTCGCAACCATTCCCATGTGCGCCTTTCGACAGGAATGGAAGGGACCTTCAATTGTATGCCGAATCCGAACGGCTAGACGAGAAGCACTTATTCGTGAGAAGTGATACTCTTGGAGGATTTGTCAATTCCTCGCAAGAGGCAGTAGCCCTGAAAAAAAACTTTTTAGTTTTTAGGTGGACGAGGCTGGGAAGCGATCCCAGACCTCCAGCGTGACAGTCGAACGCACTAACCATTACGCTACGGGCTAGTACAGTCGAAATGTAGTCCGGTACAAATCCTTAGTAGTTTTCTTTCGAACATTTGAAGTTCCTTCATGACCGTCTTCGGGGACTGGGAAGGAATAGCTGATTACGGGCCGAAGGAGCTGCTTGTACATAAGAAGCTTCGTCTTCTGACTTAGTCCGTTTCTGCGTCTCATCAATGGGTGGAGTCGGTGGTAGGCCCAGTTGGCTTTTTAAGCACGTTTCATGAGTGTGGGTTGAACCTTAACAACTCGTTGAAGTGGATGCCTAGGTACTTCACGTTCTTTTTGGCTGCTATTGTAGTTCCGTCAGGAAGTTTCAGAACCAGATTTCTGCAGTTGGCTGCGCCGCAACTACCTCTACTGGGTCTCCGGAAGCACACAAGCTCCGATTTGGAGGTGTTTATCCGGCTGCCCCATTTCCTGTAGAAGGCGTAGAGTCTGTTGACGTGCTGCTCAACTTTGCGTAAACCTACCAGAGGAGACATCGAGGTGGCATACGTACGGCAGTCATCAGCATACAGGAGATTTTGGCATCCAGATGATACAGGCTGGTCAGATGTCATCAGGCTGTAGAGGAAGGGGCATAGCTTCGAGCCTTCGGCAACTCCGGCTTTGATGTTCTTCACTTGTGATTTGCAGTTGTCCATTTGTACGTAGAATTTTCTGGAAGAAAGAAAAGAGAAAAGAATTTTTATAAGTGACGGGGGTAAATGTAATACGTGAAGCTTATGGATAAGGGCTTCAATCCATACGCTGTCGAATGCCTTCTGGACATCCAGATACGATGGTTGTTGAGCACTATGGTGATGTCATGCTGGAACTTCAGGAGCGGATGGAAAGTGGAGTGCTTTTCCCTAAAGCTAAACTGCATGTCCGGGATGATGGCGTTTTCGCTGCAAAACCTCTTTAGTCTCCGAAGTAATACTTCTTCCAGTATTTTACTTATGTTGTTCAGAAGCGAAATTGGCCTGTAATTGGACACACAATTGTAAGTGCCTTTCTTGGGGAGTCAACGCGGGTATGCGTGTATTTTGGTGGTCTTTGGATACGTTGTTGAGTATACAATTCTGTGTCGATACCAAAAATAAACTTGTATGAGTTAATTCTTGCCTACTTTCTCTCCTGAGCTAAAGAAATATTTATTTGAAAGCAAAAAATTCAGCTTAAAACTATGCTTTTTTTGAAAAATGGTTATTTATGGAAATCTAGTATACAGAACCGTTTTTTTTTATTAGCGAAAAGGGTTCAGTTGATTCTTACAGTTTTTTCTGGAGAAGTTTCAGAAAGTTTAAGAAGTTTTATATCAACGTTTTTGAAAAAAAAAAACCTTTTTTTTAATTTGCACACAGTTCAGTTTTTTTAAACATATTTCAAAAAACGATGTTTTGAAACTAATACAAAGTGGGTTTTCAATAGCTTACAAACACTTCAAAAATTCTTGGTTCCTAGAAACGAAAACAACGGTACCTACCTACCACATAAAAGTTAAAAAACCAATCAAAAATGTATTTATCTCGAAAACGGCACAAATGGTTTTGATAACAAAAATATGTGTGGTATTTAATTAGTTCAAACCAGTGTTGCCGCTAAAAAAAAGACAAAAAAGGGGCCAATATACAAAAATTCGACAATTTAAATCAAAACAGTATACAGGAGTAAACCAAAATTGTTTATTTTGATGGTAAATTTCACAAAAATTTAAAAATAAACTACATTTTCATGTTTTTTTTTTAATATTTAATTCGATTTTCTTGACACAAAACAAAGTGATTTTCTTGCAACAAAACAAAACTAGATACCTTACTATAATTCGAAAATAAATTGTAGTGTTGTCTCTTTTTTTTTTGAGATTATATATGTGACCAATTATTTAAATATTAAAGAATAATCGTAGAATTATGATTGGGCTTTTTTAGTCATTTTTTTTTAAATTATTCAAATGAAAACACGTACATACATTTTATCCCGACGCACACTGGGGCGACCTACATGGCAATGTCGGAATTAATGCAAAAACTAAAACAAAAGATATAACCTTGTTTTGTTGATTTTCCAGGATAAAATATTTCAATGCATCATAACCACACTCATTTAACTATATTGCATGATTCCCCACTCCAAAATGTGCACTTGAAGTAACCACATTAGTTTTCTTTTCATTGTGATGTAAAAAAGATACAAAAAAAGTTTAAAGTTTAACAAGCTGTATTCTTCTTAAAAATAACGGTATAATTTTGATTGAACATGGAATCGACAGCGTCAGGTGTGTTATTTAATATATTAATAAGAAATTTAAGATCATGAAAATATTTTGTTCTGTTTTATATCCAAACTCGATTGTACATAACTATTAAGTGCTAATTAAGATTTTTTCTAAAAGGTTAAGCTTAAAGTTAATTTCCACACGCTTCTACATTCAGATTTTAGTATTTTCATGTAACTTGGCTTATTGTCTATGGAGTTCTAAAAAGATCGGGTGCTCATATGTGCTCCTTTTAGGCAATTTTAATATAGGGTACGCTTTTTGGTGCAGGTTCATGTACGAATGATTTATTTTTAACACGAATGGAGTTATTTGAAATCATGAAATTGTATTATTTAAAATTAAACCTTCAAGAACGCACCCAATGCCCGGACACAAAGGTAAATGAGCTTAACCATACTATTGCACAACTTTCATCAAGATTTAAAGAAAAATGGGCACAATCTAATCGCAACGAAAGCCGACTTAAGCATACAAATCAAGAATGGCTTCAGACATCTATAGGTTTCAAGCGGAACAACAATAACCCACATAAACGTGGACGTCCAGAAACAAAATTTCAAAACTGTTGCGAACGATCTAAACGCTTTTAAAACGCAAATATAAGAACCAACTTTTCTGCAGTTGAATTAGGATTCGCTGCAAAGGTTTACGTAAGAGCTGAGGGTCATTCGTCTGCATAAAAGTTATTGGAAGACGTATTGCGTTCACCTAACCGTGCAGTTAGTTATAAAAAAGCGTATCAGCTACATGAAAATACAAGTATAATAAATACAACGTTATTAGAAATAAAGACACTAATAGATTTCCTTCATATGAAATAATTCAAGATGCAAAATAAAAATGCTATCCAGATTCAGAATGTATACATGTAACTGCATCTTCCGCTGAAGTCACTGTTCAGGCTCTAATGAATGAAAGTTTGTTAAAATGAACGTTTGTTAAAATCTCAAAAAGAGTTTTTTTTTAATTTAATGTTTTTTTTTTTTTAATTTAATTTAATGCTGGTAACATCTGATCCTCTAATTTCAAGCTTAAGGCAACTTCCGTAAAAAATCCTCAAAACTTTTCCGAAAGCAGTTTTTGATTTAGTTGTTTGTCCAATTCAGGACGCTTAAAAAGTGATGACGATTGCTCATCACACAAATCAAATTTTTAATTTAAATTTCTGCTTTAATTGCGAATGAACACATATACTTACTTACTTACTTAGGTCCTCGGACCTATTACGTGCGCGATGTTTCCCTTACGGGACATAGGGCCTCCACTTCACCTACGCGCCATCGTGTACGATTTCTTGAAATATATTTCAGCAATCTCCAACTTTTCCCCAGTCGTGCCGATTCCTGTTCGACCGTTCTTTGCCATGTACTTCTAGGCCGGCCCACTTGTCTTCCCTCCTCTGTGAGCGGGTTCCACTGCATTGCTTGAGATGCAATGCACCGATCGCCTTTTCGAAGCGTATGGCCAATCCACTGCCACTTTCTTCTTCGTATAATGGAGTCTATGGGCTCCTGACCCGTTCTCGCATGAAGTTCGGCATTGGAGATACGGTTGGGCCAGAAAATCCTCAAGATGTTTCGTAGACATCTATTAACGAAGGTTTGCAGCTTTCTAGTGACAATTTCAGTGACTTTCCAAGTGCTGCAGCCGTAAAGCAGAACGGATTCAACATTGGAGCTGAACAGTCGTAGCTCGGTCTTTAAGCTAAAAGAGTTGTTTCTCCATATTTTGGACAGCATTCCGAACGCAGCCTTTGCTTTTCTGATTCGGCTGTTTACGTCCAGTTCAGTTCCGCCACCCGTAGAGACAATACTCCCAAGATATTGGAAATCCTGTACCATCTCTACGGGTTGTCCAGAAATATTTACTTGGATTGATGAGGAAGTTCCAAGGCTGATCCTTTTAGTTTTTGCCGAGTTGATCTAAAGCCCAATGATTTCTGCTTCTCTCTCCACCCTTGTTGTCATTTGATGGAGATCCATGATCCTATGAGAGAGTAAACATACGTCGACCGCGTAGTCCAGATGTTTGAGGTGAGATTGCAGAGTCCACTGAATTCCTCCATTTCCATTTGACAAAGCTGCGTGCAGTATGTCACTTATCACCAACAGGAACAGTATTGGTGACAGTATACAGCCTTGCCTAACTTCACTTTGGATTTCAAACTCCTCCGACAGCCGACCTTCGTGCAACACGTGACACTTGGATCCATCATATGTAGCCTTGATAATAGCAATCAATTTATCTGGGATGCCCCTCCTGCGCAAAGCAAGCCACATAAATTCTCTATTGACACTGTCGAACGCCTTTTCAAAATCGATGAACAACAGGTGAAGTGGTGATCGATATTCAACGCACTGTTCGATGATGATCCGCAGGGTGTTGATGTGATCCACACAGGAAGATCCAATGCGGAAACCTGCTTGTTCGGCGTCGAGTGTGTCTTCGAGGTGGTCTTTAATTCGTTCCAATACTATCCTTGAACACATTTGCTTACCTTATTTATTTTTTTTTTTAATTATCCATGTACATAAAGTTTTAAATAAAATTTAGGTATATGAAATTTGGTCCATAATTCGTGTTTAAAAGTTGTTAAATCTTTATAAACCAAGAAAAAAAAGATATTGAAATGAGCAAATGTGTTTTATTCAGTATTTATAGTAGGCTCATAAACAAAACCAAATAATTTAGCTTTCAAAATTCCACAAATGAATTAATTCCAGTTTTCGTGGTATCTTGCCCCACTGTGCGACGTTTCGCTGGAGTTTCTCAGCATCTTCAGGGGGCGTTTATTGTGTTTTAATTTATAGCATATTTAAATTTGTTTTAAATTGCACGTCCCTAACATTTAACATCATCAACTTCATTTAACTTCTAAACGACTTCCTAACACAAAACATAAATATCACCTCTCTTATGCTAATCTGACTTAACGGGACAGTCGCATGAGTTATGTATATGACACATTCCTCAACATCAATGCTAGATATCCGGTTAGCAGATACCTTTCAATCTTTGCATGGCAATATTCTCTAAGCAATTGTATGTTCCCATACAAAATGCTACAGTATGCACATTCCTTCACGGAGCACACTGTAACATGAATCTGAATTGAATGCAACATATTCATAGACAGAGTCTTTTGGAAGATCTCTATAGTTATTAAGTTGAGTTGATTCTATACCACGGTCGTGTAAAGACGTGTTAATTAAATAATTTCGCTAAATAAAATTTCTGTATCTAAATTCCGTTATCTTGTATTTTTTGTCTTATATTTTTTAAAAACTCTGTTCGTTCAACAAATAATATAAATCATGCGTCAACCACTGATCTATATCAAACTCACCCACCAGGCCTTGCATGGAGATCCTCCAATCATGCGTTAACCTCTCCTCACCCCGGTGTTTATAGCGACATACACTCCTTCAATTTCAGCTTCTAAAATGGTTTAGTTATATTATGTAAAAATTTTGATTTTTTTAAATTTAAATAAACATTCAAAACGTTTTCCTGGAAAAATCAATTATTCGTAAACAGTTTTATTAACATTTCGGAAATTTAACTGTTAACTTTAGATTAGTCGTCGGTTACTTAAAAGAAATTATAAAAAAAACTGAATTTCTTGCATACATTCGTATTTTTTTCCAGAAAGCAAAGAAATTTGTTTCCGTTTAGCTCAAAACTTAGTACAGAAATTTAAACAAATACACAAATCCGTATCCCTCCCATTGTTCTGAAGAGGTGTTCTTCAACGATGGCAAAACCACTGCGTAAGCTTTTCCATCTGTCCTACTCTACTGGTCTCTTTCCGAGTGGATGGAAAACAGCATTTGTCCAGACTGTCCCTTAAAAAGGCGTATCTTCTTCACCCTCTAACTATCGTCCAATTGCACTTACGGCCCTTCTTTCCAAGGTCATGGAAACGCTGATTAATTTCCAGCTCAAGAAATATCTCGAGGAACGAAAGCTTCTTAATGACCGGCAGTACGGCTTTCGTAGCAATAGGTCCACAGGTGATCTGATGGTATATCTCACCGAACAGTGGAACAAATCTTTACGATGTTTTGGAGAAAGTAAGATTATTGCACTTGATATTTCAAAAGCGTTTGATAGAGTTTGGCACCAAGCTCTCTTATCGAAAATGCGTGCATTTGGTTTCGATGAATCTCTTCTTCGTTGGATTAGAAATTATCTTTCGGACCGTTCAATACAAGTGGAACTTGAACAGCAGCATATGATAAGCTCATTAAATTCTGATCTCGACAGCATTATCCAATGGTGAATCAAAAACCGCGTAGAATTTAATGCTTCAAAAACTCAATGCTGTCTCCTGTCGTTAAAGCGAAATCCACCCCCAATGCCGCTATCCATGGAAGGCACTTGCATCGAGGAAACCGAACAGCTCTCAGTTCTCGGTATGTGTGTCACAGACCACCTTTTGTGGAATGACCACATAACCACTGCTAAATGTTTAGGTTTTCTCGGTAGATGCAAGAAATTTTTCACCCCTTCTGATCTGGCTATGATCTACAAGGCCTTTATTCGTCCAAAACTTGAGTTCAATTCTCATGTTTGGGCAGGAGCTCCAAAAACTCACTTAAGTTTATTGGACCGAATACAAAAGAGAGCTTTAAAAATGATAGGAGAAAGATCTATAACAGAAACAATTACAACTCTCGAACACCGCCGTAATGTTTCATGTATTTCTCTATTTTACCGCTATTTTTATAGTGAGTGTTCTCGTGAAATAGCCAGTTGCATTCCTCCCCTTAAACAATTCAACCGTAATACTCGCGCTTCTAGGAATGCCCATCAGTTTACCCTTGAGCCCAACTTCGGACGTACTGTAAAATACAGAGATTCTTTCTTCAGTCGCACCACACGAATGTGGAATGCTTTACCCGGCCCGACTTTCCCCTCTCATTTCGATGTGCAAACATTTAAAACCAATGTGCATCAGTATCTCCTTTTAAATCCTCTCCTACTTACCTAAACGCTCGTCCTGTGCTAAAAACATTTTAAGGGTATTCATAACCCCTTTTGTGCGCGCGGAATATATAAAAAAAAAAAAAAAATATATATTCATGCTTTTCAATTATTTTAAAGAGGTGTTTTTAAATAATATCTACTCCTGCGCATAAGTCAGTTCGTGCGACCCAAATATGGAATTTATTTTTAATAGTACCATAGTGGTTTTATTTTTCTGAAGAGGTACAGCCATTCATCTACTCATGAAGAAATTAAAAAAATTGTTGCTTTCTCAATTTTTGTGACTGAGTTAATCTTATCTTTACCGATTGTATAATATGTTGACTTTGTTGTATAATCCTCTTTTATTATGTTTCACCGCAATTTATTTGAATTAATTTCCACACTGAATGACATATTATATAAATTTCTAAGTGTCAATTATTCTAACACCTCAAACTACATAAATACACAAAACATTCATACAAATCTTAATATCCGGCCTTAAACCTCAACCACCCACTCTTGAATGAAATATTTTGTGCAAACACTTACAAACAAGCATAAACACTAAATTATTTACCCCGGCTCTGGTTGGTTGGACTGGGGTTGGCTGGCTTAATTAATTCTACGATTATTCTGATAAATTTCCCAGACAAATTGTCAAATCGAATAATCGTTCCATTAAGATTCGCTTCAATTGAGAAAGTGGTCATTCTAAGATAAGCAAATAACACATTTATCACAAAATATATACACCAACTACACACATGCCATCAGAGGGGAGAAGGAGTACATATAAGAGATAATATAGGCACCTGTATAATTGTACCTACGTAAGGTATTTTATTCTTTAGGCTTTATGGACTTACTTCACCATCTCGCATAACAACAACAAAAAAAAAAAACATTTTGCTATTAGTTGTCTTGTATCTTGATATACTGCCGACGTAAGTTATTCCAATTTTCCTTTTGACAGTAGAGATGGGCCTTCGCCGGAGATGTTGTCAGAGAGGAGAAAGCCTGACCCAGCATCCTTTTGGCATTTCCCCGACCCGATAGAACACTTTTACGCATTTGCCTTACGACGGAGTCGATAAATTCAATTCTTCGGAAACAATTGACAACTGAATATTTTGCTTTTTTCCATTCACACAACCACCCCACCCCCATCCCACCCCATCCCATCTCTCCCAAATGCTCATCATCATCGTCGTCTTTATCAGGCCTATACCAAATACATTTACCATCAACAAACCACCGCACCGTCCCGAACCGTACCGTATCAGAAAACCCATTCTAAGCATCAGCGAGATAATTTATTATTATTGCTTAGGTAAGCCAGTTCCTTGGGTCGGTATAGTGCCACAAAAATGTGGCAATAAATTTACCAAAGCAAAGTGAAATGATAGCAAATTCAATAAAACAACAAAACTAGAACTAGAAAACCCAAGATACAACACCGAAATATTCTCGTATAAGAAACAAGAAGAACACTACAAACAAAAAAAGAAGAAAAATTGGGTTCCAAACAAATGAAATAATTATCGCCGACGCCACCGTTGTGGCAAGTCTCTTGCCTCTTGACGTGTCCTTGTCCATGTCCGTCGTGCGCTTAGACGGCAAAGAATTTCCAGGCAGAGGGGCACGCACGTAGATCTTAATAAATTAGTTGGAATTGCTAATCGAAAGAAAAAAATTAACTACTGTTTGGGGAGAATTCAACAAAAACTTATTCTGCCTCTCAAATAAAAGTTTAACAACACCAAAACGAATATTTTTTTTTGTTTCGGTATAGAGTGATGTGCCTCATCTCAATGTCTGCTGAAGTGAAGTCTAGAAATCTTGAGAAAGTTTCAAAAAAGCCTAAACACGAAAAGTGTATAGGTAACTAATGTTTGAAGAAATGATGTATTGGAGAATTTATGTTTAACCAATCAATGTTGCTTTGCGCTGATTGATAGCAACAGATTTTTGCTAGCGAAGCATCAGAAGGGCTGATGAATGGCGATAGTATATCCTAAGCAATTTGAACTTCGTAAGGATATTTGATTTTTTTTCTAAAAGTCTTAGAAAGAAACTAGCAGATGGCACAAAGATTAAGTTTTTACAAAATTCAGTCAATTTTGGCAATCTTTGAGAATTTGAAATTTCTGTCACTTCAAGTGGACTCTTATACGCTGTGAATCCAATGGGAAAAAGTATGTCAGTTTTTTTTGGGATTCGGTGTTCTTAGTCAGAATTATAGGCAGAGATCGACTCACGAACGATTAGAAACTCCGAGCGCGAGCACCCAAGCATAATAAATTCTTCGTTAGATACCTTTAGCACATATCGAGTTTCCTGAGTCCTCAGAGGCCCCTGAGCTTAAAACATTTCTATGAATTAAGGCACCTTATTCCAGGTAGGATCTATCCCACAGAAATAAATCGTGGTATAATAAATTGATTTTGGATGCGTGCTACGCCAAAGGGTAAGAGAAGATATACGGGAGGAAATGTTGCAGCGTAAGACTAGAGCAATCAAAGAAGAGTCTGAAGGGGTAATTATATAAAAAGAAAAGGGCGTATGAAAAACGTAGCCTTTCAGGTAAAGAAGATCAAGGAGTTTTGTGATCGAAGCAAGTCAATTAGTTTTCAAACAAAAGTTAAGGACTTAACTATACTGGTCTTAAAAAACACAAGCTCTTCGAAACAGCTAGGGCTTACCAAGTCACGAAGCACGAGGAATATTTTAAGCAGCATTAGTAACGCATGCTTAGTGGAATAGTAATCATGTAGACTGAGTGAGATGAAGCCAACAAATAACCTAATTTCAGTCAATAAAGAACCGGCTTCACCAGCCAGTTTAGAAGAGGAAGATTGAGCTTTACAAATGTTAAAAACAACAAGATCGCCGCTTGCCGCACCGGACACTGGTTTTGATGGATTATCAAAAGAGATCTTCAAATGCTTTGAGGGTGTGTTGATAGATTCTAGACTGAATGAGATGGAGCCAACAAAAAAACTAATCAGTCAATGAAGAACCAGCTTCACCACCCAGTTTAGAAGAGGCAGCCTTCAGCTTTAAGCTAAAGTACAAATATTAAGAACAACAACACCGCCGCGCCGCACCAGGCACTGGTTCTGATGGATCATCAAAAGAGATCTTCAAATGCTTTGTGGATGTGTTAATAGATTCACTCATCAATCATTAAATATATTATGACTGTAGAAGGGATCAAATCCGATGACTGAAATATAAGCTTGAAAACACTATCAATACAAATTCTTAACAAGTAGCCCTACTTGGCCACGAGACGAGACTCTGCGAGACTTTTGTAAGTCCCGTCTCGGTCTCGTTAAAATCGAAAATTATCAGTCTTGTCTCGGTCTCGTGTCGGCCTCGTATATCTAATTATGTCTCGTCTCGGTCTTGTATCCAAAAATACGATTTCCGGACAACCTGTTGATTTTGGAACGAAATATTTTCGATTATAGGTTGAATACGTGCAAAAGAAAATAAATATTTAACTGAAATTGGATTTTTTTAATCTGTTAATTTCGGTCCAAATATACAGTCTCGTCTCCGTAGCTCAAAAGCCAATCATGCGAGACCGAGACCGAGACTTTTCTCGTCTCGTGGCCAGCCCTGTTACCAAGTATAAATAGTTCTTTTCTCGTCTTCGAACATTGGTCATATCTTCAATCTGAATAAAATCCAATTACTACTACATTAATAACCAATACCTCTTTTTAATCGACTTCGGAACCACATTTATGTAATTGGCGATATATAGGGATTTCTAGATAATGATGTTCAACTTATAAAACATATAAATTTTCCTCGTTCCAATTCCGTCTATTTCCCATCAATTTCTATTCGTGTTTCCTCTTTTTACTTCACTTTTCCAACTCTTACAGCATAGAACTGAAAGCAGAAATACCGACTCAAAGCTGAACTCGTGATCACTGCAAAACTTGTTCAGTTGTAGTGCATCGCATAAGAAAATACGTGGCATAGTATAAGCATCAAAAAAGAATAGCTCTTCTGAACTATTCCAAACAACCACAAGGCGAGATGTTCTTTCTTCCAACTCTCATATTTTTACTTCTGGAGGTAATAGTGCACAAGGCATCTAATAGGGTAGATGTTATCATCAACAGCGACCGCTCTCAATGAGCCTCTACAGATTCTGTCGTGTTAATTGAAGATTAATGGTGGATTTACATGTATCTTCGTCCGACTTCTGCAAAAAAAAAAAGGGAATGCAAAATTAAATTAAAATTTCCAATTGTTGGATAGAGAGGAAACACCAAAATGCAAAAGATCTTCGTACGTGCAAATTTTAGGAAGTGCCATAATGCAGATATAAAGACGAACATGTTCATCTTCTTGATGGTTCTCTTTCACACGCTCAGAGTTTTGGCATAGGTACATTTGTCCCGCTCTACTTTTCTTCATATTTGCAGACGAAGATATTTATGTCAATCCAGCATAAGCAAAACTTATTATTCTTGAAGTTAACGGGAAAAAGACCAAATTATTTCTATCAACTTACAAGCCCCATCATACCCACCAGCTAGGACAAAACTTCACTATTGGAAGCAGCAACTTCGAGGTAGTAGATAAATGCCACGGAGTAAACCATAACCAGTTTGCGCACACTGGAACGGAATAACTAGCAGATCTCAACTCGGAGCAATTTGGAAGCCTGTCTTGGACGTTGGCCTGCATACACTCCTGCCGTTGTTCCCAGACGATACAACTTATCCGTATTTGCTTTGGACGAATAAATCTGCAAACTGACGAAATCCAAAATGATTGTGAATACTAAATTGATCGGTTATTATCGGGCGTTACTGGAAGATGTCGGTTGAAGTGTTGTACGCTCTCTCTCTCTCTTTTTTAACACGTTTGGTTCAATAGGTGAATGATGGTTAAGGTGTACTCGAGCCACAACTCCAAGATAGATACATTTTGGGAAGATCCAGCAAAGCATTAACAAACGCTTCTATGTTGGTTTGGCAAGATAAAGTGTCAATATTCTATAGGGAGTAAGAAGAAATGCACGCTATTCAATGCCTACCCCTTCATGTATAGATACATGTCCATCGAATAGGAAAAAAAATTATTCAGCCAAGAAAGCCTTCTTCAAATCCCAGTCCCATTGTTCTTGGTGACAAAAACGACACTCATCTACGTAAAATTGAACTTGTATTACAATCGTGTTTCAACAATTACTCCTTATGAGAGATACTAGAATTATTTTATATATGTGAATACTATTTATCTAGTAATCCTCCTGAAATTGTTTTCTTTGATGTAATCAGGGGCTTCTTTTACTTGGCTCTAAAAATTGATGGTGTTTGCCAAGACTTCAACACATGGTAAGAGTGTGGTTTACAAATCGCTATTGTGAATCTTTGATTTCATTTTGTGCATTTGTTGAATATCAACCCTCCTACTGAAGAGTTTTGATAGTGAGAAATGGTTAGAATATTTTGCATCCACATCTTGCTCTACAAAGTTTGGTATACAAAAGAGTTCATTTCTATACCTCTCGATTAAGATAAACATAGATGAAAACATACCCTAATCGCTACTGAGTTTAAAGATTCTATAATTTTCATAGTAGTAGACTGTAGCGTTATATTTAGTGTGTTGGACTGGTACTAAAACATTTTCAGGGCTACTGCCACTTGAGAGGAATTGACAAATCGTCCAAGAGTTAGGGCTGGCCACGAGACGAGACTCTGCGAGACTTTTGTAAGTCTCGTCTCGATCTCGCTAAAATCGAAAATTTTTAGTCTCGTCTCGGTCTCGTGTCGGTCTCGTATAATTTAGTCTCGTCTCGGTCTCGTCTTCGAAAAATAGGATTTCTGGCCAACTTGTTGATTATTGGAACGAAATATTTTCGCTTATAGTTTGAATACGTGCAGAAGAAAATAGATTTTTATCTGAAACTGGATTTTTTAATTTATTAGACTCTCTGTAAATTTCGGTCCAAATATACAGTCTCGTCTTGGTCTCGTCTCGGATGCTTAAAAGCCAGTCTCGTCTCGTGGCCAGCCATACCAAGAGTAACACTTGTCATGAATAAGTGCTTCTCGTCTAGCCGTTCGGATTTGGCATAAAATTGTAGGTCCCCTCCATTCCTGTTAAAACGCGTACACAGAAATGGTTGAGATTTGTTAGTCACTAGGCCCTGGTTCTTCATGAGCTGTTGCCAATCCAATTTATTTATTTATTTTTACTGGTAGGCTATAGTTCTGCTTTCGATTTTCAGTCTCTTCCATCTTAAAAACAGAAAAATCTTTTTGCATAGCGATAGCGACTGTCTCTTGCGATGAAGTGAAAAAAAGCACCTCCAGTTTGTCGATATATGCACACATAAATGGTTGAGAGTTATTATAAGACACTTAAAGCTCTTGTTCTTCCCGAGTTGTAGCATAACCATGGACGAGGCTGGGAAGTAAACTCAGACCTCCAGCGTGACAGTCCAACGCCCTAAGCATTACGCTACGAGCTATTAGGAGGTGTTGTACAGCCTAACCTAGAAGTATAATTTGTATTAACAATAACCAAAACAAACTCATTATTTTTACGCATAATTCTTTCAGACGCAATTTATTGAAAGGTGACTGATTTGATATATTCATAAAATATATTGACTACACCTTAATTTAATGTCTATCACATTTATTTGAACATCCCTTAAATTATACAGTCCAACAGTAGATAATTTCATCAATTGCCCCACATCTTACCCCCTGTAACGCTAGCAACATTGTAAATAATTCCTTTATAAACAAAGCATTACCTTATACCTATCTATTGAATTTGGATTAACTCGAATAAACAAAAACTGAAGACTTTCCTTTTTTTGTTATATTTAAAAACAAAAACAACAATATTTTAGATCATCCTTGATGAATCCCTAAAGAGAAAAGTTTTGATAAACAACAAAATTCACTCAAGCCGCACTGCTGCGTGTAAATTCATCAAAATTATTATCGAATCGCACGCCCCATAATTCATCGTCCTGTAAAGAAAAAAATAAAAAAAAAAAAAAAGAAAAATCAAACTAAGTTGCAGAGTTTCCAAGAAAATTTCGAAGAGGTAGGTAGAGGTAGAAGATACCGTGTCGGTTCTCAGTTCTTGGTTATTTTCTTTTGTTTAAACAAAAGATACTGTCGAGTTTTCTTTTTTTTTGTTTTTCTTTTTTATATGCCTGTCGATTTGAAAACTGTAAAAGGAGCGATTTTAGAGATTTATTTCGTCACAAACGATGTTTACTTTCGAAAAGAAATTGATGCGGGTCGGGTTTTTTTTTTTTTGTTTTTATTTTGACTGTCTTTCACGCTCAAATGAAAGAAAAAGAAAAAGAAAAAAAAAGTTGCGCTACCCTTTCGACAAACTTATCACTGACACAAATTTGTAGGACTATAAGGTAAGCGATACGCATATACAGAAAGAACATCACAATCTGCGAAATTTTGCTGACTAATTTTTCTTTCAATTTTTTGGAAAAGTTTTCTTTTCTTTGTTTTCTTTCTTGTTCTTTCTTCATTTTCATTTTTTTTTTTTTTTTTCAAAAAGCTTGATAATGCTAGAGTTTCAATTTGATTTGATTATGTACACCCTCTGTCTGCTGCTGCTGCTACTTCCCTTAAGACTTTTCCCACTATTCCAATTCGAATGTTACAAAGAACGCTACTCTTACTTTTAACGAGAACGCACTGCTATGCCAAGAGCATAATATATCCTCGGAAATGAAATTGCTCAAGGACTAAAGCAAGAATGGTTTTGTTTTTCGTTTTTTCGAAGATGAGAGTTATTTTTTTTTTTTTTTTTTTTTTCCAAAAAATAAGAAAAAAAGTAAACGAAAACCAAGTTAAACCAGAAGGAAGGTGAACTTTTGTCCCTCTTTTTTTTCTTGTAAAATGTAAATCAAATCTTCAACAACTGTGAAGAAAATGGAAAAATCTTAATACTTATATGAAGCAGTTCACTATTATTGCTCCATATAGGTGGAACGATACGAACAAAAAAAAAAACAAACATTCATACACACACACACCCATCCACAGCCAGATGAAAACAGAGATAACTTGAACTAAGATGAAGTTCATTATTTAAATGTAATTCGCATAACTTTTCGGGATAAGTTTGAGATAAATGTGAGTGCCATCAGAGCTTAAATTATGTATAAAATAAAATGCACTGATATGTCGCAGGAATTTGCTTTAATGTTTAACGGTTAACTGTGAGGGCTGAACATTTTGAGAAATCATATCGCTTTTATAATATGAATACGTATATTAATCCAAAAACGGTTAGTATCATAATGCCAATTTGGTTCATCAAAGTGGTGATCACAGTTGCAGTTTTTCAAACAACAACCGCGAACAACATTAAAATGACTGCTATAGGTTTAAAGAAACATTTTTACTAGCCATTATGGAGGTGAACATACATAGGAATTGTTTTTTTTTGATAAATTGCATAGTCTTGGACAAGAAGTGTTAAAAATGTCGAAAGTTTTCAAACAAAATTTCCTCTCATGCATTCAAAAGTGCTCTAGATTTTTTTTTTTAGTTTAGAAATAAATGATTTTAAACTTTTTGAAATATAAAAATATGTGTGAAATAGGATTTTTGATATTGGTTAAGCCATTAACGAGATGTACAGGTAAAAATCAAAAGAAGGCAATTTCATTAAAAAAGTTAAAACCTTATTTGCTTTTCATGAAAATGTTTTATTAAAAATCTTTGTTTTATTAAAATTAATTTAAACGTACCAGGCAAGTTTGAATATAATTGAGACCGTTTTCGAGAAATTTGAAAAAAAAAAAATATTGTATTGTAACTCGTACTAGATAACCTTAGAATTAAAATAATAATGTCTCCTGAATAAGGAGATATTAAAAAAATAAAACGATTATCAAATCTGTTGGGTACAAATACACAGAGATTGATGGACGTCATGTCGAAAAAATCTGTTTCTAGTCAAAATGTCAGATGTGATTAAAACAAGATTTGCTTCTGACAAGAATCAAATATTTTACTTAAATATTAAATATAGTCATAATTAATAGAGTCATGCAAAAGCTACAGAAAAATAATGCAATAATTTTGAAATATATAAAGAAACAAACATAAAATGCTCTTGTATAGTATACGGTGTATATATATTAGGGTGGTCCTTATAAAGCTCATTGTCTTAATCTGAATGACACACCCTCCTAATTTGTTCTAAATAAATAAAAAAAAAACCGTCCCCCAAGATGTCTTAACTTTTATAAATATGGAAAATGTTATGTATTTTTGTACAGCCAAATTAAAAATTCATAACTTAAGTAACGATTGATAAAGAAAATGGATTTTTTGCACAAAGGTAGTAATTTTTGTCACATTTAAAAAAATGTATTAAAACAAATTTTACAACATTTATTAAAATTAAATAAAAAAATATTTTTGTTAAAATGGCTATAAGTAGCGAAATAACTGTTGTAAATTTTTTTCTGATACATCTGTATAAATATGACAAAAGTGACTAGATGTATCCCAAAATTCAATTCTTTGTATCACTCATTACCAAAGTTAAGATTTTTCAAATTTGGTTTTACAAACATACATGGGATTTCCACATAAAACTTTAGACGTCTTGGGGCCGGGTTAATGTTAATAAAATGAGCTAACATTTTAGAGGAGTTTTTTTTTTATTTACTTAGAACAAATAAGGGGGTGCGTCTTTCAAAATAAGACAATGATCTTTATAAGGACCACCCAAATATATTTATATTATTGGTTCGGTAATATTTTTATATCTTTAACCAGAAAATATTTAAAAAAGTTAATAACAATTTTGAAAGTTTTTGATGTATTAAAAAAAAGAGGCTGGATTCAACCCACACTACTGACTTCCCATTGGTGCCCGTCGGGTCCCGCCCGACCCCATGCCCCTTGCTTATATTTGCAAAATTATACATTTAAAAAAGTTGTGGTTGTATTCCCTGACCGCCAATATGTATAGGTACCTAGATACCAAGTTTGTGGTCCTATAAGTGACTTAGAAGCCAAGATATTGATAATATACCTATTTTCAAAATGGTGGCTATAAAAACCAAGATGGCCGGCGAGATGGGTACTACGTCCTACCCAAAATCGCATGTTGTACCTGAAAAAAACTTGGTGCTTTTGTCCGGCAAAACACATTTTCTTGCTTATCGTCAGCGACCCCATTATAATGAGAAAACTTCATCCAAATGATATTTGTTTTTCCCTTAACTACGTCTCTGATCTTAACTTGTAATTTAAAATATCTGTACAATATTTCATCAATAACTTGGAACAGCAGGATATTCAAATTCAACTCAAACCTATTTCAAAATTGTTTGTCTTACAATTTCTAAAATTATCATTAATCGTTTGAATTGATTTCGAATTATAGAGTACTGAAGAGAAACTAAGAAATAACGAAAGTGTTACTCTGAAAATTTGTTCGAAATCTTTGTAGCCGTTCTCGAAAAAAGTGAGAAAAGTGGGACTTGCCACATTTTACTAAAACTAATTATGTAAAGCTCTGAAAAATTTATTGAAACCGTTATACTCTGTTCAACAAAAATTGTACAGGGCTTATGGGTGAGCTTTTTTCAAACAGTGGCGCCTGTGTATACTCTCACGACACTGAATTGAGAAAACTGCCAGTACAAAATATTTTAACCCACTGAACAACGTACATGAATTGTTGTTGTAATGCCTTGCAAAATATTGTGCACTCTACCATGACCGTCCTCATTGCATGCCCAAAGCACACTTATCATATAATAGTTTCTACTCTGGCTGTGTCCTGTGTGAAGTGTGAGCTAAAAAAAAATATAAAAACATTCCAACAGAGTTACCTTACCCATTGAAAGCAATACAAAAGAGCTTTTTCAGTGGTTTTTATAAAATAGCTTTCTGTTTTCAAGCTTTTGAGAACAGAATCAATTAAGGTGAGATATAATGCAAAGTATACGGAAACCCTGTGAGAGCTTTTACTTGAAATAGGTCAAACGTCCTATCTTCCCTGTACTGACATTTTTTGTTGAACAGAGTATAGTAACCAGGGATGACAATGCTGAGTCCAGAAAGTGAAACAAATTGGCAAAAAAAACGAAGTTGATTTCAAAAATTTGAAGTAGATAGTGAAAAATCAAAATGTATATAGAAAAAAACGTTTTTTTTTTTTACTTTAACGATGTTATACTTTTAACGTGTTATACCTTTAACAATGACTACTTTTTAAAGAATAAGTTTCACGTAGCTGCTACGTAGTTCACGTAGTTGCTACGTAGCAGATGCATAAAATAAATAAATGTAGTAGTAATACTACAATGTAATAAATACTCATCTCTGATAGTAACATGAAATGCTAGCGTGAAGCCTGGAAATTTTGTCCTCGTTCATAAGAACTAACAATGATTATATAAATCCTCAGACCCTCAGAGTCGTTTTTGAGAAATCCAATAGTTACAAGAGTGAGTCTGCAAATAGTAGTGAGCGGATTTTACTAAAACGATTTTCTAAATTATTTTCTTACTTATAAAATCGCATCCAAATTGTTAGGGCTATAGGGTTTATAGCACTTAGGGCTGGCCACGAGACAAGACTCTGTGAGACTTTTGTGAGTCTCGTCTCGGTTTCGTTAAAATTGAAAATGTTCAGTCTCGTCTCGGTCTCGTTTAATTAAGTCTCGTCTCGGTCTCGTTTAATTAAGTCTCGTCTCGGTCTCGTCTCCGAAAAATACGATTTCCGGACAACCTGTTAATTTTGGATCGAAATATTTTGGATTATAGTTTGAATACGTGCAAAAGAAAATAAATATTTTACTGAAATTGAATTTTTTTAATTTATTTGACTCTCTGCAAATTTCAGTCCAAATATACAGTCTCGTCTCGGTATCGTCTCGGTTGCTCAAAATCCAGTCTCGTCTCGTCGGTCTCGTCTCCGAAAAATACGATTTCCGGACAACCTGTTAATTTTGGATCGAAATATTTTGGATTATAGTTTGAATACGTGCAAAAGAAAATAAATATTTTACTGAAATTGAATTTTTTTAATTTATTTGACTCTCTGCAAATTTCAGTCCAAATATACAGTCTCGTCTCGGTCTCGTCTCGGTTGCTCAAAATCCAGTCTCGTCTCGTCTAGTCTCGGTCTCGTCATGCGCGACCGAGATCGAGACCGAGACTTTTCTCGTCTCGTGGCCAGCCCTTATAGCACTATGTTGCTGTACATTATTTTCAAATTTGCCTAATTTGTATACCAAAAGTATTAAAAGTGACCAGTGTGACCTTTTTTTCAGATATAGCTACATTGAATTTCACTCACAAAAATAATATTTTTACACGCATGTTGTCCCTTCATATTAACTAGCATTTAATTAAATGAAAATTCTACATAACATAATTTGTCACTTCTTATTTGTTAGTTTATTATTCATCTTCATCATTAGATTATTTTCTCTAGACAAAAAAAGACATTTTAATCAAAAACCGAGAGTCAAAGAAAGAAAAAAAAGAATATAAGTAGCATGTATGTAAATTATTCCGCAATGAGTCACATTTTCGTAAGTCATAAACTCATAAGCCATTACCTTATGCTAACAAACTCTATATAATGGGTCAGCTACCCCAAAAAATAACAAAGTTATTAATTGTGAAGTTGACAACACCATTAGTGTTCTTAACTTTATATCACATCAGTTGAGTACTATACACATACAAACCCTTAAATAAAGCACAAAACCAAAAAATACTTAATTTGTCATTTTAACACGAAAGGAAATAATTGTAGACAAAATATGGAATGGGGAATATAATGAATCAAAATTATTATATTGTCTGCTTCATTTTTGTTTTATAAAAGGGCACGGTAGTGTCCAGCCAAGTTCTGGCACTACACCCTTTTTACATGATCAAACTCAGGCGATTTTCGACCCCCCTCTAAGTTCAGTGCCAATAAAACCAGAAACTTCAAACTCACAGCATTTGCTAAGCTCACCAAGATTAGTCAACCCACCAAATTTCAATTCTTTAGCATCAGTGGTTCCCAAAATATAAGACTGCAAAATTTAGCAAAACCGTAACTGACTGACTCACTGACAGATCATCAAAATTATGGAGCACTTCCCGACATCGTAGAATCTTGCAATTTCGCACAAAGGAAAATTTAAGATTTTCCATTCAGGGGGCGTGGTACCCGCCCATTTTCATAGAATTGATATAAATTATTTAGAGCACTTCTTATTGTCGTAGATTGTAAAATGCGGTACAACGGTAGGGCTTAAGCTGGAGGCAAGGGAAAATTTTTAAAATTTTAGATTTTTCATTCAGGGGGCGTGATATCCGCCCATTATCATAGAATTGATATAAATTATTTGGAGCAATTCTGACTATCTTGGAACGATGAAATTTGGTACAACGGTAGTGCTGGCAAAGGGAAAATTTTAAGATTTGACATTTTACATTCAAGGGGCGTGGCATCCGCCCGTTTGAATAAGAATTGATATCAATTATGAGGAGCTCTTCTGATTGTCGTAGAACGATCAAATTTGGTAACACGGTAGGGCTAGAAGTGCAAGCAAATGCAAAATTTTAAAATTTGAGATTTTGCATTCAGAGGGCGTGGCATCCGCCCATTTTCGCAGAATTTATATCAATTAAATTGAGCACTTCTGTTTGTCGTAGAATTATGTAATTTGGTACAGCGGTAGAACTTGAACTGCAAACATAGGCTAAATTTTTAAATTTGATATTTAACTTTCATGGGGTGTGGTATCCGCCCATTTTCTCAGAATTGTTATTAATTATATCGATCACTTTTGATTGTTGCAGAATAATAAAATTTGTTAAATTGGTAGATCGTGTGGTCAGTACAAAGGAGATATTGGAAAATTTTAAATTATCCATTCAGAGGCGTGGCACCCGCCAATATACTCGGAATTGATATCAACGATGCACAGTTGTTCCGCCCATAGGCCAAAACCTCAAGTCGTAAAAGTAATTTTTTTTAATGCAGTTATTATCTATGATAACGGGGCAACTAAGTGGGACTAAATTTTTTTTTCGAAAATTAGTTGTTGACAGTCAGGCACGTGGCAAAGTTGAGTGTTTTTCGCAATTTAAATAAAAACGTTCATTTGAAAATCGGACATTGCATTTTAGCTATTTTTTGTGTGTTTTTAAGGTTTTTTTCTGAAAAAAAGTGGTAAACATAAAAGAAAAATGTATAAATATGATTATTACATATATATTTTTTTTTTTACATGCTATTATTTTATTATAACTGCTGTTGAAAGAAATGAATTTTAGTGATTTTTAAAATTTTGTGTTTTTTTGATAAGCCAGAACTTTTAGGGCACCCATTTGCACTCAATAATTTTAGTGGATTAACGTAGGCTTATCTTCCCTGTTTAAGGATATATACGGTTTTTTTTGCGGAAATTTGTGGAAATATTAAAATTTTGACTCTAAGTGAAACCATATTTTCCTTTTTTTTCTAAGTGAAACCATATTTTCCTTTTTTTGTAGATTCAAGTAATATGATCAAACGCATTGATATTTTTCATTTGTGGCGGAAGGCGAAGAAAGGTCGCAATACTGGAAAAATTGATGAGACATGGGTACTTTTTAAGGAAAAATATAACATTGAAAGCTTAGATGCACGAAAAAAGATTGTTTTGCTATGCAAGCTCTTCCTAAAAAAATGGAATTTATGTTCTCGAAGATATGATGCCTTTCTATCAACATATAGTGCTTGGCTTGAAGAAGACTTCGGGCCTTACCAAGAAGAAGAAGAAGAATTAATTTATTCACCAGATAATCTAGGAGGTAGGCCAAAGAAGTCATTTTCAGATAGCTCTTCTCGAACTAAGCGGAGACGAATTGCCACAATTGCTGCAATAGATGAAGACATTGCTTGTGCTTTGAAGCATTGCCAATCAACAGACAGCCTTAAAGCCAAGCAATTGAATTCAAACGATGCTTTGAAAATTTTGGTTGAGGCAAAGTTAACAAAACACCAGTACCAAGTCATTAGGAACTTGGTAAACGAAAAGACCGAAGTTGACGTTTTTCCAAGCTATGCTAAGGTTATAAAAGCGAAAAAAGATTGTTACCCGGAGCCTGAAAAAATATCAATATCCGATACTTCGGCTGAAGTTTCCCTTCAAGGTCTTCTAAACCATACAGCCCAAAAAATCGTAGAATCCCAAAAAGAAGTTTTTGAAAATTTGGAGATTGATTTAGGTAATACCATCAAATAAAAATCTTTTGCCAACAAAGCTCTCTGTTTCATTGTAAGACTTGTCCTTTCTGTGATGTCTGTAGGTATGGTAATTGTGTATCGTATTCGTTTTAAAGTCGATAACCTTAATAAAGTAGCCAGTGATACAATGTCTAGTCTGAAATTAACAGCACAAGGGGGAGTAAAATAAATGTAATGTACGAGATACGAGTTATGTCATTGAAAACTTTAATTTCAGTGTGACTTAAAATAATACATTTTTGATTTAGGTAATCTTACCCTTATTGGAAAATGGGGGTTTGATGGTAGCAGTGGACAAGGAGAATATAAACAGCAAATTTCTGAAGGAGTCAGTGATGCCGACATGTTTATTACTTCATATGTTCCAATCCAACTATTTTCACAAAAAAGTTCTGACTCTGAAAACCAAATTTTATGGCAAAATCCTCGTCCAGGATCGACTCGATACTGTCGCCCAATACGGTTTCAGTTCAAAAAAGAAACGGCAGAGTTGAGTAGAGCTGAGCAGAGCTACATTGAGAACCAGATTAATGATTTATCTGAAACATTAGTTAAAATAAATGACCATACTTTAAACATTAAACATGTCCTCAAGTTAACAATGGTTGACGGAAAGGTGTGCAACGCTTTGACACACACTGCTTCGCAACAGGTGTGCTACATTTGTGGAGCAAAGCCAACAAATATGAACGATATTCAAGGATCCTTACAAAAAAGTATTAACGAAGACTCTTTGGATTTTGGCATATCTCCACTGCATGCGTGGATAAGGTTTTTCGAATTCTTCATTCATCTAGCATACCGACTAGATTTCAAAAAATGGCGCACTGGAAATAGTGAGAAACCTCTTCTTGCTGCACAAAAAAAAAGAATTCAAGAAGAATTCAAAAAAAACTGGACTGATAGTTGATAAACCAAAACAAGGAGGTGGAAATTCAAATGACGGGAATACTGCGCGTAGATTTTTTGCTAATCCTACTGTATCTTCCCAAATAACGGGTGTAAAAAAATCAATAATCGAAAGATGTGCAGTCATTTTAAAAACTTTGGCTAGTTGTTTTTCAATAAATCCGGACGTTTTCGAAAAGTATGCCCAAGATACTGCACGTGAAATTGTAGAAGAATATCCGTGGTATCCACTGCCAGCTTCGGTACATAAAGTTCTCATTCATGGAGGACAAATAGTAAAACATGCAATTTTGCCTATAGGCCAATTAACGGAAGAGGCAGCAGAGGCAAAAAACAAGGATGTCAAATTTTTCAGGTCCCACAATACACGAAAAACGTCTAGAGTCTTAACAAATACCAATTTGTTTAATAGATTGCTTTTAACGTCAGATCCGTTGCTTTCTACCGAAAGAAATTTAAAAAAAACTGAAAAATCAAAATTACCCACAGATGTTTTAAATTTATTGCAATAAACTTTGATTAAATTTGATAAAAATAAAGATTTTTAGTAGTGTTTTTCTTTTATTTTCAATCATTCTAAATGCAAATTTGAGTTTTTTTTTCTACACTTCAGATTCTATGTTGTAGAGAGTATGAAACAATGTCAATAACTTCTTTTTCTGATAATTTTTTTCTTTACCTAATTCTTAATTAATATGTATAAAACTAATCTCAATCTGTGTGCCAAGTTTTATCAAAATTCGTTCAATAATACAGATTTCATTGAAAAAACTTCAAATATAAAAACCCAGAAAATTTTGAAAAATGTCAATAACTTTTTTTTTTATCATGTTTTCTTAACCAAATTTTCAGCAAATATGTAAAAATACAATTTCAACATCTGTACCAAATTTCATTCAAATCCGTTTAGTAGTTCAGATTTTATAGGGTTTTGACCACCTCTCCCATACAAACGGAACCACTGTGCGATGTAGAGAACTTCTGACTGTCGTAGAGTGATGAAATTTGGTAGAGCGATAGGACTTGACATGAAGACAAAGGGGAAATTAAAACTTTGAGATTTTACATTCAGTAGGCGTGGCAACCACCTATTTTCACAGAATTAATATTAAATATATTGAGAGCACTTCCGATTTGTGCAGGATTATGAAATTTGGTAAAGTGGTTAGTTTTCAGGCGTGGGTATGCAAAGAAAAAGTTGAAATCATGAACTTTTTAATTCAGGGGCGTTTCATCCACCCACTTTTACTGATAAAAAGTATCTTTGCAAAAGTAGTGAAATCACAACAAAAACATAAATGTTAAAAAAGTAGCCAAGTTCTTCTATATACAAAAACCTTGACGTAACGGTTTACAGATAAAAATTACCTTGAAACGGTATAAAA
This sequence comes from Melangyna quadrimaculata, assembly GCA_949320155.1. NCBI lineage: Eukaryota > Metazoa > Arthropoda > Insecta > Diptera > Syrphidae > Melangyna > Melangyna quadrimaculata. The sequence goes on along the minus strand of OX439485.1, from coordinate 172,022,538 downwards.
TGTTATTACCAATTATAATTAAATGTACATTTCTACACAACATTCATTATGAAGGTAAAGGGTTTTTCAACAGGGACGCTACAAAAGTAGATCAACAGGGGCAGCAAACAACGCCATATTTCTTGCCGCTCTTTTGACATTTCTCTTCAGTAAGTTTGCCATTTCATGATGGAAAGATATACGAGCCAACAACGAGTCGAAATTATAAAAATTTACTACTGAAATTCGGAGTCAGTGACCTCCACGTTAAGAGCGCTACGTCCAATTTATGGTCGTCATAATCGTCCTAGCAGATCAACAATTGAGCGTCTAGTGCACAAATTTGAATCCGCAGGCACAGTATAAAATGTTCCCGTGCCAGTGAGACAAAAAAGTGCCCGTAGTGTCGAGAATATTGCTGCCACTGAGGCTTCAGTTGCAGAAAGCCCAAATGTGTCTCTCACACGTCGTTCTCAAGCGTTGGGCATCTCTGTGACGTCGTTGTGGTGAATTTTGCGAAAAGATCTTGGCCTACATCCTTACAAGATAAAAAATTGACGCAAGAACTGAAGCCGCTTGACCACCAGAAGCGTCGTATGTTCGTGAATTGGGCTGAGCAACTTGAAAATTATTCGGATTTTCATCGAAAAATCATCTTTAACGATGAGGCTCATTTCTGGCTGAATGGCTTCGTCAATAAACAAAATATGCGGTATTGGTCAGGCAGCAATCCACACGTACTCCAAGAGTCATCCTTGCATCCCGAACAAATTACGGTTTGGTGTGGTTTATGGGCCGGCGACGTCATTGGGCCGTACTTCTTCCGTCATGATCAAGACCGGCACGTTACTATGAATGGGGATCGCTACCGTTCAATGATAACCGAATATTTTTGGCCCCAATTGGATGATGTGGACTTGGAGGATATGTGGTTCCAACAGGACGAATCCAAAAGCCACACAGCGAATGTCACAATCAATTTATTGGAAACCAAGTTTGGAGAACGTGTTACCTCACGAAATGGTCCAGTCGCTTGGCCGCCTTGGTCGTGCGATTTGACGACGTTAGACTATTTCCTGTGGGGCTCCGTCAAGTCTATTGTCTATGCCAACAATCCAACGACGATTGATGAACTTCGTACGAATATCGAACGTGAAATTGCAGCAGTATCGGCCGATTTATGCTTGAAAACCGTCGAAAATTGGGTTCAGCGTCTGGACTTCTGCAAGCGTGCCTGTGGTGGCCATGCAAAAGAAATCCAGTTCCGTACATAATGGCATCAAACGTACTTTCACAGGAGTAAAGAATTTCAATGATATCCAAAACCGTTTTTGTTTTATTTAAAAAAACTCTTATTGAAAATCCCGATATATATCATGTTTATAGTTATGTCTTATAGCAAAATTTGCCAACCTTTTAGACAGTTTTGTGTTACCTATTATGTTGGACGTGTTATTTAACAAACGATTATCCAACCAAACATCTACATATTCATCACAAGGTTGCATACACATTTTGTTCATGCTCTACTTACTATCAAGACCAATTTTTAACTCTTAACTACCAAAAAAAAATCTTCCAATTTTACAAATGCAAAAATCTAGTTCTTATAACGATCTGCCTAAGAAAGTAAGAATTCTTGTTATAGCCTCAGGCGGTGACAAAAAAAAGCAAAGCTACCTATATGTACGAATATAGGAATAGGTATAGATATCCACAGTAGGAGAATATAAAACTGTTCTAAAAGGTACATATGCACGAATCTGGAAAACATGACATGACTCTCCATTCCTTTTCTTTCAATTCACAACTATGAGTCTGTTTGTCATTGAATCGGGTATTACCTACACCAAGTGCTTTTGCACATCTTTTGAGCATATCATCAACTAGGTATAGATACTGTACCTAACGTTCTACATACTGCCATACAATTGTTACAATTTCTGCCTTCGGCGCGGTTTTATCTCTGCCTTCGTAAAGTTAATGCCTACTCTTTTAGCTCGAATTCAGATAAATTTCCCTATTCAGACTCTCTTTATACACAAAGCCAAAATGCATTAATCGTGTTTACATACAATGCTTTTAGAGATTGAAGATACCTATTGCTTAAGGCTATACTACATATATTGCTGCAGTCAATGTGATGAAAAAACGATTCCCAGTAACCCATAACCATACCTCTAGCTCCTTGCTATACCTACAACTACAACCTAATTCGGACAAAGAACATGCGAGGTGATAGAGGTCACTGTTGCACTTTATGCAAATGAACACTGATGCTGTTGTTGTGGCGGCCGCTGCGCCGCAAAATAAATGAATTAACCATTGATGCATGAAGAACCAAGCTTCTATCTCTTATGTAAGGTATACGTATAACGTATCCATGAACTAGACACTTCTAAACACATGGACAAATGAGGAGCATAGTTAGAAGATTCCCATTCTAGTTGTGGACTAGTTTACGGGCAAAACATTACCTACACTATAAACATGATGATTTCCAATGATGTTTGAATTGCAAATTACAAATAGCTAAAATTCTAGCGGACGCATGCCACTTCTTGGCGACTGATGCCCGAATTTTCCTCATCTCATCGCAGGCGAGGCCAGTGTTTTTGTTTGTCTCCATTTATTGCTGCTCTTACTGAATTCTGATATCAATACCGTGGTTATACAGGGTATTTTCCATTTAAATGTCAAAAAAGTTCCCGCCATATTATTGAAATGTGCTGATGAAATAGAGTTACCAAGCCTTATAGTTCAATGTTTTTAAGCTATCGTACCCAGCATAGGTAATAGGTTTTTAATGCTTACAAAAATTTCTTATACCCAAAAGGAAATGGGGACTTCAATTTAGAAATTTTCAAATACGGGTTTTTTTTTAATTTGAAATTTCAGTAGGGACTTAGGGTAACCAAAGAAAAAAGTCTTGAGTCTATTTTCTAAGTTATATCATTGAGTTTATACACATAGAGAAACCACCTGATTGTTAAGTTATCACCAATCTAGGTGGCGCCCTTCGTTTCACCTAGAACAAGAACCAGTGATAGTCAATACAGGAACCATTTGCTCCATAACACAGACTATTTCTCTACTATTTTCACAAATAGTCTACCTTAAGGTGGAAGTAGTCTTCCTTAAGGAGCTAATGGTTTTTGTATTTATTATCACTGGTTCTTGTTCTAGATATAAATAAGGACGCCACCTAGATTGGTGATAACTAACACTGAGATGGTTCCTATATGTGTATAAACTCAATGGTTATATAAAATGGTGATGATAACTGTACGCTAAAAAAATATGGACCAAGGCAGAAACAAATCGGTCACATCATTGTGACTTTACCATCATTTTTTAAAAGTGGAAAATGGCGATGCTAACTTCATGCACATTTCTATTTCTCAATATTATTTTTTATTTTAAGTCATTTTATTGGAACGTTTCTCCTTCCGAAAAAGCTGAGTAAAACAAACCCGATCTACATTAAAAATTAGAATTCATAACTTGCCGGCCAACAGAGAAAGTTACATTTTTATATATTTTTGCTCAAAAACAACTTCCATAGGAAATATATAAATGTTGAACTATAACAGACTTAGCTTTTATATCAAAAAATAATTTGTTTGTGTGTATGCACATTGTACATATATATGTCAGTTTTAAAAAAAAAGTAAGTATTATTTGTAAAAAACGAACTCGGAATAAGTTATTTTTTTTTTGTTTTAAGGTGCCTGGTGCTGATGCACATATGTAAGCTTGCAGGGTAAAAGAAATTTGGCCCCATCCAAAAATGCCCCCAAACGAAAAATTTCCCCAAATGTGGGCTCATAATGAAAAATGGCCCCAAACTTATGAAAAATGAATCAATAAAAAATGAAAAATTGTCCCAAAATAAGTACATACCTATAAGAAGCAATTATTATTGTTATTATTGTACTATTCGTACTAGAATGTCAGCTTATTGGGCTTGACCATTCCTTATTCCGTCAATTTCATTGAATTTTTGAACAACAACAACAACTTAAAGGCGCTACCACCAATTGTTTGGCTGGAGATATAGCTATTTCGTGCTTTGCCACTTTTGCACTCATCAGTCTCCTTTTTGTGGTGCTGAGCTTTAATTCAATTTTATTTGAAAAACTTTTTATGCACGCCATATGATTCGAACCCACGTATATCAGATTTGCTCAGTCTTAGCAGTCATGTGCACTACGCACTCCACCGCCTTAGACCACTGACGTCACAGGTCGAGATGTATTATTTGTTTATCAAATGCATTTAGAGCATCAACATTTTTATAAGTGCCTTATGTCCGTAGCAACAACAACAGAAAAATTACAATCGTACAAAAAGTGTTTTGCGTCGGTTTGGGATAGCCTTAAAAGTACCTTGCTTGGCCCACTTCCCTGGTTCTATAATTTTAACTCCCTTTTTGGGTCCTCTGTCCCGCTCACGCGACCCCGTCGCTCCGTTAGGGTATACCCAGTCGCCTGGCAGGCGCTTAAGTTGTCTGTGATCAAAGTTTTTGTATTTTAGTTAAAGAATACAAGTTTGGGGCCATTTTTCATAATGAAATTTCACCCCAAAATTAAGAACGAAAAAATGCCCCAATACAAGTTCACAAATTTTAAACTTTTATTTGTTTTTGCTGTTTCCCATATACATTTTTGGGGCTATTTTTCATTTTATGTTTGGGGCTAAATTTGACATAGCCAAGTTCACACTGTACGGGAATTTCTGATTGTGATAGATGCTTAATAGTTGCCCAAAGAGCATATTATACAAATTAGTCTAATTTTGACACTACAACGTAAATGTGCGATTAGTTTAATGGTTTTAAGGTGTCTGGATGTCATTAGAGGTTAGGCCTTATATAAAATAACGTAATCTTGCAACAATTGTATGGAACTCAACTATAGCATTCGCTTCCTCCTTATTGTTCCAAAATTCAAGATTCGTTGTATATATTTGTTTTTGCATACAATGGTATGTTAATGTTATAGTCTAAGAGCGGGAGTGGATGGATAACAAAAAATGAGTATGAGGGTTTGTAGATTTTTTTTTTTTAAGCCTCTGGTGAGGGTGGGGTTTTGGAAATAGCGATTTTCCAATTTGTTTTACAGAGGTATTACCACTTCAATAAATTTTAAAAATATATGTTATGATGCTCTGTCATTTTTCTTAAGTCCAATCATCTAAATATTTGGCAATCCCACCAAAAGAACTCAAGATATTAGCTTTTTAGGAGGACCTTATCAGCTTTTTCTTGGAGATTTATAAAACGCAAAAAATCAGCAAAACAGAGTATAAAACAAAAAAAAACATTAAGGTTCGCATAAAAAGCTTATAGCTATTGGCGGTTCTAGGTTTGGAAAAGTAACTGTTGTATTTACAAAGTAATTCACAATTTAAGTAGGGCAAAGTTTGTTTTAACTGAGGAAAGGTTATTTTTGGTTGATTTATTGTATGTTGTTGAAAATTAAATATTTTTTTCTAAAAAATATTTTCATATTTTTTTGAAAGGTGGAGACGTTAAGTCACAGATAGAAATAAGATACAAAAATCAGGTATTGTTCAAATAAAAAAATTATTTATTTTTTTTTTTTTTGCAAAAAGTACAAAAGTAAGAAATTAATATCTTACAATTAAATATTATGTATGGTGGATAAATTTATCTGTCAGAACAATTTTCGTATGTAGTTTTCTGTAGAATACACATGTTTATCATGTTTTTCTCACTTTTGTACTTTTTGCAAAAAGTAGATCTATTGTGTTAAGCCCTGACAATAAAAAAATCCATCTTATTGGTTATTTTTAATTTCTCTTACTTCTCCAAAAAGTGTGTTAACTACATTTTGTTGGCCGAATTTTCGGCCACTGGCCGATACTAGTAAGAATTATTCCGTAAATTATTGACATTGAAGTCATTACCTTGGGTAAAGTGTAGACTGTAGGTAAAGTGTAAGGCATGTGAGGTATTTTTCTGATGTAGGTACGTACGAAATCACAGTGTTTTGTGAGAAAATATGAGAATCCTGTAAGAGTTTAAGTTTAGGTGGAATGACACAATGTACAAAGACATAATGTACATGGTCTGCACAAACGGACATAAGGTCCATGGACATTGTGGCTAGACATAACGTCCAATCCAAAAACGGTCATTAGGTCCACGGACATTATGACCAGTGCAAAGTGCAAATAGACCTTATGTCCGTTTAAGAAAGACAAACTGTCTGTTTGGACATTATGTCCGTTCAAAAAAGACACAATGTTCATTTGGACATAATGTTTATTTAAGAATAACATAATGTCTATTTGAACATTATTTCCGTTGACAGCAGTCTTATAGTCCATTTGAAAGAGACGTTATGTCTAAATAGACATTATGTCCGTTTAAAAAAAAGAAAACCGACAGAATGTCCAAACTTTAAATGAACATTATGACAGTTTTATGCGGGAGCAATAATTGATAATCTCATATAATCTGTTCGTGTCGCCAACAATTGTAAAACTCATTAGCACTTCTCCACAAATGACAAATAGGAGATATGTGATGGATGGAACCAGTAGCGGATCTAGGATTTGGCTGTGGGGGGGGCTTGCAGTTTGGAGATTCATTTTGAGACCTTAAGTAATAAAATTAGCTTGTCCGAAGATAAATTTTATAATTTCCGATGCAGTGCAGTTGCGGCGAGTGCGGCCTAACCTTTAAGGCTCAAGTATTTTTTTTTTTCCTTTTCCTTTAATGATATCCATTTTTTGTGTGCCTTTATATCCGCTCCTGTTGCGCTTCAAAATGTTTTCAATACAAAGTACAATAACAATTATTCATAATTGCTGTAGCGGAGATAGAAGCAAATTCAAAGGCGCACAATAATTTTTAGCCATATATGCTTGAACCACGCGTACAAATTCGTTTATTTATATTATTTAAAAATTGATTAGGTACCTACATTATTTAGTTATATTTTTAAATTAGCTGTGGGTATGTTTTGAACTTCCCATTTTTGACAAGATTTGAAAACAATTTTTAATTGGCTTGTTCAGAAAAATTATATTTAAGTGTTCGTACTGGCAAAAGCTCATATATGTGCTTTGACACGGTATCCGTCCTCTAAGATCTCATTTTTCCTGAATTATCCAAATCAAAGAGAAACTATTTTGTTCAAAATGACACTTTACGACATAAGACAAAGCTGCTCTAAGAAATAAGCCGCGGCCCAATTCTGCCAGCGTGAATGAGTTTTCGTGTATACGCTGCATACGCTTTATAGGTATTCATGCTAAAAAAATATGTCGACAAATTTGCACGTCACTCTAGAGTCTAGAGGGATTGCAAATATTCATTTGCTTTTGCATGATTTTCTGAGCGCGCACAGAGAAAACTCACGCTTTTGGAATTTGGCTCCTTGGCTAGAGAATTTCGATATTTTGTATGTACAATTGCCTTGGACCTTTCAAATTTTGAAAACGTAGCCCCAAAAATTTCTAAGCCCAGCCAAGGCCGTAAGAAACAATTCCTGTTGTATTAAACATACACTAAACTTGACATCCCGTTGTTCTCCAATGGTGGAAGCCACAAATGCGTTTCTTTCGGTAAATTAGCTTTGTTTTTAGTATATACAGTTGGGGCATTTGACACGTTAATGTAAAGCCCCGACCATTTTTATCTCTTTTTACTTATCTCTTCAAGCCTTAGCCCCAACTTCGGACTTTGACAGTCCCTAGACTTGAGCCCCCAGAACTCTCTGGAATAAGGTTTGTTTTTAAGAAGTAAGTTGCTTAACCCTGGCTAGGTTTTTTGTCCAATATTCTCAGACCTTATTGCGCCAAAGCTGTTTTTTTTGTTCCAATTTTCTGGGTTTAATTTTTAGGGAAAGATTGTCGTTGCATTAAAAATATCCATAATCATAGCCCCCAACTTAGTAAATAGTTCAGCCCCAACCACGTTATTTTGTCTATCAAATTTTATAGCTTAACAATATTTTAGACGGAATATAAAATTCTAAACGTTGTAATGTATTGCTTTCTATATTTCAAATTATTTTATGATTCGGCTGTGGGGGGGGGGGCATTAGCCCCTATAGCCACCCCCCTGGATCCGCTACTGGATGGAACCTTCTCCGTTGTTCCTGCTTATGGTTATAAGTCTCGATCTACATTGCCCGATATTTCCACGAAGATTTTTCCAGAAATCGTGTGAAATGTACACACAGAACGATTTTTTCCATGAGATTTTTTCTATGTCTTCTTAATTTTTTTATTTCTGTGCTCTTCATTTTGCATTGATATTCACTCACACCATCAACCCAATGGCACACTGACACCGAACACACACAAAAAACTGGAAAGAGGGCGAAAGAGAACATAAACAGACTGGAAAAATCGTCTGAGTTTTGTGGTACAAACGATTTGATCCCTACCCCTCACTTTTCACTCCCTTCACCAACGAACAAAAGATCGGCACTGGAAAAATCGTTCAATGTAGACCGGGATTAAGCAGCGTTTGATAATTTATATTCAATATCAATTTATTAAATTTTAAATAGTTTGAAAAAACAAAAATTTAATATTCATCACTAAAATGTAAGTATTGTAATTGTAAAGAAGGCGTTTGAGCTAAATATAATAATAATAATTCAATATCAAGATCATATACATAAGGTTCTAATGAGTTTTACAATTGTTGGCGACTCGAACAGATTATATGAGAATTTTTTTTTAATTATTTATTGTTCCCGCATAAAACTGTCATAATGTTCATTTTAAGTTTGGACATTCTGTCGGTTTCCTTTTTTTTTTAAAGGGACCTAATGTCCATTTATAGTTAAATAGGGCATTATGTCCATGGACGGTTTGCCTTTTCGAAATGTACATAGCGTCCATGGACATAATGTGTTGTTAATACGGACATATTGGCCATGGACATTATGTCTGCTTGTAACAGTCATAAGGTTCATATGGACATTATGTCTGAAGAATTTTTCTTCAAATTATATTCTCTTTAAAAAGACATTAAGTCCATGGACAATATGACAACGACATAATGTCTATGGACCTTATGTCCGTTTGTGCAGACTTAAGGTCCATGTACATTATGTCTTTGGACATTATATCACCCCACCGTAAGTTTAACGTGGATAATGATAACGGAACATTTGTGCTATTTTGGTCCTGTTAAGGTTTTGCTGATAGATGTGATATTGAAAAAAGTGTTATAGAAGAGTTTGCATTAAAAATCGTTTTGACCAATTTAAATCTAAGACGCACGCACACGTTGCTGAACATCAAACATCGAAAACTGAACATCGAACATCAAACAAACATCGAGTAATGAACATCGAACAACGTGCAACGAACATCAAACATGGATAATTGGACATGCAACATGTATCATGCAACATGCAACACGCATCATGTAACATGCAACATTCAACATGTCCATGTCCATTTAAGTTTTAAGCAGGTCCAAAAAAAAACATATTCAGTAAAAAGAACTGTTGAACTGAATTCTTCCGTTCTTCCCCTCAATTTCCGGGATATTCAACAGCTTATTAGTATCTTTTGGGTATTCATGTTTTTGTTTCTATATTATTATCTATAATAATCAGCTTAGAAGCTAAATTAATTTATCTTAACTGTTATTAGTACCTACTTTGTAAACTCACTTATCATTTCTCACATACGAGTACCTACATAGATACGAGTACATTATGTGAGTATCTAATGTTCCTCTTCTGTTCCCTAATTTTTTTTTTTAATAACTCTATAATTGCCATAATCAGATTTATTTTTTGTTTTGAAAGAATGTGTCACAAACAAGGATCTCCTTTTTATCTGCCATTGTTAATTATTATTTTTGCTATACGAGTATATTATGTACAATGTACATACATTTTCTTCCGAAACATTCAATTCAAAGAATGAAGTGTTTCTCTCTTTTTTGTATTCCAATTATTATTCCAAGAATTTTAAAATAAATATTCCTACATACATTCAAGGAAGCATAAGATATCCTATGTCAACAACGGGATTAATGTTGACAATATACCAACGCAACGTACCTCAAATCTACTTAGAAAATACAAAAAAAAAAAAAGTACAAAATAAACTTTTTTTCCTTGTTGAATAGAAATTCAGGAGCATCGTATTTCTTCCTATATAGATATTGTCTGAAATTTCAAAAAGGAAAATTATATTCCCACACGCACTTGTAAATATGTAGATAACATATGTAGGCAGGCAGAGTACATGAGTATCTTCTTATCAATTTTTTTTGTTTTACAATTATGGCCCTTTTGACTTTTGAATTCATCCTCATATTCTTATATCCTGATTCTTTTCGTTTTTTTTTTGTTACACACGCATTTTTTTGAAGTTACACGTGATAAGAACATCATTCTGTTATCGTTGGAAAACTGACAGACTCGCTAAATACCAAACAAACAAAACAATACTTCGCCATCTTGTAGGGATAAAAACTGTCCATCGAAACCCTATTGAAAGAACGAATTAAACTTCATTCGTATCGTCCTGCTTTTGGAAATTTATATTCTACCCCATTGCATATCTATGGACGTTTTATCCTTTTTTTATCTTTTGTGTCAACGGATTTCACGTTCTTTAGATGTAACTGACATATTAAGTCACCGATTAGAATGTCCGCCGGGCGCCATGCCAGGGTGTTAGGTGAATAAAATAATATTCGGTTTTCTATATTAACATCATTTAAAAAATTTCAATGTATTTTGCTGTTATAAACATGTTCACAACACACGCGTCCATATTTTCAAGAAACATCACAGTGGTATGTTTATCAAAAAGTATTTTGGCCGAAGAGAAAATATCACAAACAAAATTAATAATGTAATAATAGATGTTTTTTGTGAAGCCTAGTGAGGATGTGAGGTGGTGTATGAGCAACATTTTTTGTTTTGTTTTATTATTGTACTGAATGGAGAGTTAAGTCAGCACAAAGTGAAGGCGAGCAGACGTTGGAATAGGGGTGATGGCCATTATTCACACGTTTACAGTAAACCTTGCTACCGGCAATTATAAGTTCAATGCGTTCCGCCACGTTAGCCACACTGCAACGTGCCGTGAATCAAATTGAAAAATACATACCGTCAACAGTGGCGTAAGAGAGAGTCATAGTAGGCGAGTTTGAGTTGCGATTTAAAAGGGTTTTTTACGCAAGAAAAAAATGGACTTAGGGGATTGAAAATAGACCAAGAATCGAAAGAGTGTATTTGAGTTAGAGGAATTTTATGGCTAAGAGGATAGTTTTTGTATGGAAAATTAAGTGGAATGCAAAAATATGGCGAACAAATTTGAGTTATAGGGAGCCGAATTTATTAAAAAACGATGACAACATTAAAAAAAAAATATGGTAAAGCTTCAATCAATTCTTTTATTTTATTTTATTTTATTTTCAGTTTGAGTGAATAGATTTAGAATAATTAGTTAGATGTCAAACTAAGCATTGGAACCTTTTGAAAAAAATGTTTTTATTCAATTCGATTCGTAAGAAAAATGTACGTATGTACTTTCTCGCATTTTAAAATTCCATGCTCTTATTTCTAGTGAAAAACTGAACACCAGATAGTTCTTTGACTTTTACTTGTCAAAGTATATTAAATCACTTTTTCGGCTCCTAACCTTTAGTACCTCATTTATTGGATATTCGCTAAAAAAAAAAGTATACAATTCGAAAGGCCACCGACTTGTGATAAATACTCAGCTAGATTCAGTAATTGATCAGCCATAGTTTTTTTTTAATGAATTTTTAAAGTTTGTTTCAAGGTCATAGTATAAGACTTTAAGCATCTTTATAGAATTTAAAAAAAAAATGAGTATGCCATCTAAAAGGTGAGTAATTGGTCGAAAAAGGTCAGTTACTTCCAGTAATTGGTCAGCCATAGATTTTTTATTAATAATTTTTTTTTTTAAATGTTCAAAGTCAAAACTATTTTTAGCACCTCATTTATGGGATATTAGAAAAAAAATATACACCATCTCAGAGGTTACCTAGACCTCATAAAAGGTCAACTTATTTCAGTAATTGGTCACCCATAGTTTTTGTTTAATTGAATTTTAAAAATTTATTTTTTCAAGGTCGTATAAGACTTTTAGGACCTCATTTGTGGGATATTCGCAAAATAAGTATACCATTAGAAAAGCCAACGACTCGTAGTAAAAGGTCAGCTTTTTCAGTATTTGGTCAGCAGTGGGTTATTTTATATGAACTTTTGAATTTGTTTGTTTTTTTAAAAAAAACCTATGGCTGACCAATTACGGAAACTAGCTGATATCACAAGTCTGTGGAATGGTACACTTTTTTTGCCAATATCCCATAAATGAGGTTCAAAAAATAGTTGGTGGCCTTGAAAAGTTTTAACTATTGATAAAAAATTTCCTATGGCTGACCAATTTCTGAATCTTGTTGGCCTTTTTTGACCAATTATTGGCCTTTTAGATGGCATACTTTTTTTGCAAATATCCCATATGTGAGGTGCTAAAGGTTAGGAGCCACCTTTTTCAGATTCTTGAGCTGGGTTTATTACATTTTGTACAGTTTTTTTTTTTTTTCAAAATCCAATCCATAAGTCTTTGTTTATAGTATTTCAATGTTTGCGTATTTCAAGTTTTTACATTTATTGGAAAAAAAAAACAAAACTCAATTACAAATATTCAAATTTTCTACTTCTGGGCCAACGTAGCTGTCTTTTTGATAAAAATATGAAGCAAATTTCATTAAAAATTATATTTCTAGTTATCTAGTTGTAGAATATTCTACTTCTTGTTGCTTTACCAACATATATCAATATGAGAAATGAATATCAAAAATAAATGCCCAAAATTTATAAAAAAACATCCCACTATCCAACAGGACTACACATTCCTGTTAAATTTTCACGCACTTTATTTTATGAAGTCGTTCCCTCGTGCCTTTACATTCACCTTATAACTCCCCCAAACCCCTCTCTACTCTTTACAACCAGAATACGACACATCGACAAAACGACGAAGGTTAGCTCTGTCTGGCTGATGGTTGACAATTGTGTTTTTCGATGTTAAAAGGATTTTTGGTTTAATTTGGAAACATACACATGAATAGTGATATGGACGACAGCGTTGACAGGTTATTAGGCCAGGGACATGTGTTTTGTGAGATATACTATGTATGTATGTTGAGTGTTAAGGATTTCTGTGGTGTATAGATATTATTTTATTTTATGTATATATACATATCTAGAAATGATTCGAATAGATAGAAAAAAAAAACAAAACAAAAAATTGTATTGACGAAAATCCATTTTGTTTTTCGATTTTCGATAGCAATCTTTACAAATAAAAAAAAAAAGAATAGGAAACAGGTCGAAGTTCAAAAAAGGATATCTTTTAAAGGTGAATAATGGGTTCAAGTTGAAAGATTGTTTGTTTGTTTTTTTTTTTTAAACTTGTTGAAATAACTTTTTAAGAAATATTTTTCATTGACTTTAAAAATATCTGGGTCTTATTGTGCAAATTATTGGATTTCTTTAACGCCCACCAATTATAATAATACAAACAAATTCTGTGCAAAATTTCACTGAAATTGGTTGGACGTTAGCACGTGCTATCGAGCAGTTGAAATTTGTACGTTGTTAAAATGTACGTTGTTTTCAGAGTATAAGTTTTCACTGGTCTTACCAACTACGTCTACTAAAATAATTAAAAACTTAAAATTTTTTTTTTTATTTCCAGGGCTACTGCCTCTTGCGTAGAATTGACAAATCCTCTATAAGAGTATTACTTGTCATGAAAAAGTGCTTCTCGTCTAGCCGTTCGGATTCGGCATATAAATTGTTAGGATCCGCATCCATTTCTGTCGACATGCGCACACAGGAATGGTTGAGAGTTGTAAGTCACTAGGCCCTCGTTCTCCACTAGCTGTTTCGCCATAAATATATTTATTTATTAATTTTTTAAAATAATTATAATGGCCAATCATTTTAAAGATCTGTGTTAAAAAAGTTAATTAGAATTAACTATAGTAGGACTTAAAATTGAGTATGCCTCCCGTCGTTATTAGTCCTAGACCAACTTCCATGTACATTTTTTTGCGATTCACCTTCAGCAATTAGGTATAAATATTGCATAATTTTGTATTAATAACCTGAAGTTGAGGTCGAAACTCTGACCGATCATATTTCTGATCTTAAATTAAAATGTACTGTATTTCAAAATATTATAACTTAAATTTCTGGTTGCACAAAATTCTGTATGAAGAACACTATATTTTATATTTTTTTTCTTTTTGAAAAACTAAAGGTATGGCAAGTTATGGGTTCGTAAAAAAATTTAACTAGAGACATCGATCAAACATTTAATAACGATGATAGGTTAGAGGAGAAAAGTGGGTCCCACATATTGTGTGTGTCTGTTTGTCCTCATACCTACAGCCTAAACGGCTGACTGGATTTTCTTCAAACTTGGCACATTTTTTTAGGACCAAAAGTAACGGCTCCTGTAATAAAAATTTTTGTTTAAACAAAAAGGAAAATACTATTTTTTTTTAAATTGCTGCAACGATTTTGTTAAACAAAACTTAAAATAACTTTAATAGGAAAAGTATTACCGACGATGTTCAAAAGGGTAGTTATGTGCATTCAAGAGGATATAAGCGTCCACAGGTTTTTCTCAAAACCAACCTCTGTCTACCAACTCCTACTCTCACCTCCTAGTGGTGAACATCGGGTGTCTAGTACCTCAGCTGGAGACGGGGTTTAAATCCCCGTGGAAAGCTGTTGGGGACAGCCAACGAGAGAGGGGGGGAGGAGTGTTCCCACTAAGGCACTTCTCCTTTCATCGAGGTGGTAGCGGACGAACTCTCCAGATGGAATCAATGGTGGCGTCTACAGTTCCAGTTAGGTTGAACTACTTAGTGAAGTGAACACCTTATATGGGCTACTACGACATATCCGTAGCTCAGGCCTATAAGGAGCGGTTTATCCGGCTCCCTACCCTTCGAGTTATACGAAGGGTCTGGTCCTCTGAATTGGGGGTTGTGCGTCGGGGTAACTTCCCTACCACGTAAAAACAGGTTGTTCCGAAACAACAACAAGCCTCGGATATGGATGATTTTAAAGTTGACGACCCCAGCAAACGAAACAAGGACAATGAATTTCGGATCTGCACGTGGAACGTCCTGTCCTTATACAGAACACGTATGCAGCCGAACAGTTAGTGGAGAACCTGGACAGGCTAAAGGTTGACGTAACAGCCATCCAGGAAGTGCGATGGGATGGAGAGGGCATACGGAGACTGAAAACGTGTGACATCTACTACGGCGGGTGCTTGAAGGAACAGAGTCAGCGGCTCTTTGGTTGTGGTTTTGTGATAAGGGGAAGATTTAGGCAAGAAGTCTTGGGCTTCCGGAGTGTAAGCGAGCGCCTGGTCACAATCCGCATCAAGGGCAAATTTAAGAACATTTCGCTGATCTGTGTTCACGCCCCCATGAAGGGAGAGAGGACTCAACCAAAGAAGCATTCTACGATCTCCTGGAGACAACGTATGATATGGGCAAAATGTCATCATCTCAAGCACCTACTTCTCACACCTCAATATACACAAGGGGACTTGGCGGTCGCGTGATCAAGAAACCGTCAACCAAATCGACCATGTTGCGATAGACGCGAGACATGCTTCCAGTATCTTGGACGTCCGAACGTTCCGAGGGGCCAACATTGACTCGGATCACTACCTGGTGGTAGCTAGACTACGTATGCGGATATCCATGACGCGACAACGCATGGCAGATGCTGTGAAAAGGTACGATGTTGAGAAGCTTAAATCGCAAGAGACCTCCAGAACTTTTGCAGATCACGTAACTTTTAATCTCTCAGGAGGTCCGCCACCAGCATCGAGTGCAGAGGACCAGTGGAAACAATGTCAACAAGCCATCAGAAGTGCCGCCTCTGATGTGCTGGATTTCACTAGGCGACCACAATGAAACCCATGGTTCGATGAAGAGTGCCGGCTGGCGCATGCAGCTAAGGACGAGGCCTACCAGGCTGTGCTGCAGACTCGAACAAGAGCTGCTGAGAGAGTGGCCCAGGAGCTCTACGGGCTGAAACGAAAAGAGGAACGCCGACTTCTTAGGAGGAAAAAGAGAGAGCACGAGAAGCGGGCGGTAGAGTCTATTGAGGGTTGTAGCGCTAGGGGAGATGTTCGAAAATTTAGCAGAGGGTGAAGCGATCCACCCAAGGATTCAAGGCTAGAACGGAAGCCTGCCGAGATGAGAGTGGGAATATGGTAGTAGACACACAGTCAGTGCTGAGGATCTGGAAGGAACACTAGACTGCTTAATGGCGAAGACAGCCAAGATGCCGCTAATAGGCAGAACGCTTCATTCAACTTGGACGATGATGGCCAAGAGTTCCGTCCACCCGACCTAACCGAAGTGCGGCTGGCGAAATCCAATCTTAAGTCGTACAAGGCTGCTGGTGCCGATGGCTTACAAGCCGAACTATTTAAATCAGCGGGAGATGAATTGGCTAGGAGCATACACCAGCTCATCTGCAAAATTTGGTCGGAGGAAAGTATGCCCGATGAATGGAACCTCGGTATAGTGTGCCCCATCCATCAAAAGGGAGATGTTCTGAAATGTACCAACTACAGAGGAATTAGTCTCCTAAACGTCGCTTATAAAATCTTGTCGGCCATCCTGTGTGACCGCTTAAAACCTTTTGTCAACGATCTGGTCGGCCCTATCAGTGCGGTTTTAGACCAGGCAAGTCAACCGTCGATCAAATGTTCACACTCCGACAGATCTTAGAAAAATCCCGAGAATTCCAGATCGATACACACCACCTCTTTATCGATTTTAAAGTCGCGTATGATAGCTTGAAAAGGGTCGAATTATACAGAGCCATGTCATGTCTCGGCATCCGTGCCAAACTCGTCCGCTTGTGCAGGATGATGCTGGAGAAATCTCGCTGCTCCGTCAAAATTGGGAAGAACACCATCGATTCCTTTGATGTTGAGAAAGGATTGAGGCAAGGCGACGAGTTATCATGCAACCTATTCAACATCGTTCTTGAAGCAATCGACGCAACGCACATGTCAACACCAGCGTACAATCTATCAAAAGTCCGTTTAATTGCTTGCATATGCGGATGACATAGACATTGTCGGCAGAACGAAGCGAGCTTGGCAGGGGCATTTGCGAGCATTGAATCGGAGGCGACTAGAATGAGATTGGCGGTTAATGAGGACAAGACGAAGTATATGCTATCATCGAGAGAGGAATCTCAACATCTTCGACTCGGGCAAAATGTCACGATGGACAGATATAACTTCGAAGTTGTCAAGGAGTTTGTCTAACTGGAGCCCACTATTACCTCGCAAAATGACATCAGTGCAGAGATCAAGCGAAGAATTACTCTTGCCAACCGCTGTTTCTTCGGTCTAAGAAGGCATTTAAGTAGTAAGGCTCTCTCTCAGAGAACCATCATGGAGACTTTATACAAGACCCTAATCATCCTGGTTCTTCGTGTGATTTTCGGTCTGGTGTGTATCGAAGGAGTATGGAGGAGAAGATTCAACGACGAGCTATACGGGCTATACAGGGAAGTTGACCTGGTCAATAAGCTGAAAATACAGCGGCTGAGATGGCTGGGATACGTGGAGCATATGGACAGCAACGCACCTGCCCGAATAGTCTTCGAATCCAACCCCGATGGAGTACGCAACAGAGGAAAAACCCGTAACAGGTGGCGCAAGCAAGTGGATGACGACATCAAAGCACTCGGTGTGCGCAACTGGAACCGGCTAGCTAGGGACAGAGCTGGCTGGAGGGGATTTTTCAAACAAATCTTTTTTGATTTAAAAATGTAACTTCATTATTTTTTGGAAAATGCGATTTTTCAAAAATTGTTTGATGAAATTTAATTTTTATTTGTCATTAAATAATTTATTGACAACATTTTTTAAAATTGAGTTGTTTAGATCGAACTTCTATATCGAAGGAATTGCTGCTATTGGAAACAATTATTTCATGCTTTTGAACTAGGGCTGGCCACGAGACGAGAAAAGTCTCGGTCTCGATCTCGGACGAGACGAGACAAGACGAGACTGGCTTTTAAGCATCCGAGATGAGACCGAGCCGAGACTGTATATTTGGACCGAAATTTACGGAGAGTCTTATAAATAAAAAAATATACAATTTCAGTGAAATATTTATTTTCTTCTGCACATAGTCTAACGATAATCGAAAACATTTCTTTCCAATAAACAAGAAGTTGGGCGGAAATCTTATTTTTCGGAGACGAGACCGAGACGAGACTTAACTTTACGAGATCGACATGAGACCGAGACGAGACTGAAAATTTTCGATTTAAACGAGACCGAGACGAGGCTTACAAAAGTCTCGCAGAGTCTCGTCTCGTGGCCAGCCCTATTTTGAACACTTTTTGAATATCCATATTTTTAGATAATACTTGTTTTTAAACAATTTTGTATTAAATCTTAGCTCTAGCAAGAGCAATTCGGTTCGATCCAGTAGTGCATTTTTTCTTTTGCACTATGGTCATAAAATATGCGATTAATATTGAACTGCTTAAATGTCTATATGTGTTTAAGAACAGAATTTGGAATTTTCTCTACACATATGTCAAAAAAAAAGTATTAAGAATTCAGTAAAAACAGAAAAGAGTACGTATACGACGCAGTGTACCAACCCTTGTTTTGAATTTTATTCCGTACGGTACTGGACCTAGGTCTTTAATTAAATGAAGGGATTACGAAGTTCATAAAAACATACAACTAAGGGCCAATTTTACAGTTTAGGAGTTTCACTTAAGTGTGTGCTCAATAGGAATACACAAAAAACTGTTTTCCCATTTTAAACATGCCTGAATCAGTAACACCTCAAGCTGGCAACTTCCCAACTAACATTTCAGCTTCGGTTCGGCTTAATAGAATATGCTTTAGAAGTTTCATAAGACATTTGTAAAGTTTACTTAAGCATAAAAAGGAGAATGTTATACAAGCTAATATAGCTTGTATACGTGATTTTGGAAAATCTTCTTATAAACTTATTCGCAGATCTTTTAAAAGTAGTCGATTGTATAAAAGCCTAAAGAAGCCGATACGAAGTTTTAACGAGCGATATTGAAAATTTGAATGACACTTCAACTTGACAGATAGCTTCGGACATGGTTGTGTAAAAGTGAAATACAAGTCTTAAAGAAGGTGAACAAAAATAAATAAAAAAAAAGAAAGATAAATTTGTATTTTTATTTATTAATGTGATTTTTACTGCTTTTTATCTGAAATCAAGTATCAAATTCAATTATTTATTAATTATAGTATTGAAAACAATTATAGAACATATATTATATTTTTACCTCACTAGGGATCGAACTCGGGAACTCGTACGTGACAGTCCATCACTCTAACCACTCAGCCATCTTAGATATAATTTGGAAGATGCAAAAACTTAATCAGCCTTTTCCTTTTTTCAAACTTTAAATTTTCCTTAAATAAATCCGAGCTTCTATAAAAATGTTCACACATGAACAAAATTTCTTTAACTGTCTTATATATTTCGCGTGAGGAAACAAATGTACCTAAACGATTTGTTTAGCAGTCCCCTGCTCCATTTTCATTTCAATAGTCTTAAATTAATATCAATAGTCTTAAAATAAACTAAGAAATAATGCATAATTGTGATAATTTCAATCCGAAAAAAACAGGACCACTTAAACACGATTAACAGAAACAAGGTATGCTCATAAGGGGTGTGACGCTACGCTAATCTGCTTATGTTCGGAGAAAAGAAAAATAATTAACTTTATTTGATTGTTATTATAATTTTTTCTATTTTTAAACTGCTCATTAAGAATTTAAAAACAATTATCTTTCTCTCCACGTGTTCAATTTATTCAATATACATATATAATTATAAAATGTGAATAGAGCTTCTTTAAAATGACTTATACAAATTCGAGCTTCTTTATTATAAATTGATATATTGGCCGCGTTCGGGTACGTCGCCAATGGTATCTAGATTTGTTTGTGTTGTCGTAATGCCTAAAGAAAAAACCAGCCGACGAACCAAACAGCTGATATCAAAAAGAAATCTAGGGCTATCCCAAAAATGTTCGGATCTGTTTGGATTAAGGCTCTCCCAAACCAACCCGGAACATTCGCTATGCAGGGCGAATCATTCACAATCATAAAAAATAAATGACAAATAAATAATGCTAAACAACAAAAAAAAAACTGCTGTCGGCGAATGTTCCGCGCCGCTTTCACATTGGTTTGGGAGAGATACTTCATACTAACAGCTGATATCTCACCTGTTTGTTTTCTTGGTTTTCGTTTGGTTTGGTTACATACACGGTTTATGTCGTTCGAAAACGGATCAGATGCTCAAGTAGATACCATATGTCTGCCTTCCAACCGAACGTGGCCATTTTTTATGATTCTTTAGTAAGACTTAAAAAGTCGTATCGAAGTATTCAATAAAGCTTATTGAAAATGGTTACAGAAAACATTTAAAGGCAGCAACTTATATAAAAATTTTATGCAGCCTTTTTAAAGTGACATCTTCAATCATCTGCTGTAATATCAATTTTAGAAGCCTATTCGAGTGACAGCTCGCAAACTCGGTTAGTCTTCTTTTTCTTATTTCTATTCGGCTTTAAAGAAGTAGTTATCCAGCTCGTTGCATGTATAAGAAATTTAATTCCGCCGAAGGCCGTACCGAAGCTTTATATAAAGTGAAACCTGCGGCACATCAATATTTTTAAGCTAAAAGAAGCTGAATTGTTAGTTGGGTTATGTATGTGTAACTAACTCAGACTGCGAAAATGACTATGAAGTATCAATATGGTAAACTTGAGTGCAACTTATTCCGGTAAATAAGTATGTACTGTTGTACTGTTAAACTGCCTCTTAGTCCTGGAATGGTCGAGTAGTTTGAGCCACATCAGAAAATTGACGAGGATTGTATGTTAATAAAAGTCGATAGTTACTCACGTTATCAAAATATTTTTTTTTTTTTTAAATAAACTTGCCAACTATTATAGTAAATGTGTATTTTTTCCAGATGAATTTAAAAGCTAACACAAGTTTTATTTTCTCTCCCCAAAGTGCTTAGAAAAAATTATTGCTCTTCCAAGCTTACCCCAGTATTACTTCAAGGTTAACACCACAAGATGGGATGTATGTTGTGTAGGTACCTTTCAAATTAAAGAAGAAGTTTAAATATTCCATAATAACGAGTATAAATATTTCTTAGCAGATCACCACAATTTATCTCAAATCAACTTAAAAGGTCAGAAGACAAAATAATTTTAGGTATCGCATTGCATTGAAATGTTGGTTTCCCGGATTTTCACCCATGGGCTTTTTCATTTTATATTGTTTCCTTTCCCTTTTTTTTCTATAGGCAATATAATACCCATGGATCAAATCTTTAGAGAAAAAATGATTTATTAAATATACATGCTTGTATATATAGAGTAAATCCAATCTGCATGTCCTTCAATTTAACATCCCGCCGAAAGCTATATTTCCAATTTGCTTTTTTTCCGACCAAATCGTGATATGTTTTTAAATTTTAATTCGCGATAAGTGCGGTTTTTATAATATAAGTAGAAATACGTTTACAGTATAAAAATATCCTTTTCGCACATAGCATAACCGAAATCGCTGGAATCTATATTTTTGTCATTTCAATTCAGATGAAAAAGCCTTCAATCGGTCTTATACAGAAGCCCGAATGTTCTTCTGCATTCGTGGCCAACCATCTCCTTTAAAGTCGTCAACTGCAGAGTTATATTGTTTTTTTTTGTATATTTATTCTGTTCTCGCAAAATAATAATAATTGTCCTACGTGATGAAAAATACAAAAAAAAAAAAACAGAAAACGTCGGACAGACAAATTGGATGGACAAAAAAGAAAAAAAAAATAGAATAATCCAATTTATTAAAAGATAACTGTAAAATCAGCTGCGACATAACCATAAAATTGGCCTCATTCTAAACAGCACCCCTGAGATGAATGTTTATTACCATATTAATGGTAGAAGCACACTGCCACTATACAAGAGCTGGTATTTCTCTCCTTTGTCATCATCATCATCAGGCAGGACAGTAACAGGAGCTGCACAGCACAATATTCTTCTGTGACTGTATTGTATAGTCCTATGCTTAATGGTCTTTTTTTCTGATGTTTGTATTCCATGTTTATATTTATGAATGTAAGCTTACATTTTGTGTCCCTGTCCCTGTGATGTCCATATATCTACAATTAGCTCGCGGCGGCGTAAAAACAGATAGGACTTTAATAGCATGAGAAGGGACACGTTCAGGCGTACCATAAGGCATTAATATGGGTTCTAATATGAGCCAAGATAAAATTACCACCGAACTGAGGCAAGTCGTGATGAAGCCAAGCCGGCCTCTTGCGCCTACCTGCCACCACCACCCACCTGAATTTGCTTAGCAATAGCAATTGCAGCCATTAATATCCCAGTGGAATAAATAGTAGCAAGGTTTTTTAATGCAATTAACTTATTTTCCCATTATTGTTCTGACCTGAGCTGGCTTGACTCTAGCCCCACAGGGATTGGTAAACATTATAAGGACCTCTTGGGATGTTTTTTGCAGATAATGAAATACATTGTAAATCAGAATAATCGCTCTACTGTTACAGTAGTAGTATCAATTTCAAATCGACATTGCATTGTAACGGTCTGACCCGACCGACTAATTTTATCGAATATCCTGGAGATGGGTCACGTGGTTTGAATTATAGAGCTTTCAATATTGTACTAGATTTTCAAAAGCAAAAAGGGATTTTTTTTTTAACTTTTCACATCAAACTTATTTAATCTGAAGGGGAAACACCACAACTACATCAAAATATGTCATGAGAGAAATATACAAGAGGATAAGTCTTGGTTATTTAGAATTTTTTTCAAGACTGAAGAATCATCATTTTGTTGCTGAATTTTTAGGAAATCATAAGCAAAACTTTTCTCGGAAAAATGATATCGGCAAAAAGCTAAGTAATATCTCTAGATTGGCCAAATCTTATTACTTTAAAGTTTAAGTGAGTTAAAATTGTGTATATATATATATTTATATATATATATATATAAATGGTTAGTGCGTAGTAGCGTAATGGTTAGTGCGTTCGACTGTCACGCTGGAGGTCTGGGATCGCTTCCCAGCCTCGTCCACCTAAAAAGTAAAAAGTTTTTTTTCAGGGCTACTGTCTCTTGCGAGGAATTGACAAATCCTCCAAGATTATCACTTGTCACGAATAAGTGCTTCTCGTCTAGCCGTTCGGAATCGGCATAAAATTTTAGGTCCCTTCCATTCCTGTCAAAAGGCGTACACAGGAATGTTTGCGAGTTGTTAGTCACTAGGCCCTGGTTCTTCATGAGCCGTTGTGCCACCCGATTTATTTTGTGTATATATATTTGGTTTCTGGGAAACGGCTCCTACGATTTGGATGAAATTTTCACATTTTGTTCTTATAAACCAGACAAAAATTAAAAAAATCATTTAAGATACATCCGCCCACAACCACGCCCACTTTTCACGCTTTTCGGTTTCTCGGAAACGGTTTTAACGATTTTGATAAAATTTTCACAGTCTGTTCCTTTATACAAAATACAAATTTTGAAATTTTATTTATTTATATCCGCCCACTGGCACACCTTTTTTTCTCCATTATTTGGTTTCTCGGGAACGGCTCCTACGATTTGGTTGAAATTTTCACATTTTGTTTTTATGAAAGAGAAAAAAATTAAAAACATTTTTAGAAAAATCCGCCCACTGTCACGCTCCTTTTGGTTTTTATTTTATTCGTGGATTTCTCGGAAATCAGTTAAACGATTCGAATGAAATTTTCAGAGTCTATTTATATGAGCAAGATAAAATATCAAAAAATAATTTTAGTGATATCCGCCTACAACCACGCCCCCTTTTAATTTTTATTTGATTCATGGAATTCACGGAAATGGCTGGTTTTCTTGAAAACCACTAAAACGATTCGAATGAAATTTTCAGAGTCTATTTATATGAGCAAGACTAAAATCGAAAAATAATTTTAGTGATATCCGTCCACAACCACAACCACTCTTCACGCTTTTCTGTTTCTCGGAAGTGAAGTGAGTCTGTGTATATGAGCAAGAAAAGAAATCGAAGAATATTTTTAGTTACACCCGCCTACTGCAACACTCAAGTTTTACACTTTATTGTTTCTCGGAAACTTTTCCAACGGCTTTGATCAAATGTTCACAATTTGTTGTTATGCGCAAGCAGATTTTGATAAGTAATAAGCAATACAAACATTTTGAAAGTATTTTGAGTAACATCCGCCTACTTCCAGGTTCACATCCACTTTTAATTTAATGAAATTTTCACAATTTTTTCTTATGAGAAGAACAAAAGTTGTAAGTATTTTATCATCCACTCATTGACACGACCAATTTTACAATTTTCTTAAACTATAGTTCTAGCCTAATGTAATACAGTAGAAGCCAGCTTAAGTGTTTGGTGTTCATTAAAAACATTCAATGTTTATTTGACAGAGCAGGACCTATGTACCAGTAGCGTACGCAGGATTTTGTTTGCACTGAGGGAAAAATGTATGGGCTCAGTACAGAGATATTTATATAAAATGTATGTACTGAAGTTTGCATAGGATTGCGATGAAAGCTCTATTTACTGAGTAAAGTTTACGTGTGCTGGTTGCATTTGAGTTTATGTACCAAACAAAACCCACACTCAGTGAGCAGAATTTATGTAGTCAGTCTATAGAAAAGATATAACTTGCATTGAATACAGGCAATATTGACTCAACACAGAGCTATTGACCAGCTACAGTGGCATATCTACTGACTAAATAATTTCAAAAATCCGAGAGCAAGCAACGTGCGTTCATTCAATACTATTGTAGCTGCATTTATTCATCACATAAAATTATGTGTTGAGTACAATGCAAGGTGTAACCAGTCT
Source organism: Melangyna quadrimaculata (assembly GCA_949320155.1). Classification (NCBI taxonomy): domain Eukaryota; kingdom Metazoa; phylum Arthropoda; class Insecta; order Diptera; family Syrphidae; genus Melangyna; species Melangyna quadrimaculata. The sequence continues at coordinate 171,997,536 of OX439485.1, read as the reverse complement.
ATATTTTATGTGTTAATATCTTAGACTCGGAAGGTTCAATGTACAATGTACTCATCACACGAGCTATGCGATGAGCCTAAGCAACGTCATCCCACGAGCTATGCGATGAGTCTATGCAACGTGTATTCAACGTTTGTAAGTAAATGTAAAGACGTTTAACTTATTAACATTATGGACGAGAATATTATATTGCGAATTTGCTCAGTGGTTACATGCTCGCTCGGTGCTCGGAAGGATACCAGTTCAAATCCAGGTAAGTAAAACTTGAAATTTTTTCTAATAAAATAAATTTTTTATACTTTCAGAGTAAAGGGGAAATCAACTGTGGGAACTATCAGTGAAGAGAGAAATTCCCCACAGTAAAAGGGGAAAAAAACTTTGTAATAAACAGCAATGTTGAGAAAGAGATGAATATGTAATGAGTACATACAGCTTGTACCCATTACATAAAAAAGAAAAAGCACATAAAATAAAAAAATAAAGGTTCTCTTTTTTTTATGTAATGAGTACATATGAAGTAGAATTTACTTATCACAAGAGGTTATTTGTTGAGTACAAAGCAACATGTATCCAATCAATATTAGTGAAGCACAATTTACTCATCACAAGAGGTTATGTGTTGAGTGCAAAGCAACGTGTTTACAGTCAATATTATTGCTCCAGAGTTTATTCATCACATGAAGGTATGTGTTCAGTATAAAGCAACGTGTGTCTAGTTTATATTTTATGTAAGAAATTCGAAAAATCGCATTTTTTTCAGATATCCGACACACCTTTATGCGATGGGTGCATAGAATTCTTTATTGAATGCATTATGGCAAAAATGTGTGTATCTACTCAGTACAGATATATCATTTAATGAGTACATAAAGTTATGTGTGCAGAAATCTATGGAATGAGTCAACACATTTATGTGCCGAGTATATACATTTTTCCCTCAGTGTGGGGGGGGGGCTCAGTCTCAAATTTGGTGAAATTTTTTTAAGGTATCACAAAATAGCAAACAAAATTAAAAATACTCCCTAAAGTTATGAAATGAATTTTACCTTTCTTTCTTTGTAAATAAATATTTTTTGTGAAAATCCACTTTAACAAAAATCCACTTTATGAACTGAATTTTAACAACTTTGACGGAAATAGGGGTAGGTGAATAGTATATTAAATAAAATGTCCGGTTTTACTTTAAATAAGCTCAAACTCTCTCAAAAAACATGGCTAATAACATTTATTATAGTTTAAAGTAGCAGAAGCAGTAGCTATATAATGAATAATACAAATTATTATTCGGGCGTTTTCATAGTGGTTTCGCTAAACTCATGTTTTACTTAAGCAGAGTTTATTCCAATTTGTACTTATCAAAATAGAAGATTATTAAATTATTGAACGTCAAAAATATTGCATTGACAATAACTCAAATAAATGTTTAGGTTGTCTTTGAAGTTTGAACTAATCATAATAGTTTAAAACGACTATGAAAACGGCCCATCAGCTTTAAAAAAAGAGTTTGAGAAGATTGTCTACCTCTGATACAATTTAAAGGCAGTTTTTCGAAATGTCATCAATTGACTCTACATTTTTCTTAATGCCTTATGTCGTAGCATTAGAGATAACATTCGGCTAAGAAAGTATGCAGTTTACAGATATTTAAAAATATTTTTTGAATATTTGATCATTCACTGAGCTCGAAGATACTGGTTAAAGCTTAACCAAAGCATTTGACCACACTAAAAAGCAATAAAAAAAGAGAAGATACTAAGAGAATGTATTATGTTAATAAGTGCACTGCATTCGTTATTTCATTTCAGTTTTTTTTTTTTTTTTTTCATGGGAAAAGAAGGGAAAAATTAAATATGTGAAATAATTTTGCGAATTTTGACTATTTGTAAAGGAATTTTGTTTGGGTTTCTATAAATATGTACTGAGATACGTTTGAAATGCCAAACAAAATCTAGATAACGTATGGTATGAACATGTCTATAGTTTTTTTTTTTTTAATTAAAATTGAAAACACTGCTAAAGTTTAAAATTAACAAAAATAAAATTTGAATAATAAAAAACTTTCTTCGATTATATCTATATGAAATCTTAGCACAGTATACCATATTGCTTAAGGGGGGGGCTCAAGCCCCCCCCCTGCGTACGCCACTGCTATGTACATATGTTATCACACGAAAACCCCATTAAAATATTAATTTCGTGACAAAAAAAGCGAGTTTTTATTCAAAACTGTAACATCACCATGTTGAAGAAGTCCAAACAAGTGATTTTCGACCAGACTCCCGTCGGTCTGTGCGTCGTCAGTGCGTCCTGATGTACGTTGGGTAAGAGCCTATGAGTGAAAGGAGTTCTTCCCAGAAGGAAATTCATTTTTTTGTTTTAGCTCACTAGAACGGGTAGCTCGAAAACGACTCTTATGATTTTATTAAAATTTTTACATGTAGGTAATCATTACAACAGTTTTAATAACACTTTTTGAGCAAATTGCCTTTTTTGTTGTCATATTCCCAAATTCCTTGCTTTTGTTACAATTTCGCATTCCGGTTTTTCCACGTTATAGCTAGTAAGAAAATATTGCATTTTACATTTTTAAAAATATATAGATTGAATCAAAGAAAAAATACTTATTTTTTTTAATGTTTGACTCTTTTGTCCACATATCACATATTTTTTAATTTTTTTGTTTCGTTTTAAAGTTTTAATTATACATTTTATTTATTTACAGTTTTCGTACATATTTCTTATACCTTTTTTGGTCTTTAGACAAAAATTAAATACTGCATTTAAGAGTCATCAATTTAACGCAAAAATGCCTATGAGGCCTACATGCTCTGCATAAAAGCTGAAATAAACGATTCAAGCTGCAATATTATTAATGGTAAAGCTTAGAAATCTAATGATAAAATTCCATATATAAAAAAACAAAAATAATTTCGTACCTATAGGTATATAAGTTAGAGTGGTTATCAAAGCTTCACTATATAAGAAATGCGACTCAAGCTTGGATTTCATCGCGTTTCAAATCGTTGCTCAAATCATTTATCAGAGATCCAACATAAAAATTTTAATTTATTTATGAAAATGAATACAAATGATATTTATGTTGGGGTCTTAACGCACAGGTTGGAAATAATAATAAAGTAAATATATAAATCTGCCACATAAGCCGAGCGAAGCTCGGTCTCCCAGGTACTTATTATGAAATAAGTGAAGTCTAATGCTTGCTTCCACTTTCATGGACATACATATTTGAGATATAAGGTGAATTTTTTAACTCTATGCTTGTAAGACCTAAGGTCTTTTAAATGCAATGCATTAATTGTTAACTTCAAATGGCAGTATGCATTTTTTTTTAAATTGTTGACTTTAAAATTTGGACCGATCTTATTCTTATTATATTATGCGAATTCCTAGCAATATTATTTCTTGAGATACATTTTGGTACTCTTGTCAACTTCACTGTGCAACTAGTTTTATGAAATTTCTTAGCTATACGGACTTCAAAGGTTGAAATGCAAAAAAAAACGTAAATTTAGAGTTTTACTATAAATTTCGATCATACTTGTTTCACGAGGTACGCCATGTGACCTACTCTTACTTCACTTTGAAGTAAGAAGTCGCCCAATTACACGCACTTTATGATGAACTGCCAAATCGGGAAAAGAAATGAAAACAAAAATGTAAACAAAACTTCAAATTACTTCGTTAGTCCCATTACTCTAAATTCAAAGTTGCCCTGTCAACTTTACAGACGTGATTTTATCTGCCAGTAATCGAATCATAGAGACATAATACACTTTTCCTGACAATTACTGTCGATACAAAAAGTACCCATTTGATTTTACACCCCCAATTAACAAGATTCTTCTTTTTATAGAATTTTAATAAAAACAAACAATTTACCATGTTTGCCACCACCATAGTTGCTTAGTAATAAAAAGGTAAGACAGGTATACCTACTGACATAAAAACCTTCTCATTATTAGAAATACAAAAAAAAAAAACAACAACAACAAGTCATGATGATAATAGCTAATTGTCTTTACTTTTTCTGGGGAAAAAAGGGTGGCTTTGTTATTGAATAATTGATACAAATAGACTTGTTACTTTCAACACCATAACAAAACTGACTACAAAGGTTATAGGTTCAATTTTCCATGAATGAGAAAATTGACGCTTATATATATTTCCAATAGAATAGAGAGATATCGATATTAAATTATTATGCATTAAATGAACATTATACCCGCTACAAATGTTTTTATGTAGATATGGGTAATAAAACGTGAATTATTATTTATAAATAATAACAGAGTACTATGGGGAAAGCATGTTCAGTTTTGTTTGTTTAATTAAACTAAGCTGAGCAATTATGAAACTGGTGGCATTTGGTTTGTTTTGTTTTTAAATGAATCATAAATAGACAATGGGCATGGACAGGACATTCACGGAACAAGGATATATGTACCTACTGTACATACAACACAGTAGTAGTTTGTATTTCACGCAGTATCCTGTATTCAGTATGCACATTTTGGGTGGGTAGGGTACAGTTTTTGTTTTCGTTGTTCTTACTTTATAGATATTATACTATTCTTAAGAAGTTACTGCTTTTTGTAAGATTTACGTTAAGTATTTTTGGAAAAATCTGTGGCACCAGTTAAAGCTTTCATTAAAAAAGATTATTTTATTGTTGCAAAAGTAAAGCTTTTATGACTTCATTAATTTCTAGCCAACATTCATTTTGACCCGTAATTTCCACATGAAATTAATTTGAATTTTTCAATGATCAATGGTAAAGCTGAATTAGTAACTAATTTTTTTTAAATAATTGTTAGATTTTTAGTCGCAACTGAATGCCATTTATTGAATGCTCAATTCAAATCTTAATTATTGTAAACAAGATGTTAATCTTAAAATCAAGCTATTATAATAAACTAGCTGACCCGGCGAACTTCGTTCCGCCTGAATTTCGTTAATGTAATGAAATTAATAATTCCGAGCATGCACAATGTTGTTTCATGTAATTCTGTCATGAATAACAATGAACATTCAAAAGTATTGGACTTCTTACTGTGATTCACAATAAATGTGGAAGTATGTGCATTTCAGACACTTGAACCTGAATTTCTGTGTTGAATAGAAGAAATAGATGATATACAAAATACAGGCACTTGAAACCTGAATTATATGTAGCGATCGAATTAATAATCAAAACTATTGTAATTTAAATGAATTTTATTGTTGGCCCATATGCCTCTTTTATATTTATTGAAAATAAAATAAATTTCTTACAAAGAATTTACTCATTGCATAATAAATAATATGAACAATAATAATAATTTATATGGGTAAATTCAAAATATTCAACGATCGGCCACCGTGGTTCGATTGTACCCATTTCTGAATATTGTCGTTGTCAAGACTTAGTTACTGTTTTTTATGCAGCATAACAGTTGAATTCGTGAAAATCAACTGTGTTCTCATTTTACGTTGACATTGTACTGTTTTTGAGTTTGTGGATCTGATGAGGAATTAAGAGCTGACGTCACTCCCTTCCGAACGTTGCTAATAATTCCTAAGCTCATTGATAAAAAAGTAGTGAAATAGCTAACGAAGTGGTGATGAATGCTTTTGGAGAATAGCGTGTCGCGTTCAGCTTGGAGAGACCTTGAAGTTCTAAGGCCAGAGAGTTGAATCTGGAGATGGTTTAATCGTTCTAGATGTCTGTTGTTTATTATTGGAAGCGATTCCAGAGCTATTTAGGTGAGGATTCTTGTGTTTGGCAATTGAGGATATGTTCCCAAAGCTTATTAAGGACGATTTTAAGACGCTGATCATAACCTGATTTCCTTCAATTGTAATGAGATCGTTTCTCAGTATACAGTTATTTTCGACTGAGAGAATGCCAGATCAGTGAATTCAATTTGAAGAGTTTTTGTTTTGCATCCAGCAGTTAGTTGAACATTAAGAAGGGTTCCGAATATCCATTGATTTGTGCTAGATATTTATGGCATCCATATTGAAGTCCCATATTTCTCACAAGTTTCATTGTATGTGGCGTCTCACGTGCCGACAAACCTACCACTTTGTACGTGTACGTGCCCGAGAATAAAACGTAAAAAGTTGTGTAGTTTAAACCACTTCAGTAAAAAAGCGGAAGGTTGAAGACATTTTTTATTTTATCTGACCGAACGCAATAGCAAGTCCAATTCAAATTTGAATAACGAAACGAACAGGAGACCTAATACTCCTTTCTTGGGCCAACACGAACCCATCAACCCCAAAATTGTGAAAATCAGGATCTTCCCGTTCCATTTTCACTCGAAATTTTCCGGCATTTTCCTGCATTATGCCTTGTCCTTCCTTGGGCCAATACAAATTCATCAAGTTCTCGAGTTATGCACTAAAAACAGGATATTCCCGGATTTCTAATTTTCCTGGAAATTTCCCGGCATTTTCCTCCAGTAACCTATGTCCTTCCTTGGGCCAATACGAATTCATCAAACCCAAAATCGTGAAAATCTAACGATCGGTTCTCGAGTTAATTTTATTTTATATATAAAAAATACAAATACAAATGATAAAAGTGCTATTCTCGTGAAAGTTTTGCCAAAGTGAAATAATTTGTTTACTAGAAATAATAAGGAAGTCTCATAAGATTGAAGTATGCATAAACGGGGAATGGAGTGACATCGACCTAGTCACAAAAGTGAAAAGGCAAAGACTCAGGTGGCTAATGACCAATGCTCCGGCCCGAAAAGTCTTTGAATCCCTCCCCGAGGGACGGCGAGGAAGAGGACCTCAACCAACTTGGCGTGCGAAACTGGAAACAACTAGCTAGGGACAGAGCTGGCTGGAGAAGGCTTGTTGGTTGAGGCCCTTGTCCACACCGGACTGTAGCGCTAGCAAAAGTAAGTAGGTAAGTATAAGAATGAAGATGATTTATATGTCTTAACTTCTCAAAATTGACATTGATGGTTTGAAATGAAGGCTGCCTTAGGTGGGTTACAAAAATAATTTATAGGTGTGTTGTGCGTCCAGCTTGGTTGAGGTAATTGCAAATTAAAAGGTTGCTTATAATGATATAATGATCGTTAATTGTTTGATTTGGGACCACAACTTTGAGAATGGTTTTTAGTGCGAAATTGTCCGAATTTGGGTGTTAAATTGGAGTTTTACATCCTTAAAATATTTTTCAGTAAATCTTAAACTAAAATTTGGTGACTTTCGTGATTGAATTAAGAGATATACACCCGTATTCATAAAGAAAAAATAGTTATTTTAGCTCCCGTGTTTAGGAAAACTACACCATGGAATAAAAATTGTATGGTACCAAACTAAAGGCAATTGCTTACTGCTTCATTTGAGCCCGGAAGATTCTTATTCCATGGTGTAGTTTTCCTAAACACGGGAGCTAAAATGGCTATTTTTTCTTTATGAATAAGGGTGATAATATTTCAGGCGCGAACGCAGGAAGGGTTTTGGTTTTGGGGGTTGGTATTTCTAGCTCGAAAAACAATTCCAACTTTTTCTTTAGCTCACATAAAAGGGGTAGCTTCAATACAACAAATTGCCCTGAAAATGAGTGCACAGATTTTGTTTAAACTTTACACTTGTACCTAATGATAAAAAGAATTTCAATTAAATTGCATTAAAATTGAATCAATGGAAATCGAATTTTTACGATTATTTTATTTCATTTGAGAATATTGCCTTATTTTTTGATTATTCCCGCATTTTTCGTAGATTGACTTTGCTCAGCTTGTATCTTAAACGTAACATGTGATAATTCTTCGACTATTATCAAAAGCTTCTCGAGATTCGCTCTCAGATCCTGGCTTTCTTCCACAACTTCTTTACTTTGTTGATCTCCCAATTTTAATGTTGCTTTGAAAAACAGTTGATTGCGACTCATTATATGCTTTGCTACAATTTTTGGTTGTCTCTGGTCTGGCAGTTCTAGTTCTTTCTGGATATAAAGGAAATGCATTTTTAACGTAAGAATATAAAAAAAAATATGTAGGTGTACTTTCAGGAATTCGAAATATTTTCTTGATGAAGTAACTATTTTATCCCAGTACCATTGTTATCAATTCCTCCAGGGAGAAATGATACCAGATCATCCAAAATATCGAGAATAATGTTGGACTACGAAGACATCCTCGTTTAACTCCTAAGTTTGTTCTGAACCAGTCTGACAGTCTGTTTCCATCCCAAACTGAAGTTGAATTTTCCTCGTAGAGACTTTGTATTATTCTGATCATTTTTTGACGATAAATCTACGTTGCCGAGCTTTAAAAAGAGAGATCTTCTATCTATAAATTCGAATGCTGCCTTGAAGTCGATGAAGAATACAAAAAGTTTTGTTTCCTTTATCTAGATAAGTTTGGGCAATACTGGTCAAAGTGAAAATATTATCTACCCTCGAGTAGTCTTTTCTGAATCCAGCTTGGAATTCACTCAGTAACTCATCAACTCACGTATCCCCCCATTATACGCTCTAGGAGGATCCCTATAAATATCTTCATGATCGTATTCATAAACGAGATTCCTCTATAGTTACTAGGGTCACTTTATTAGCTTAAATTATTTTGAGGAACTAAGAAATTATAAATAAATCTTTCAAATATAAATACTTTCCTTTCACTACTTATACATAAGTGCTTTTGAATAAGTTTTCTCACATACTCTCCGATCGAAAACCTGAAGACATTTGGATATTCACATTTGAAAAAGAAGAAGTAATTTTTACTACTTCTGAGATTGTGCAACAACGGAAGATTATTTACAATGTTACCTAGCCGGTACCTATATAATGTACAAATATTTTTCTTTCTTTTAAAAATCAGTTTAAATCTTGCGAATATCTTTTACTTTACTATAAGGGCCAATTTTCAATAGCCAGTTAAGCATTAGATAGTACTTATTCCTTGTGTAAAAAAAAATTGTTCCTGTTGCAATAGCAATTATTCCTCTGATAGCTTAACTGATAATTGAAAAATCGGCTCTAAATATATTTAACAGTCGTTATAGGTAAACAGCTAAAATCGCTGAACAATTAACTAGAAAATCACTCATTTGCAACTTTTTACAAAAACAAGTAGGTAGGGGTAAACTAGGTAGGTAGTAGGTAAAAAGGATGTTTAAATTTCTAAAAAAAAAAATTCATAATTAAAATTTCTATCAAAAAAGCAATTTTTATATAAGGGGCCAGTTATAGCTATCATTGAAAACCATCATTGAAAATATTAATTGTCAATTTTGAGAGATTTTGAAGAAAAAATAAATGATTATTTTGATGCCAAAGTAAATTTTATTGACTTAATATTTATTTCCAGCTAAAATAAAATTCAATTTGGCACAACTTTTCTCATAAAATGACTTTTAATTTTTCAATGATGAACTACCTTACAAATGATCATTGAAAAAATTAAAAGTTACGTTATGGGGAAGATATGGGTCAAAATTAATTTTTTTTGGAGGAGGAATAATTTTGAAGTCGTAAGCTATATTTCTGCATTTAAATATTAAATGATTAAACTTTCGAAGGGTCTCCAAATCAACAGCTAACTTTTTCAATGATGGTTTTCAATGATAGCTATAACCAGTCCCTAAGGATATCTCATGATATCCTCATACAACTTGTTCGATGTTCTATACAATTTCCCCTCAAATTAAGGAGAAAATTTCCCTAGAAACAGTTATCCAACCCACCAAATAACTGCAGAATTTGCTCTTTTTAACGAAATAACCGTTTATCAAAAGCTCCTTGTTCGTCCTTTTACTCTTTTATAATCTCTCTCTCTCTCTATATATCTCACATATAAAAACATTGAGCAAACCATTTGCTGTAGATAGGTATAAAATAGGTAGGTATTTTAAAACTTTTGCTACTGACTTCTCACGAAAAATACCAGAGGGCAGAACGAGTCATGCTAATCGGAAATTCCACGCAAAATGCCAACCCAGTTGGATAAGGACACATTGACTAAATGTTAGTGAAAGCACACGACACAGACACATATAACAAAATACACAGGACCAACAACCGCGCCACCATCATCGACATTCATGCAAACTTAATTCCAAATACTAGTAGGTACATGAATGTAACGGTTCTTAGTCGAAATTTGTACGTCTAACTGTTCGTACGCGCGAAACGTTCGTATTGGATAATCATAACTATATTTTGTTTTCATATATATGTAGTTTGTTTCGAAATTATTCTTCGGTTACCTAAAAAGGATACAAAATTAAAAAAAAAAAACAAAATAAAAAATAAACAACGATTTATGGTTAGGAAATTCGGGTTGATATAAACAAAAGGATAACATGAGATATAAATGTATATAAAACCAATTCGTCGTTAGTCCTCTAAGGGTATTAGACAACAAAAAAAAAAAAACCAATGGATACCTAAATAATCCTTTCGATTACCTAAAACAATAACAACCCGGATAAAAGGACCTTTTTACAAAAAAAAAAAAATATTTTAAAAATAAACGATTATGAATTCCCGTTCAATTAAAACCGATTTATGTCTTTGTTTAATCGGATATCTGGCAATTTCAATCGAGTTTCATGCATAGCTTCCGGTCGGTTTGGTACTTATTTTATTTTTTAATGAGTGTAGTCCTGTTTTCTGATTGAAAGCGAAAAAAAAATAATAATATACATAAAAGGAAAATTATTTCCATTGTGCTCCATGCAATGTGATCTGATGTTATGAAGTGAAAACTAAATAAATAAAGCAAAAGAAAAAAATTCAAATTAAACAAAAAAAAATATTTCTAAATCGGAAAGCAAAGAAAATATGTGCAAACATAATGAAGGGATAATCAGAAAAAAATATCCTCATTCAAATGAATTCTATCTTCACATATCATCGTCATCTAAGTTCAAAACACAAACGGATAATAAATTCTCTTCCACCAGTCATCGGCATCACCATCATTCTTCTCATCCCAGCAGCAGCAGCAGCCACCACCTCCAACAGCATCAGCTCCAACAATCAAGAGAAACGACGACTCGGACACATCACCATCAGCAGTCCTCTTGTTCCGGCTCATCATCTTCATCGTCATCATTTCACTATCACAGCACATATCATAAAATTATGGGCTGTGACCACTGGCATATCATCCACTTGATTATCCTTTTAATTGGTAAGTGATATTCTTTTAAGTACAAGTAGCAAGGATAACACACTATAAACAGAGCAAAAATAAAAAACGACGAAGAAGGTTGATTTAGAAAAGAATAGGTTCCATAAAAGCGAGCAGATTTTCCTCAATAAAAAAATAACATTTTATTTGTAATCATAATCACCATTGAGGACACTTAGTTTTCTTTACGGAAATATCCGTTTTGTTCGTCCTATTTTATGGCAGTTCAGTTGTGGGTGGGTAAGTGGTGGTGGGGGGAGTGCTAAAAGAGAGTACAATGATATGGAAGTTATTAATTCGGTGATTTGTATTCAATGGAAGTGCTCAATGAATTATTATTATTATTGTAATGTATGTGAGGGAGTGTCCTTGAATGGCTTCTATTTAGGTATCTGTATATATAGTAACTGGTACGGGATATGAGCATTATATGTGCGTCCAAAAGGATATCGTCTTACTCTGATGATGAGTATCGTCGTTCTCGACGACACAGAGGACAAACTTTCAGTACTGCATTATAATTTCATTAATTATTTATAATGATAAAAAATGAGTAAATGTATCGAAAGGACGATATGGGTTGTGTCATATTTCACATCAAGTAGAAGTATATATTCTATATGTAAGTGGATTCAGAGCAGACACTTTGCTGGCTGAATTTTCTGCTGCTTTTGGTTGGTTTTCGGATTGTAGATGGATATGGAAGAATGACAAAGTTTTGAAACATGTCTGGCAGTCTACATATTTGAAAAGGCAACTTTTTCTGATGATGGCCATAGGGAATAGGACGGGGATGCATATAATTTGTTGGTTTAATTTATTCTTAAAGTTTAAAATGATTCATTACACTAATCAGAATGTGAATGCTGATGAGTTGTTTGGTTTTTTTGTTGGGTTTCTTTATTCATTATTGATGTAGTCTCGAGTATTTAAAAATTCTATGTCTCGGTGGTTATCCTGCAGATTTATTTTTATTTTTAGAAAGTGGGTTGGCAGGCTACTTAATTTCTCATCTAAGGTAGGTACATAGGTACCATAAATGGTGCTTGGCTGAATATCTCAAAATAATTTTGTTTTTTTAATTTTGTTTGTCTTTATGAAGATTATTATTATTTTTTTTTTTGAAATGGGTCTACGTACCTACCACAGTTTCATATTCAACTAGAAAATATATTATTATTAATAAATATTTTGTTAAAAGGCATTATATTTTATTTTAGTAAGAAGTATTTAATCTTCATGAAGATATGAAACCTTAAATGGCAGAGCTAATGTTTTAATACATTTTCAGAGCATATCGTTACATTTGTTTTAATAAAAAAGTATAGGTTGTATGTATGTATGTGTTTGTACCTAGTTGTGCTGTTCTGAATAATTTAGCTTAAGCTGATGCAGGAGGCTATCGATTTAGCTAGAAGGTTGAATTTATTAAAATTCATAAAACACCACAATCAGTTCAATTCATCTGGTACCTATACAACAAAAAATATAAAAAAAAATTGAACGAATGATTGATTTGCATTTTTATGTACTTACTTTGTTGGCCTTGTTTTGTGGTTTTCATTTATTTTATTCAAGCATTGCTAGCTACATATTTCAATTTTTAATTTTCATTTGTTAAATTTTCATGTTAAATAAAAATGTTATTTTGATTAAAATTTGTTGTGTTGAAAGTGAATTGAAGATTATATATTCATGTTTTGTTACTTTTTTTTTGGGAGACTAATGTTATTATTGTGGTTGAGTAATAAATATAAAATACACATGACTGGACGCACGAATTTGCTCTTGTTGTTAACAACTACTAGAATGTATAGCTTGACATTGTAGGTATAGGTACTGGCACCTTCGATAATGTCTGTAAAATAAAATATTAAAAACAAGTTAAAATAACAGTTTTGAATTTTTTGATTTCATAAGAAAAGGAAGATTATGTACCGTTTATAAATATTTTGTTCTTTGAATCTATTAGTTCTTACAAAAAATTTGTATGTGTACAAATTTTAAATGCACAATATTTATGGACTTACATTTTAAGTAGCGGAAAGTTTTTTTCAGGGCTACTGCCTCTGGCAAGGACTTGACAAATCCTCCAAGAGTATCACTTGTCACGAATAAGTGCTTCTCGTCTAGCTGTTCGGATTCGGCATAAAATTGTAGGTCCCTTCCATTCCTGTCGATAGGCGCACACAGGAATGGTTGCGCGTTGTTAGTCACTAGGCCATGGTTCTTCATGAGCCGTTGTACCACCCGATATTTTAAGTAGCGGAATGCAGAATTATGAAAAAATCAACAAAGCTGTTGACGAGATACTCGCAGGAATATGCTGAGAATAGAGGCCATTTGATCAAAAGCGTCACAATTAAATTTCCCTCAGTCTATTTTGATTGTCAAAAAACTGATAGACAATGTTATTTAAACTTATCTGGAGATTTCACGTAAGAAGTTTTTTTTTTTTCTGGAAGAATTTTTCGAGAAAACTTAATAAAACCGTAATCGTTGTAATATGACAGCTACCCATTTTAGAACAGCTTAAGCCTAGTACTCACCTCTGAGTGAAATGAAAAATAAAAGCGGTTTGAAATTCACGTGAATAAGCATTGTAAAACCATAATTAATTATCCACGTGAAATTTCAGTCCTCAGTTTGAAAAGTTTTAGTACTTACTTCGAATGAAAAAAATCATTTGATTTGCCTAACAGCTTAACAGAATCTTAGAAGAAGCCTACTTTAATTCCATAGTTTGATTTTTGGCTTGTCGGTAACACGTAATATTCAAACATAAACGATCATAAGATCCAAAAAAATTCTTTAGGATTTTTTTTTTTTTTTTTTTCAATTATTTCAACTTTTATTTTAATTTATTGACAAATGTCACACTTTTCCACACTTCAATTATTTGTTCCTAGTGAACGTACATAGGAAATGAAAATTATGAAATGAAATTAATTTTGAACCGGTTCATATTTCAGCTCTCCTTATGAATTTCATCGTTGTTAAATAAATGTCACTTTTATATAGAAATTTCATTTTCACTTGAATTGAGTACTAGGCTTTAAACAAAAAAAAAAATAAATGTCTCCTTATGAGGAATAACATAAAAATGCTTAAAAATATATTTGACGGGCAAATAACTCTAATTGGTTAGGATCTAGCTCGATGTACATTAGAACGCATAGACGCCCCTTTGTTTAAAAAGAGTGAAAACAAACTGCATTATTTTTTATTAAATTATTTGTACCTACCTATTCATTTTTGCACGAAAACTAAATTCACTTTAATAAAGTATTAAAGTATCTATATTTCCGACTCTTTACCCCGAATTTATTCATTCTCTGTTAAATTTAAGGTCGCAATTAAATATGTGTGGGGTTTGGTATAAACATGATAATTCCATACAAAGATTCTCTTTTGAAGCACTCTTTGCATCGAGCTAGATCCTAAACCATTTTACCGAATTGCTTCAAATTTTTCAGTCATATACATTGAAGTGAAAATAAATGACTGCTTCAATTTTGAAAAAAATATTTTCCAACATTTAATACAAATTTAAATGCTTTTGCCTTAAAAATACGTTTATGGAGTTATAGTCTAATAGCCAAGGACATACAAAGTCAAGTCATTTGCGTAATGTTAAAACTCTTATCAATACATAGCTCTGGAAGGGTTAAATCAGGATAACCTTGTCTGCCTGCCCATACCCTTGACGAAGTGGTGGGGGTGGGGGGTTGAAAATATTGATTTTCTAAAAATTTTATCAGTGGTATTATCACTTCAGTGAATTTTTTGAAAATATATCATGATGCTCTGTCATTTTCCTTACTTCTAAACACCTTGACTAGCAGAACTCAAGATATAAACTTTTAAAGCGAACATTATATTTGTTTTCTTTGAGATTTTTAAAACGCAAAAAATCAACAGATCAAAGTCTCAAAAAAAGTAGATTATGGTTCGTTTAATAAGCTTATAACTTGAGTGTTTAGAAGTAAGGAAAATGACAGAGCATCATGATATATTTTCAAAAAATTATTTGAAGTTATAATACCCCGGATAAAAAATTAAGACCATTTCCATTATCAACCCCCCACCCCCACACCTTCATCAAGGTTATGGGCAGGCAGACAAGGTAATCCTGGTTTTACTGTTCCAAAGCTATGTATTGGTATGGGTTTCAAATGACTTGACTTTTTATGTCATTGGCTATCGGTCTATTATCACGTTTATAACAAACAGCACAGATGTGAAATTTATAAAATTTGTATGAAAAATTGGAAAAGTCCTATTTTTAATGGCGATTTTAAATTTAATGAGAAGTGAATAAATTTGGGCTTAGAGAATAAAGTTTACTTTGCCAAATTCAATCACTCTTTGATGTTAAAATTTAAAATCATCATATTTTTGTTTTTTGAAATCACATTTTTAATGTGGATTTTAAATTTAAATATAGAAGGTGAATAAATGACTTGACAGAAAATTAGGATTAAATTAAATTTGTTTTTTTCAGCAGACTGAATTCTTTTTTTTTTTTTTATTAGGGTCTTGAAGTAAGTAAGCCCCAGGACTTATAAACGACCGATATCGATGATTACAAAATAGAATACAAACTCCGCAGTTTTTTCCAGGATTTTTTTTTTCAGATTTTTAAATAAAATTTTAGATGCCAAAAAGCAAATTAATACGTTTTTAATTTTTAAATAAATTTGTACATATATCGGTTTTTTAAATAATGCTTCATATTTGTCTCGTTGATAAAAATATAAATGAATATTGTATTAAAGGCTTTTGTATTTTAAATTTATAAAACGTTTGAAAAATCAACTCTCAGAACTATCCCAATGTAGGTATTATTATTAAGGGTGTACAATATTAATCGCTTGTTCCTCATTTAGTAAAGTATAAAACGGTATTACGTTTATGATTACCCGGATTCTTAAATAGAAAAAAAAACATATTTTAAGAAAAAGAAGAATTAAGCATTTGATTTTTTTTGACTTTTTGTGATACTTAGGTTAGGTGAGGTTGGGTTACAGCCTTATGCTGGCAACCTAACTAATACTTCATAACTCTTGTTGAACTCACCTTATACAAAATTGAAAATTATGATCTGCTGCTTGGCACCAAACTCACGTTGTTCTTGTGAGGTTTCTTATGAGGGCTTCTACAAAATACGAAATTGTGACCGCCCTATACGAAAACAAACTCACAAAAAATTGTGACCTGTGAGCTTCACCAGCGTCACCACAGTGTTACAAATGTAACAAAAGTGTTACACTATTTTTAAATTTTATTTCGTTATTACAATGTTATTTTTTTTTCATTTTTGTTACACTTTTTGCCATAAAATATTATTGTCAACTTTTTTCTGTTTTTAATTTTTCTTCAAGTACAACTTTGCAATAATTTTCTTATCTGTGGGTTTTATTTCACTTTAGTGATAGAAACAACGTTAAGGTCTGGTGTTGGAGTGAATTTGAACTATAACCTTCCACTCATTTTCACCTGCTTCGAGTTGACATTGGCTTAGCTGAACTCGATCACACCGGCTGAGTGCAATCGAGCCAAAATCTTGTAACCCATATCTTAAGGCTCCAACTCGATCGCTCAATTTAGCATAATAAACGCTATGCAAGAAAATTCTTCGTAATTTAGAATTAAACTCTGATGTTCCTTTTAGAAATAAATGGTCGAGTTTAAAAGCAGTCCCCGTCTTTATTAGAGTTCTCAGACCCAGTTTTTCACTCCGGGATTAAGGTTAAATCCAATTTAACTAAGTAAATTCAGATAAATTAGATCTGAATTAACTCAGATGATTTTAATATTCTATCTTCCGTGACTGTCAAGTGTTTCTGGGTGCATCATAAACTGAAAACCTAATTCTCCATGTAACTACAGACAAATCTTTTTCCAGAGATAATTAATTCTGGTCTAAATTCCCACTTAAAAACTAGACCTTAGACGGTTATCTTGTTTGACAGTAGTGGTCTTAGTCTCAAATCTCATTTTTGTGACATTTTGGTATGAAAAAAAAAAACCGACAAAAATAAGATTTCAAACTGAGATAAAGCTTTTTGCATACACCAACAAGGAAGTGTAGGTATTTAAAATTTTAAATTTTTTACATACATATGTAGATATGCTTTTTTTCATCGAATGAAATTTCACTTTAGTCAAGGAGAAGATAACCGATTCTGCTTCTTAATTTTGACAACTGCAAAAAAGCCACGAAAAATATTTTTTTCAATTTGTTATAGAATGCAAAGAAATAAAATACTAACTTTGTACAGTAGGTACAAGTAGGTTAAAGTGCATACAGATTTTACAATTATAATTAGAAGTTTATTCTTATTTATAGAATTTTCAGTACAATCCTATTTGGTATTGAATTACAAGAAATGTTTAAATAGTTAAGTATTTAGAAAAACTTGAAGAAATCGTATTTGACTCAACAAGAGCCGTATTCCAAATTTGCTTATTCCATTTCTTAGACCGCTTTCACAGCAGGAAACTGAGCTGCCAGCAATTTTTAGTTTATCGGCAAGAATGGCGTAAGGGGAAGGAAAAAATCTTCCCTCACACCTTTCTCGCCTAAAAACTAGCTAGTTTCTGGCAACTCAGTTTCCTTGTGTGAAAGCAAAATTAAACAAAATATTCAGATTTCTTAAGGTAATACATATAGAACAAGAGCCGACAGCAATTTTTGGGAGTGGTTGTATAACCAAAATCTGAGTATGAGGGTTTAAAGGGGCATATTTTCTGATATCGAAATCAAAAGTCTGGCAGGTTTTTTCCTCAGCTTTTGGCGGGGTCGGAGTGTTGAAAATAGAGATTTTTTAAATTTCTTATGAGGATATTAGCGTTCCAATACATTTTTTAAAAAATAATGCTATGTGATTTTCCCTTAGCCCACACACTGTAATCTTTGTGATCCAACTTCTAGAACTCATGATATAAGCTTCCTAAGTGAACCTCAACAGTCTTTTTTTTTGAGACTTTGTTTTTTTGATTTTTTTCTTTTTATAAATCTCCAAGAAAAAAACGGATTATGTTCACTTAGGGCCAATTTTTCAATAGTCAGTTAAACCTCAGATAGTTCTTATTCTTGGAATAAAACAATAATTTGTTCCTGTTGCTATAGTATTTATTCCTCTGAAAGTTTAACTGATGATTGAAAAATCGGCTCTTAAAAAACTAATAACTTCAGTTCTATTAATTGGATCACTAATATTAAGGTGTTTAGACATAGGCAAAATGGCAGAGCATTCTTTCAAAAATAATTGAAGTGATAGTACCCATTATAAGAAATTTAGAAAATCTGTATTTTCAACACCCTATCCCCGCCAAAGACTGAGAAAATAAACCTGCCAGACTTTTGATTTCGGTATTGCTAAATATGCCTCTTTAAACCCTCATACTCAGATTTTGGTTATACAACCACTCCCAAAATTGTCTGTCGGCTCTTAGGGCCAGTTTGTTCATAGCTCCATGACAAGTGGAGCTGGGAAATCCTCAAATGTTTTTGTTGAACAAATTTTGTTTACAAAATTCAAAGTATGAGTTGCTAATCATGGATTTCACTAATCAGCCAATTTTGGTTGTTTAGCCTATGAAAGTCACATACTAAATATAACCCACTGTGAACAAACTGGCCCTTAGACTAATACAATTTAATGGATGCTATTTTTTTTCTATTTTGTTTGCAATTTATTAAAGAATTTTTTCAAAACTTATCTTACATCTCTTAAAATAATAATGCAGTTGAGAGTTACTAACTTATTTTTTAACATGTGGTGGTACAAAATGAATTCAAGACAAGTAATATCTTTCATCTATTCTATGTTAACAATTTTCTTAATTACTGAACATGAAAGTAATTAATTTTTAGTTACTCATCTCTGTTGCAATCATAAACTCATTTCTGGCACACCTACACTTCCTGATACTAAAATCATCATAATGTACTTGGAATTCTTATAATTTCAAGTTATGTTCGTTAACTTGTAACCTAAATAAAGTCACTTCAATTTCACAGGAACAATTACAATTCCATGGAGACAAATCAGTACCTACCCAATCTAAAATTAAAATTCTTTAACTTCTACGTATATGTGGGTGTCTGTTTTTTTTCTCGCGTTCATTTTTAAATTTCCATTTAGATACATACGGTTGGTTTCCAGTTAGAAGAACATTGTAATCTTTTTCTAGACCCTTTCCTAGTCCCCATCACTTGCACCACCCTGCCCAGCACACCTGGTTTTTTGTTTGTTTTATCCATAAATTGTGCACGTAGCAAAGGAGGTACATATATCTGTATATACTATGCTCCTAATACCCTCATATACACTGTCAAAATAGATAAGGTTCTATAATCGAAGTGGAAACATCAAGGACTCAGCTGGTTGTTGGGGAATTTTTGTTTTTCTTCTTGTTCGTTTTTCTTTCATTTTCCACTTTGCTAACTTATGCTTTCTGACATTATATACTGCCTGATACTGATACCATTTCCTAATACATGAATTTTCTTTTTTTTTCTTTTTAAAGATGAAAGAATAATTAGAAAAATATCAGCACCAGGAATCGCATCACTTATGTTGTGCGTAACTGAGCTTTCTAAGCATATTTTGAAATATGGAGCTTTTGGATTTGTGTTAAACAAAGATATAGGTAGGTTTACTTAAATCTGATCTATTTTCAGTTTAACATTTTTTTCTTCAAAATTTAATGATGAAATCTAAGTAAAGAAATATTTATTCGAAATAGGTAGGTACTATTGCCAGAATATTCGATACTGCTTTTGATTTTAATCCTTTCGTTCTTTATATATTTTTTTTTTCTTCTTATTGTCTGCGATATCAGCATTAAATACCGCCAACATTTTTAAAATGGATTGCAACTTAATATTGAACCAGAAATAATAATTTTTCTAGTTCGACAATTTTCCCTAGCAGTGTAAAATACAACCTCAATTTTTGTAATACACTTGATAGATTAAGGGCCAGTTTCACAGTGAACACTTACTGGAATAAGTTGCACTTAAAGTCTACATGATGGTACTTTTTGGTAAATTTTGCAGTCTTACTTACATATTCAGGTCTTATAACTTTTTCAGGTAAGTGTGCACTGCAAAAATTGGCTTTTTGTATCCTATATTTCGCTATTGAGTGCTACTACTATTACTGTGAAACGGGCCCTAAAACAATGTTGGAGATGCAAAAACAAATTCAAGAATACCCAAGAATTGCTATGAAGTGTCCAGGAGAAAAATGATGATACATCTAAGTTTACTTTCTATAATCAAAAGCTAAATTCTAAGAAAAATTAACTAAAGAATAAAAATAATTGTTCTCATAAAGTATAGTTATGCAACTTAAATTTATATGAAACGTATGAATTATTTGCTCTAATAAATATGAAAAAAAAAAACATTAAAGGGCCTTTTGTTTCAGGCATATGTTGTGTAATATTCCAAAATTTGAACGAATTATTTGAAAATTTCTTAAGAAGAAACTAAACATACCTAATTATTAAAAACAGTTTCTTGGTATTTGTTCATAAGTTCTTCGATTGTCAAAATCTTAATTTGGAAAAATTAAAAAAACGTGACCTTGGACCGTCTTTGGCCACATCACGTATTAAATTTGTTTTAGCAACACTATACGGCCATAACAGTATTTAAAATATCGTCTGAGTTTTTTTTTTTTAATTATTACTAAGCAGACGTGCTCAGTGGCGGATCCAGGGGGGTGGCTATAGGGGCTAAAGCCCTCCCCCACAGCCGATTGCTAAAAGAATTTGAAATATAGAAAGCAATACATTACAACGTGTTAAGTTTTATATTCGTCTAAAATATTGTTAAGATGAGAATTTTGATGGACAAAATAACGTGGTTGGGGCTGAACAATTTACATGTTGTGCAACTTCTTTTCTAAGCCCTAAGGTTGGGGCTAAAGCCTATGAAGTGAATTGGAAAAAAAATCAATTGGGGGCTATGAAAAATGAACATGTTTCATGCAACGACAATTTCCCCTTAAAACAAAACCCAGAAAATTGAAAAAAAAACAACTTGGGACTAATAAGGTCTGAGAATATTGGACAAAAAACATAGTCAGGGTTAAACAACTAACTCCCTAAAAACTAACCTTATTCCAGAGAGCTTTTGGGGCATTTTTAAAGTCCGAAGTTGGAAGATATAATTTTAGAAAAACGTGGTTGGGGCTTAAGGTTTACATGTCAAAAGCAACAACTGTTTACTTACACTAAAAACTTAGCTAATTTAACGAAAGAAACGCAATTGAGGCTAATTGAGAACACCGCGGTGTAAAGCTTAGTGTAAATGTTTAATACAACAGGAATTGTTTCTTACGGCTTTGGCTGGGTTTAGATCATTTTGGGCTTAGTTTTTAAAATTTCAAAGGTACAATGCAATACATACAAAACATTTTTGGACTAAGCAATTCAATACAAATTCTCTAGTCGAGGAGCCAAATTCCAAAAGCGTGAGAAACTCTGTGCACTCAGAAAAATCTTGCAGGTGGACATGAATATTTACAATCTCTATAGACTCTTGAGTGGCTTAAAAATGTATCGACACATATTTGGAACAGGAATAGAAAGTGTATGTAGGTGCAGTGTAAACGAAAATTCATTGACACTTGCAGAATTGAGCCGTGCAGCTTATTTCTTAGAGCAGCTGTTTCTTACGCCCGAATAAAAGTCTTGAAATTTTGATATTTTATTTTTCGATCCACAAAATCTTATTTTCGTGCTTTTCAGTGACAATTTGAAGAAAACAGGTAGGTTCGTTGCTTTGACTAATTAAAGAAAATGAGATCTCAGAGGACTGATACTGTCAAAACACATATGAGCTATTGCCAGAAAGACCACTTAAATATCATTTTTCTGAACTAGCATTAATTTCGTTAAAAAGGTAAAGTTCAAAGCATACCTTCAGTTAATTTAAACAAACACTTACATAATGTACAAAGGTGGGCACTATAAATAAACGAATTTGTTCGTGTGGTAACGTGGCTAGAACTTAAAGTTACAAAATTAGTTATACTACCATGTTTTGCTGAGCCTTAATATTGGCTTTTAAAAAAAATTCCCATGCTTAACACATCAATCCCAAATTCTTCTTATTGTGCTTCGTTTTGAAAAAAATATAAAGCGCGATAGGAGCGCATATAAAGGCACAAAAAACACGCCTATTATTAAAAGGAAAAGTGATGTCAAAATTCGTTTTCTGTTATATAACTTCAAATTTACAAACTGGATTTCCAAACTCCAAGCAGCCAAATCCAAGCAGCCAAAAAACAGTTGTGTTTAAGTTTTGCAGCCATAAGCTGGTATGCTGTCCAATTATAAAAATATTTTCTAACGGACAGTATTTGTCTGCAAAAATGAAAATTCAATTTTGCAGTATTACTGAATTCCTGCATTTTTGAACTCGGAGTTGATTTTATCATTCTCTTGCAATTTGGTAATCCTGAAATATTTCAAAAATATAAATGCAATTTAAATTTGTATGAATATTTTTTTCTTTTGAAAAAATAAAATTAAAAAGAAAATCATTTTTTTTTTTGTTTTAAACTTTTTTTTTCACTTTGTTTAGTTTTAAATATATTTCATTTCCTTTTTTAATAAAATATTTTTAAAAGTGTGCGCAAATTGTCTAGAAACCAACGAAATCTATTTTAGATCTAAGATAAAATGTGAGAGCACATTGATTCCTAAGACCACAACTGTTAATGTGCCAAAAATCTGCAAGAATTGTATAAAGGCTTTTTACCCATCAGAAGGGACAATGTTAATAATGTTAGCTATGTTAGCTCAACCTACAGATCAAAATATTTTAGAGCAATTTTCTGCCATTTTAAAATACTTAACGTTTCTAGGTGCCTAGTTCGGTATGACACTTACCAACTAACCGAACAATGTCAAAAAAGTGAATTCGAAGATATTTAAATGTTAAGAAATAACCTGCCATTAATTACTAAAATTAATATTTTATTCGAACTAAAGACAATTTTAGAGTTGATTCCCCATACACAATTTTAGAGTTTAGTCTCTAAATTTTCTTCTGATTTAAAAATAAAGAACTGAGTTACAAAATGTACATGCGTACAAATTGTTTTTCTGTCAACGGTTTTGATCAAGTATTTTTATTTTAAACAAAAAAAGTATTTAAAAAAAAAAAATTTTTCTTTCAAAAACCAAAGATCTGTTCTATGTTTCCAGTTGTTTTCGAGATAAATATACTTTCAGTTCAAGTCCTTTGACAATCTTATCAGAAATATAACAAGGTAAAGTAGGTGTATTAGTCTGTTAAAGATGGAGTTCTAAGGCCAACAAATTAAAAATCTAAGAATGTTGTAATTTCTTTATATTCGCACAAATTCTTAAAATCTGAAACCTATGCAAATACTCCCGAAATACCTGCTTTGGCTTTGGGGGCGGTATGGTAAGTTTATCAAATTGAAATATTTATTTTAATATTTCGTGGTATTTTTAGATTCTGATGGATTTAATTAAACTAAGTAAACCTCATTTTGAAAAACGAGTAGGTTGGAATACACATTAAAAATATTAATGTTACTCGCGGTAAGAACTTCTACCTATTTCAATAATGATTATCAAAAAATGTCAGGTTAAAAATACATTTGTTTAGCAATATAACCTCAGCTTTTGGTATTTAATCAGAAAATGTTATTCATTCAAAATTCCACTTCAAAAATTTTAATTAAATTCACGATACACAGAAACCATAGATTATATTATAAACTATATTGTTTATTCTATTTAAAATTGTAATGATGTACTTATGTATATTGTGCAGCTTATGCCCACCTTGTTTTTGTAAGTCGAAAAGTTGTTTCCTTCCAAGAAATTAATTCACTTGAATTCTTTTAAAATCCTCCTTAATTTGCTTTTTGTATTTTATTTTTTTGTTTAATTTTATTTAAGTTCTTGCTCTTCATTTCCTTTAAACCAATTTATTCTTATCTTAAGCAGGGCTGCCGAAGTGAGTACTAAGGGAGTATTCGTACTCCCCAACCATTCACTGTACTCTCGTACTCCCCTCACTGTGATTGTACTCCCCTTGAAAATTCCCAACATTTTTGCAAAAAGTCGTTATAATTGTGCTTATTCTAGCGCATTGAAAACTTTTATTGGTTTATTGTTTTTTTTTTTTAACTTTACAGAAGTGTCAGTTTTAAAAAAGACGAAAAATAAAATCCACATTTAGCATATTTATGGAAGAAAACAAATATTTCCTTCGTTCCTTCATGGTCGTCTTCGAGATGGAGAAAAACAAAACCTGCCACAGGAGGTTCCATTTTATTAGCAAAATCGGTTCTTCAGAGATCACATCACATGTTTGAAAAAATATGTTAGATCCGAAAGTCTGAATTAAAAAAAAAAATACATTTTTTATTGTAAATTAAAGTTAAAGTTAAAGTTATGTTAAGTTTTTTAACAATTTATCAGTTCAGTTCTTCTTTTCACCCTTAAATGATTGGTATGAATAAAGTATAAATTATTAAAAATGGTTTAATAAAGTTATATTTCTAGCTCGTTTGTGAATTGCAAATCGTGTTAAATGTTATCCGATGATAATTTTGGCACTAACGAGGTGAAAATTTGTACTTAATTTAAATCAAATTTGCACAAGGCCATAGTATACAAAAGCTATGTTTTTCTTGCGTACTCCCCACAAGCCTAAAATACTCCCCTCCAATCCTCTAGAATACTCCCCTCCGAAATTTTATAACGACAGCCCTGATCTTAAGTTTCAGTTTGTTTTTTTTTTCAACACAAGAAAGAACAGAACAAAAGTAAATCAAAATCAACTTTTTACCCGCATAAAATGAACAACAATTGCACTCTCAAACTAATCCCTAAAGTTCAACAAAATCGGTATAGCTATTATACTTGCCACACTATCAGACGTCTTTGTTCGATCTCAATCCAAAAGATTTCCATCAATCTCGCCGTCTCAAGAGTACCAACAAACAGAAACCATGTTGAAGAAAATGTTTAGTGTAGCTCCTCGACAATATGTCGTACAAACTTATTGTTTTATCCAGTGGAAAAAAAAAAAGAATATTAAATTGAAATTTAGATTAGTCATTCCCGTGAAAGGGAAGTCGAAACAAATGGGACTGGCAGTTCTGCCTGTCCACGGGGCTACATCATAAAGATAAACGGGATTGTCTAGAAACTTGTTGTTTAAATTTTTTTAAGACCAAAAATGCCATACAACTTTTCAGCAGCTAAGTAAAAAATTATTTTTCCTAAAAAGTGTACCAAACCAGCATTTTTTTTTTTATATTTTAAAAATTTATTATTTCGAAAACAACTTATTCAATTTTTGTTTTAAACTTAGTTTAAATTTATTTCTTTATATTTTGTAGAATTCTTCAATAATCATATTGCTAAAAGCCAAAATAATGGTATATAAATTCAGAACCTATACCATACAAATGTGGAAATACCATTAAAATAGTTTTAATTTGTCTCAAAAACGACTTCAAAAAGTTTTTGAAAAAATGTGTGTATTTTTTAAATTTTTGCAATCTCATTTTAATAAAGAAATAATTTTACTATTCATTTTTATTAATTGTAGGTTCTACCATTGCAGTACTACCATTACAGTACTTTATTACTATATTATTTAGCACTAACAAAACCTTATTGTGTAGTATTCATAGTCATTTATAAGCTGCTGTTTTACTATAGTGCATTTTAAGACAAACTTGGCTAAATGAGGAGAGCCCATTTTTATTAAAAAGTTGTTGTATTAATGGCCCTTAGTAATAAACGAATTTTAAGTCGAATTTATTCTAAAGTCGAGTTTATTCGATAAAAAAAAAGGAATCAAAGCTAGATTCGACTCGAAATTCATTTATTACTCAGGGCCAATATTTTTAAAAGTTCACTTATTTGTTATACTAGATAAATAACTTCAAATACTGTTGACATGATAAACTACAAAAAATAGAATTAACTTAAAATTAAAAAAAAAACTTTAAACCTATGTTTAACTTAGACACAGTTTAAAAACTACCATGAATACGCCCCATTAATTAATTACAGAGTCAATTATGCTTTAATTAAAGGATATTGACCTTTTTCTTCTCAAAACTCAGTTGGCATTTTGACAAATTAAAGAAAGAGTGTTTTGCAAACACCAATCATAAATATCTTGCTAGTTTTATTAATCAATCTTCACCTCCCTCGTCTAAAATCTTTGATATCCCCACTCTAACTGTGTGATGGCCTAAGCGTAGATAAGCATTCTACAGGATCTTACTATCGAAACAGCATTATTAACAGAAATTAAAAAGAGAACTGGACCAAGGTGACTACCTTGAAGTATACCAGATTCCACCTTTATTTAATCAGAAATTATTCATATAAAAAGAGATTGGTAAGTTCTCCCCTACAAATTAGGATCTAATCTATTCAACGAATGCTGAGGGGAAACCAAGAAATGAAAATTTAAATAAAATAAGACTATGAGACAACTTTTCGTAGGCTTTTCTGAAGTCAAAAATACAGTCAACTTGATGGCCCCCTCTCGATATTTTTATTCAAAAAAAACGTGATTTCAAGAATCTTAATGACCAATGATGCGTAATTCGTTAATTAATTGCAATAAAGATCATTTTATGTTCAAGGTTGCTGAAAATGAAATAAGTTTAATAGAAATACTATTTTGTCGTCAAAATAATCATTAGTTTTTGGAGATTGCTTATAATACAAATTTGTTTACCTACTGCAGTGAAAAGAAGGGTTTCTCTACCTTCAAAAAGGTAAACTATTATTCATACATTAATGTTTCTCCTCTGTTTTCAATAAGTTAAATTTTAACCCATATGAGCAACACATGAAATGAATTTGAGTTATGTTTTTAAGCAGCAAGGAAAAATTCCACAGTAAAATACCACAATAGACAAAAAAGTAAATAAAATTGTTTCCATACTAGATACACTACTTGGTAATACATGTGGTAAATTCTAACCCAATCTGGTAACATATTTGGCATATCTCTTGTTTGGAAATATGCCAAATAGGCCTTTTGCCCTTACTTTTCTACTGACACACAAAAAAACAGATTTCTACTTTGAGGCTTTTGCTGTTCCCCCCCCCCCCCCTTAGCGTTGAAAATAGAAAGTAAAGCCTTATAACTCTGACAACAAAAACCGAAAATTCTTATAAAATGGTATAATACCAACGAGAATATATACCGTTAAATGGGTAAATAAAGTTTTGTCTATCGTTCGCACCGCAAACAGAAAAAAAAACAAAAACCTCCGGAAAAACTCAACTGACTTCCTCACTATATTTACGACGACCCCGACGAAGATTATACATTGTCGATGGTACGAATAGGGATGTGATGGTGGGAAACGGGGGAATGGTTGAAATGTTTTGAATTTGACTGTTATCCCACACCAACACGGACAGAATAGACAAAATAATGGAAGTAAGTATCTAACTTTATTCCAGGAGCTTAGAGGATTCTAACTTTAAGCTGTAAGTGAAAATAGTCGGGCATGATAGAAAGAAGTTAGTGGGGATGTATAGGTGTACGGTACATATACTTTAAGTAGGTATGTCTTTAAGTATTCATCATAGGAGCTTGTCAACCAAAATATGCCAATATTCTCATCCATGCGAGGGCGTTTTATAATCGTCTTCTCAGCCGGGGGGCGCACTCTCTTTAAGGGAGGTATATACGGTAGGGAGGAATGTAGGGAGGAAAAGCGCAATAACATAATATCCTCCTAGAGTGTTCATTGTTTGGCTCGTCATTTTCAGCGTTTGGTTTCAATACTACGAAAAAGAATCATCATTTTCAAAAACGAAAAAAAAAAAAATATATCAGCTTAAGCTTAGGAACCAAACGAACAAAACAAAATTTAAATCCTGATTTTGCTTGGGGGATGGAAAGAAAGCATAACATTGAAGAAGAATACCAAATACGTTAAAAGGGTGAGTAGGTACCCAGGTACACTGGGTATAAGGGGAGGAGAGTCTTCAGCCATAAAATAAACATTTTCAAAGGATGAGCTTGAGCTGCTGATGCTGCATTTGAAACACTGGCACAGTTTTGTATTTTTATAGTCGGCAGAAGAAAAGGTTTCGGGGGAGTGGTTAGAGTTGAGAGCTAGCGCACGGTATAAACGGATGACGAAGATGTGAGGTGCTATGCAAATCTTTGATGGCTCTACTTGGACGAGGTTGATGATAAAGTAAGTAGATATCTACTTTTTATTCTGATGTTTCTTATTCCCTTTGCCTTGCTGATATTATACGAGTAAAAAAACTTAGGCATCAGGAGGTTTATTCTTGAGTAAAGTTTATTTTTATATTCATCCGTTTGGCATTTAATGTTTTTTTTTTGTTTTTTTTTTTTTTTGAGAGAGAGAAAAGGGCAAAAAATATTTGTAGGTAGACTGGTGTTTGAAAAATGATGTATATTCTGATTGTTTACGGGGATCTTATGAAATTTTAAGCTTTATACCAATTTTTGAAGAAATACATCAGGTTTGAATATAAATGGGAAATTGACCCACTTGGTACATGATAAACAGACGAACGGTTTTTGGGCTAGTTTTAATTAGCTTTAATTTAGTTATGTAGCTATAAGGAAAATGAAAAATAAAAATGAATTATAAAAAAAAAACGGATGAACCGTACGGCGAAACCCCATTTTTGTTGTACAGTTTCAACATCAAAATATGTTTGAATAAAACTCTATTTGTTTGGGTGATGTTATTGATCAAATCTTATAGAAAAAATATATTTTAGAGTTTTGGCTGAAAATACTAAATTTAAAAAATGTATACAACAATAATATGTCCATATAAATATTATTTTAATTTGTTTCAAATGCATCCAGTGAATATAAGGAAAAGGACATAAATGCAAACAAAAATGAATTTTATTTCAAATCAGAGCTTTTCTTTTTTACTTTTCAATTTTACAGGCAAATCTGATTTTGCTTTAAAATAAATAAAATGTACGACTGAATCATTTGAAATTGCTCCAGATATTACAAAATAAAGAAACCAACTTCTAACTTAAAACAAGAAAAGTGTATGATAAGTCAACCGGTTGCTGAATTTATCATTTAGCCGGATTACTTTTGGTTTTATGAGAAAGTTGGCTTATTTATTGTTTAATATCTGAGAAGTAAAAGTTCTAGAAGAAGGCTGCTCAGATTTTAACCAACATTTTTGTACAAGAACACCTTCACAATTCAAATAATTTTTCATATACAAATTTTCAAAAAAGAAAATGTTTCGATTTAAAAAAATAATATTGAATTTTTTTTATTTTTGAAAATTTAGTATCTTGAAAACGGGCTCATCATTTTTTCATTTTGTGTAAAATTGTATATTATTAAATACTAAATATTAGATTTAAAAATGAATTGTTGGTCGTTTGTGTTCTTATATCTCAAGTTTGGCAGCTCCGAATTTGATGATTTTTTTTTTTGTTGGAAAGGTATTATTCTGTAGCAGGTTTCTATATAAAAAAGAAAATGAGTTTGCGGTCGCTTACAATTTGTATGCCAAACAAAAAAATCAAAGTAAAAAAAAACAACAAAATGAAGAAAAATCAAACAACATTTGTTTATATCTAGAAAATCCAAACGGAAATTCAGATTTTATTATTTACAGTCAAAGTAAAAAATCAAACAAAACAACAATTCTTTATAGAATCTAAACGAAAATTCATATAAATCATGAAAGTTTTTTATGATGAGAAAGGTGGATTTTGTTTTTTTAGATACACCGGATGTACCGGAAATACATTTTTAATTTCACTGATTTTAGCATGTATATGTTTGTGTTCGGTCACAAAACAGAATAGCATTGGCGCTCGCTTCATCGGGAATTGCTGCTACCTTATTGGAAGGTGGTCGAACTGAACATTCTGCACTGTAAGCGGAATCTGGAAAGCGCGGCGGATCTCTTTCATTGGCGGATTTTTATTTTCTTATTCTTTATTTTAGTTTGAAATCGATTATAAACTTTGCAATCACCTAGAAACCTATCCTTTTAAAACAAAAACTGGAAAGCGGAAGCCTTTTTAAGACTAAGAAAATACAAATCCGCCAATATAAGCGATCCGCCGCGCTTTTCAGAATCGGCCTACTGAAGTAACCATATTGAACATTCATATTAATGAAACACCCGCATGTAACATTCCAAAGAATTCGGAAACAGCACAGGTATAACAGCAATGTAAGACTATTATGTGGGATGAAAGCACGATGGCTCATAAGAAGTCATTGGAAGCTTTGAAATGGACATTGAAAGATCTTCAAAACAATCAAAATTTATTTGGTGGTGTCTTTATATTATTGGCCAGTGATTTTTGACAAACATTGCCCATAGTTGCATAATCAACTCCAGCGGATGAAATTAATGCATGCTTGAAATCACGTAATTTGTGTTGATATGTCAAAACAATCAGATTGACAATAAATATGCGTCAATTGCAAAACGATTCATCGGCCGTTGAGTTTTCAAAGCATTTGTTGAGTATTGGAGATGGCAAAATACCCATTGATGATGGATTAATAACATTGTCGGAAAATTTTTGTGAGATAACGCAAACTAAAGAAGAATTGATTAAAAATTTTTTTTCAAATATTGGACAGCGATACGAAGATGCTTGCTTAAGCGAACGAGCAATATTGGCAGGAAAAAATAAAGATGTTAACGATCTTAATTGGGATATTCAAAATGGAATAATTGGTGAATTAGTATCATATTAGTTAATCGATACTATGATAGACGATGATAAAGCAGTGAACTAACCAACAAAATTTCTTAATTCACTAATTTACGATTAAAAGTCAGTGTGATTCGGAATATAAATCAACAAAAACTTTGCAACGGAACTAGACTTGCTGTTAAACGCTTAATGAATAATGTAATCGAAGCCACAATTTTAAAAGGAAAGCATAGAAGAGAAGACGTTCTTATTCCCCGAATTCCGCTTATTCCATCTGATTTACCATTCAATTTCAAACGGCTTCAATTTCTAATTGAGGAGCGTTTTTTTCAAAACTCAACAAACGCAAAAAATCCGAAAATGAGTTATGGGTATATAAATTTTTGTCTTTCACAGACGCACAAGATGGTAAAATAAAAAAATTTAAAATTTGAACAGAAAATAATAAAAAAAATATTTGAAATCTGAGCGTTTTTGCAAAACTCAACAAAAGACACTGAGTTCCAACAAAGTACTTAGAGATTTTGCAAAACTCAACAAAATATTTAGAATTTTTGCAAAACTGAACAAAAGTTTACCTGGCTTAAAATAGCGTGGTGCTCTTATTTTTTCCACTAATAGAAAAATGCAAAGTTGTATAGGTTATTTAAGACACCGTATAAATATAATCACAATATATATAGGGTATATAAAATACATCCGGTGGAATGCTTAACCTGCAAACATCAACCCTTTACCCACACCATATCTGTATTCTGAACTGTTTATATAATCTATCTATGCGTGTAAAATGATCCCCCCCCCTCCATGCAGTTTTTGTGTTGTCTCGACCAAACCTACACGCCCTAGCTTTTTGTCACACCTTATCGGTTAATTATCCTGTATATCAAATTCGTAGAAATCGTTTTTGAGAAAAATTCAATTTTTCTTAGTAGCTACAACAATTTTGTAGGTAGGTAACGTTATCTTTGGTCCCAAGAATCCAAGTAAAATCCATGCAGCGGTTTAGACTGTACCCGCGAGGATAGACAGATAGAAAGACAGAATTGCGAGATACACTTTTTCAATCTTCCCTTTCATTGTAACAGCAGGTTTTGTCAAAATCTCAAGTTCATTTTTTTACACTCTAAAAATTTAGCATTATCAATTTTAATTTAAAACATTGAAGATTTGAAATAAGAGCTTTAGTTTTCCTTAAAATATATTTTTCCCCAAAGAGTCAATATGTCCAACAGTGAATCAAAATCATGCTGCAAACCATCAGGCATATTTGTATATAATTTCCTTTATATGTTTTCTTTTCGTTTTGTTTTTGTGTCTTTTTTTCTAGGAATGTGAAGTCATTAGATACTTTATAACATTGAGTTTATAAACATAGAGGAACCACGTCAGAGTTAAGTCTAGGTGGCGCCATTAATTGTATCTAGAACAAGAACCAGTGATAACCAATACAAGAACCATTTGCTCCTTAAGATAGACTATTTCCACCTTAAGGTAGACTATTTGTGGAAATAGTGAGGAAATAGTCTACCTTAGGGAGTAAATGGTTCCAGTATTAATTATCACTGGTTCTTGTTCTACGTGCAAATAAGGGCGCCACCTAGATTGGTGATATCTTAACTCTGACGTGGTTCCTCTATGTGTATAAACTCAATGGTAATAATTGTATTTATGATTTGTCATTGCTAATTATTTTTATGGTGAATGCGCTTTCGTAAAAATTATATGTAGGTTTACGATTTTTTTTTTTGTTTTGTAACTAAAGGTTAAGTTTGTAGTTATCTTTAAGGGTAATGTCTTACTTTTGTAAGCTTCTTACAAGTTTTAATAAACACTTACAACAAATCAATATTATCGGTTCACTGTCTACCATCCGTTGAATAATTACTGGTTCCACTCCTGGTCCACAGTGAAACAGCTAAAATCTTCCTTATAGCACCTAAAAATATACTAATTTCTATTTTCTGTTAAAAGATGTTTCTCTTTAGTCATACCAAATATAAATAAACTATTTCAAGAACAAATTTTATTTTCTAAACCATAGGTCTGAAGAAGGTCGTAAACACGATCGAAATGTCACTTGAATTTTATTAAAATAATCAATAAAAGCTAACCTTAAGCACACTAGAAAAAAAAAATCGGGGAGCCTAGTGACTAACAACTTGCAACCATTCCTGTGTGCGCCTGTCGACAGGAATGGAAGGGACCTACAATTTAATGTCGAATCCGAACGGCTAGACGAGAAGCACTTAATCGTGACAAGTGATACTGTGGACGAGGCTGGGAAGCGAACCCAGACCTCCAGCGTGACAGTCGAACACACTAACCATTACGCTACGGGCTACTACAAAGCACACTAGAGATAACTTTTATTTAAACTTAATACCTACCCATAAAGTGAACACCTTAATAGAAATTTAAATTAAAAAATCTCTTGTATTTTTTTATCTACAGGATTTTTTATTTTTAGCTGAATGATGCAATTTGGAATTAGTGAACCTTTCAGAATATCAACTTTAAATTAATAGCTTAAAATATAAAAATATAATTTTATATTTATCCCACTTCTGATTCGTTTACAAAAACAAAAACAGTAATCCGGGTAAAAATGTTTTTTTTTAAATAATAACAAGTTTAAATTGGAATCGGATATTCGAGTCAATCCTTTTTATTTCTGAAAATATCCTCTAAATAGAAAAATAAACGAAACAAAAAAGAATATTAAGTTTAGTTGCCTCATCTACCATTATTGTTTCAATGAAACCCTCTAGCAGCATTTATCTTTGCTCTTACACCTCTATAACCAAACCATCGTTCCCATCAGCTAGTATATAATCGTTGCAAAAATTTACACCCATATCTCGCTGTCGAAAAACAACAATGGAGTCGTCCGGAAAATTGATTTTCCATCGAGTAAAACTTCTCGGATCGTTGAACGGATATAACAACTTCGAGTAGCTATTATATACCCTCTGATATATGCGAGCAGGAAAATTCGAATCAGAGTAGAATTATAGTGGTTTCAGTATACGCGAGTATACGCGCGCTCAAAATCCATTAACAGCGTTACATTCTTTTTTTTGTAGGTATTTTTTTTTTTAACTCGCGCTTTCATAAGGTTTATATAAATAGAATTCAAGCAAACCAAAAACCAAACTCAAATTTATGAAAGTTTGCCTTTAGTCCTTAGGTCCTGTAGTAACAAGGATAGTAGGTAGCGAGGTTATAGAGATATAGAAGGAGTAAACCGCCAATCGTGCCAATAAATATAACAATAACACACACAGCAACAACAACATTTTACGAGTATAGCCGTAACATTGTAGCAGGTACATATATGCGAACGGCAGTACTTATCTATAGCGAGCATAGTCGAACCTTACCTTCGTTTTGGAGGGATATTTTGATATTTTCATTGCTTTTTTCGTTGCAAAATCCTCATCATATTATAGAGGTGTAATTTCGCTCAAGCTTAAGGTCTTATGCCCGTAAATTTTGTACGGCCAATACCACAAATCGCACCTGCCACTTGCCACTGCCACTGCCGGAGCCGGAACCGGTGCTCTATACTTCATATGAATTATTTTTCATTTACACTTACACTTAATCTTTTCAAGGACCTTCATCCTGTGTGCCAACGAGGGATGGCGCATCGATTTTCTACTTAGCTGGGGTTGTTCTTTATATTTTTTTTTTTTTTTTTTTTTGTGAGTACAATGTATAATATTCTTTTATCCTGGTGCTGAGCGCCTAGTTTGTACCCCTCTATGCTCTGATGCCTTTAATACTTGTGGTTATTTTAAACTTTAATTGGATTTCGTTCTCTGTGCACCTACAATTCTACACATATACACTGACATAAAGTTCTAAGTAGCAAGAAACCCCTTGCAGCGACGACGACAAGGAGCATCTGAGACACGTGGATTTATGACTCCTCGAAGCTCCAACGACTAATCACTTGACTCCACAGAGAGGATCCTCGCCAATAATAAAATCGACTAGAAAAGGAAAATCGAAGGTAATCATAGCAGAAATGCCCTTGAAAGTGAACAGGTACTTCGCTCGGATATCCGAATAAGGGCACAAAAACCAAGTTGAATTGCAAAAGAGATGGGAAATTGGAGACTTGTGTTTTTTGTGTTTTTTTTTTTTTTTTCTTACACATTACTTTCTATTAAAGGAGTTCGTTTCGTAATTGAATCGTCCTTATTTTGAGAGAATGAAGATGAGGACTTTTATTTGTAGGTTGGTATGTTTGTATATGTATTTTTGTTAGAGAACAAAATATAGGTACGGATATAATTAACCCAAATATTTGTATAGGTAGGTACAATGTGGGTAGCTCCATGCAGAAACACTTGGTTCGCCGTCGTCGTCGGTGTTGGTGCTGTGTTCCTTAATTAGGTTTATTTGCAAGTCTGTGGTGCAAAAAGGATTGCAAAATCCTTTTCAATTTGGTTTTTGCGGTCTTCTCTTTTGATACAATTAACACAAATGCTGAGCAAAGCGTAAGATGTCAAACCCATTGACACAGGATAAGGTAATTAAATTCAATCTCGCCCTCTCTCTTTCTCTCTGGGATATGGAATATCGACGACATGTTAAAATGGATATTATGTGTAGGTATTTTTTTGTTAGTTTGTTTAATTTAATTTTGTTAAAATAGAAAATAAATTGAAACAAACAAATAGAGTGAAAGGTAGAAAAACATAATTAGGAAAATATGTCCCTACCACTATATAAATAGAAGCATTCACGTACTATAAAAGCCTTAAATTAATTAAACACTTTCTTAATTGGCAGCAACACACATACCTGACGTGAGAAACCAAGATAATTAATAAAATACTTAAGCTGAAAACTGCTTTTTGTGACGTGGTGTCGAGAGCCTTGAAATTTCTACCTTAGCTTATTCAATAGTTATAGTTAAATCAATCATAGACCAAATATGTTTTTGGGAAGAAGTAGGTAGGTACCTAAACAGTTTTCACAAAACGGTTAAATGTTTCAAATTAAAATGCACAACTGGATGGGTGGTACGAACTAGCTCTTATAGTTAAATGAATCACGTGTGACCAAGCACTAAGGACATGAAGTAGGTAACATTTTGCTTTGCAAAATTATTTATATTGCTAACAGAGTAAAGGCTTAACTACAATGACCTACTTTTGTACAAAATTGAGAAATAAATATCTATTCTGAAGCCACCTGCTTGCAAAAAAACAATGGAAAACTGTGCATGGTGGTTTAGTTTATGTATCAGAACAATTTTCATATGTATTTTTGCAAGCATGTTTCTTTAGCGAGCATTTTAATTTCTCACTTTTGTACTTTTATACAAAAGCAGGTCTATGTAGGTAAGCCTTAAAAAGCACGACTGGATCGCATGAACTTGCTATTGTAACTTTAAAATTAAAAATTTGCTTGACATTTGACGGTAGTGAGTTAATTGTTCGATGTAATATTATTTATACCTTTTCGAAGATTTTTCGAAATAAACTGAACAAAATCAACCAACCCCTTTGAGAAAATAAAAAAAAAACAAAACAACTACAGATATATAAACAAAGTACATATATGTGTATATGAATGCTTTGCGAAAAAATTCAAAAAGAAGTTATAAAAATACTTAATTCTTAAAAATGTATGCTACGATTTTGATAAAAAATTATAAAAATCGTAGCAATAAATTTTAAGAAAAATAATATCTACCATAATTGC
This sequence comes from Melangyna quadrimaculata, assembly GCA_949320155.1. Lineage (NCBI taxonomy): Eukaryota > Metazoa > Arthropoda > Insecta > Diptera > Syrphidae > Melangyna > Melangyna quadrimaculata. The sequence continues at coordinate 171,960,898 of OX439485.1, read as the reverse complement.
TAAAAAAAGTTGTATTTGCATTTATTTTTTACGATCAAAAATATCGGTAATTGTAGAAATTGCTATCTTAAATAACTCTTAGAATTTTGAAACAAAAAATTACGAATTAGTTTAAAGTTTATGGTCAATATTTTGGAAAGAACAAAAATATCAATAATTGTTATTAACGGTACCAGTCATGTAACCGATTTCTTATTTGATTATTTATAGTTAACGGCTTCACCTGTTTCGATCAAATTTATATACAGGAGTTAGTTTTTAAAATCTTAATTATTTAGGAAATAATTTTTTAAGGCCCAATTTATTCGCTCTCCATTGAATTTAAATTCGCTATTAAAAATTAGAAATTGATCGATTTTAAATATTTATTATACTTACATATATATATTCTATTAACTAATTGTTTAATTAATTTAAAGTTGATTTTAACTAAAACGACAAAAACCACCTTTATAGGGGATGTTTAGCCTTTATAACGAATTGTTTCTTTTTATTCACTCTCAATAAGCGTTGACAGTCATTTTTTTGTTTGCTTTTTTTTGTAATCGTGAAGTGATAAATGTGGAAAATAAAAGCCCACCAAATTTAAAATTCCTTCTGATGCAAAAACAATCTATAACCATTATAAATGTTTTTAAAAGTGGAGAAAACAGTTTTCCAATGATTTTTTATTGGAATATGTATCTTGAAAACCCTATAAAAAGGATTTAGGTACTGAAATTGGATTCAGTGCTCCAAAAATATTCATACATTGTATTTGATATAATACTTGTTTTACCGCTTTTTTTACCAACAATGTTCAAACGAAATTGCCAGTTGCATTTGTCCCCTTATGCAACTTACCGCCGTAATACGCGTCTAGCAAAAAATGCTCATCAGTTTACCCTAGAGCCTAACTTCGGACTTACTGTCAAATACAGGGATTCTTTATTTAGCCGTTTTTCCCACTCATTGTGATGTACAGAAATTCAAGACCAATGTGCATCGACATCTCCTATTAAATCCTCTCCACTTCTCCTAAACGCTCGCACTGTTTTACTTCGAATCATTATAAGGGTAGTCGTAATCCCTTGAGTGCGCGCAAATTATATATAAAAAAAAAAACAGACGATCTATTAAACCTTGTTTAGTGCTAAATTGATAAAGTCAAAGTAAAGAAAATATCACAAGCATATTTTTAAAATGCATTTAAATTAAAAGAAGCAATAATTTTTATTAAGCCAGTTAATGGCGAGTGAATGAATCGAACAAATAATGAAGTATTCTGAAGGACACTTTTAAAACCGATATTAGTTAAGACGAGACAATCCAGTTTTTAATAGACTGTACATTTTGTTTAAATTAAAAAAAAAAATACATAAATTTGTCTCTTAAAAAAATTTGTTTAGAAGTAAATATTGATGCAATGCATTAACGCCCATGGAACTAATTCCCCGCCCCCCGCAGGTGTTAGTTCCCAAAAAGAAATTAATCCCCGCAGGTATTAATTCCTCATTAAATTGGGAACTAATACCCGCGGGGGTTAGTTCCTTTTTCTAGCGGTTTCTAATTCCAATTTAAAATGGAAATAAATCCCAACTGGCAGGCGCATAATGTTCTAAGTTTTTGTACTAAGTAAAAATTTGGGTGGCCACGCTTGGCGGGTTCAAGGATTTTAACTCTCTTTTTGGGAACTCTGTTCCACTCGCGCGACTCCGTCGCTAAGGCTAGGCACATATTGAGACATGTTCGACAAGAGTGACGCTGCACAGCACAGCACGAGTTTTTGTAAAAAATATAAATCGACCGAACAACACATATTTATAGAGCGACACGATATGACCTGACGCCCGTTTTCCGAAAATCGCGTGACACAGTGATCGAAACACAGTTTTCCTTGCGAGGCCGGCGCGTGTTTGTTTTTTTTTCTGTCAAAAAACTAAATAATAAACTGTCGTTGGTTTTGATAATAAAAATCGTTTGCTTTTTTTATAAATTAATTGATTTTTTTAAATTTAATTCAATTATCAATATATCAGACGATTTTTGCTTCAATTAATATGTATTTTGACACGAGAAACGCGAATCAATATGCGGAGAACGGCATGACACGTTTCTTTAATCGTGTCGTGCCACACTCGTCAGGTAACGTCACACGCTTCGGACGCGGCTCAATATGTGCCTAGCCTTAGGGTATGCTCAGTCGCCTAGCAAGCACCTATGTTGTCAGTCGGTCTGCTTTCGAAGTGTTTGTACTAAACAGCGATTTGGGTAAAAAGTATTTAAGAATCATAATATACATGAAATGTGGGTCTTATTGCCAAATCTAAAAAGGAAAACACTCGCGCTGCCGTCCTAAATAAAAAGGGCCTAAGCGCCAAATATCAAAAATTGAGTTTGAGGCATATTTGGAATCGGTAAACAGTGTTTTTTTGTTTTTGTGTGAAAAAAAATAAATCATATTTCCAACTGCAAATGTCCAAAAATCACGAATGAAAATGGGCATAAATCCATTTTCGTATGGTTTTCAAAGAAACCAAAAACAGTTAAACGCATTTATCTCAAAGCTACAAAAATGTAGATGTGCCTTTTTTACTTAGGACGGCAACGCGGGTCTTAATTTTTTTTTTGTGGCGACCTCATTACAGGTCCGTCAAGCTGCGTCGTCCACAGCGGAAGTTCAAAATTCTTATAACGCAGGAATTAAGCGCTTTTAAGGGGCTCATTTGGTGCCCCAATCCAGGCGGAGCACTTAAATGCCTTGACATTGAAACCTGTAGACGACCCAGCTTGACGTCGAGCTGGATCATCCACGGGTTTCAGGCCTTTAGCTGCTCCGCCTGGATTGGGGTTATGTATGAGCCCCTAAGAAGCGCTTATTTCGTGCATCATTAAAATTTTAAATTTCTGTTGTTGACGACACAGCTTGACGGACCTCCTTAATAACACTTTAAAAAGGAATCAACCACCGCGGGTGTTATTTCCATTTTTATTGAGGGAATAACACCCGTGGGGTTTAGTTCCGTAGGCAAAATTAACAAATCTTTCACAAAATTAACAAAAACAAGGCACCTTTAGCACATTGCATTCACGAAAATGAAATTTATTTTCCAAAAATACTAAGACACAGTTTTAATACAAGCGCGAAGTTTAATCAAAATCATTAAAGCCGTTTTCGAGAAAATTAAATACTATTCGGGCAGCCAATTTGTATAGATTAGCTGAAAGAAAAGTTCGAGTTTTTTTTCTCTTGTTTAAAAACATGAGAATGCTTTGTTTCGAATTTAATGCAATTCGCTTAAACGGTTCAGAGTCTATATAAAAGTATAGCTTCCAACCCACAGACTGAAGCGACGTCGGCGATTTACGCAACGCGACCCGTTGGACTTCTCATCATCCTTATGTTAATATTAAATAAAATCTCAAATGTTATTTACATACTTTACTTTACTTAGGTCCTCGGACCTATTACGTCCGTGATGTTTCCCTTACGGGACATAGGGCCTCCACTACACCTACACGCCATCATGTACGATTTCTTGAAACATATTTCAGCTCTTTCCAACTTTTCCCCAGTCGTGCCGATTCCTGTTCGACCGTTCTTCGCCATGTACTTCTAGGCCGGCCCACTTGTCTTCCCCACCTGTGTGAGCGGGTTCCACTGCATTGCTTGAGATGCAATGCACCGATCGCCTTTTCGAAGCGTATGGCCAATCCACTGCCACTTTCTTCTTTGTACAATGGAGTCTATGGGCTCCTGACCCGTTCTCTCATGAAGTTCGGCATTGGAGATACGGTTGGGCCAGAAAATCCTCAAGATGTTTCGTAGACATCTATTAACGAAGGTTTCTAGTGACAGTGTCAGTGACTTTCCAAGTGCTGCATCCGTAAAGCAGAACGGACTTAACATTGGAGCGGAACAGTCGTAGCTTGGTCTTTAAGCTAAAAGAGTTGTTTCTCCATATTTTGGACAGCATTCCGAATGCAGCCTTTGCTTTTCTGATTCGGCTGTTTACGTCCAGTTAAATTCCGCCACCCGTAGAGACAATACTCCCAAGATATTTGAAATCCTCTACCATCTCTACCGGTTGTCCAGAAATATTTACTTGGATTGATGAGGAAGTTCCAAGGCTGATCCTTTTAGTTTTTGCCGAGTTGATCTTAAGCCCTACGATTTCTGCTTCTCTCTCCACCCTTGTTGTCATTTGATGGAGATCCATGATCCTATGAGAGAGTAAGCATACGTCGTCCGCGTAGTCCAGATGTTTGAGGTGAGATTGCAGAGTCCACTGAATTCCTCCATTTCCATTTGACAAAGCTGCGTGCAGTACGTCACTTATCACCAACAGGAACAGTATTGGTGACAGTATACAGCCTTGCCTAACTCCACTTTGGATTTCAAACTCCTCTGACAGCCTACCTTTGTGCTAAACGTGACACTTGGATCCATCACATGTAGCCTTGATAATAGCAATCAATTTATCTGGGATGCCCCTCCTGCGCAAAGCAAGCCAAATAAATTCTCTATTGACACTGTCGAACGCCTTTTCAAAATCGATGAACAGCAGGTGAAGTGGTGATCGATATTCAACGCAGTGTTCGATGATGATCCGCAGGGTGTTGATGTGATCCACACAGGAAGATCCAGTGCGGAAAGCTGCTTGTTCGGCGTCGAGTGTGTCTTCGAGGTGGTCTTTAATTCGGTTATTTACATGAAACTAATAATTGCCCTTTAGTAAGACCAAACAATACGTATAAATATTTTCTTTATCTACTGTACTTGAAGCTAAACAAATCTAATCTAATAGCATCATTTATATTTGCCCCTTAAAAGGTAAATAACACGACTGAGTTGTGTTGTATTTTTTATCTTTCACTTAATTGGGGCTCACCATAAAAGTATATTTTTATTATTTTTTTACAGCGCTACTATCACACAAACACAGTAAAATAATTACCATAAAATCTACATATTTTTCAAATTTAGAATTTTTCAAACCTAATTCACCTTTAATTCGAATGGCTTAGTATTTTAAAATTGTATTTAAAGTAAAATGCACAATTGGATCGCACTTACTTGCTTTTGTAGCTAACAACTAAACTAGAATGTAGAATGATTCAAAACGCAAAAATGTGGAACAAAATTCAAAGAAAAAAAAAATATTTATTTTTTCTTTCATTGTAATTTTTTTTGCAAACAAAAATTATTAATGCTTATTTTAAATGCAATTTTTTTTGATTAACATAGAAGTACCGAATTTCAAAACTATGACAAAATAAACGAAGCCAATGACGACATACATATTCGGGAGAATATTCCAAAATAAGTAAAAAAAAACATCAATTTGCTCGAAAAAAAAATAAAAACTTTATTGCTTTAAAACTGGTATTGACCTTTGCTCTGTTCAAAAATTATTTTCCATCTGTTTTGCAATAAATTCCAACTTTGTAAGGCCTATGAGTGTAACATTCACCAAATGTGGTATTATGTTGCAAATAATAATCTCCTCTTGCACTAAAAAGAAATTAATTAATTATGCTTTCCTTTTTAAAATATTTTAATGTAAATAAATACCTCGAAGGACAGTCTATTCCCATTAAAACAGCTGAATTCTTATAATTTTCAACACCATTTTCCAATAATTCTTCATAACTGCCCGAAGAATATGCTAAAATTGGTTTTGAGCTTCCGTCAGCCACGCTTTCTGCCCAATAGGCAGTTGCTTTGCTATGACTGCATACCTCTGTGTTATAAAATTCAATACTCTTACGTTTTAAATTTATTTAAGATTTTAAAATAAAATTATAGGCTGAGTAACGAAAAGTTTAGATGCGGCAGCAAAATACTCTATTGATGCGCATCTAATACGCAAACATGCTGCTTTCGCTTTGTAAACATTTTCACGTTTGAGTTTTGGAACTTATGACTTTGCATCAAATGCGCATCTAATGTATTTCGGAACTCAGCCATACATAATGTGGGTACTGGCTTTTAGTTAGCGCGTAATTGCCACATCCCGGCTGAAATTTAGTGCCATTATTAGGCCAGAAATTAGCATGTCCCATGCTCTTTGTGGTTCCTATTCCTCTATTTGTATGAATTATATCCACAAATTTTGCAAATTTCTTTTCAATTTCTGGCAGAATAAAATCATCGTGAGCTTCTTCGTTTGAAGGGTCTAAAGGTGTTATTCTAGAATTTTCGTTGGAACAAAAATTTAGTGTTTGCTATAGAGGTATTAGTGCCAATTTTTGAATAGTCAGTTAGAACTCAGATAGTACTTATTCTTCAGATAAAAAAAAAATTGTATTTCTATTTGGCGTGTTCAAGAAAGGGAGATTTCGGAAGGCCTCAGAAAAAGATCTCATTTAAGCTGTCAAAATACTAAGGACAAAATGTTTGACGGAGCAAAACCTCCGATTTCTATCTTTCTTGAACGCGCCTATTGCTATAATTTTTATTCCTTTGACAGCTTAACTAATGATTAAAAAATCGCCTCTGAATCAATATACCCATTTATGTTTGAAAAATCATTATCTTATTATTCCTAAGCTTCGAACCAACCGCGATATTAACATGGTTCCATTGCTCCTTTCAATCACATCTCGTGCAATCACCGCTATACCTCGAGCACCCATAGACTGTCCAATCATGCTGAATGAATCTTCATTAAGTCCAGACTTAAAGAGGTCAATGATAAAGTCAGCGACTCTTGGAGACAACTTTAGAAAATAGTTAATGTGGCATTTCTGGTTAATAATATCATCACTATACTTTTAAGACATTTCGTTGAGCAGTACTATAATTTCCATTGGCCAATTTTTCCCATTCAATGTTCAAGAAATTCGTTGTGTTTCTCTTAAAATACGAATTCGCTAATAAAATCGTAGCAGCATTAAGTTTCCAGTTCCTGTATGCAGGCATAAAGCAAACAGTTTGATTATGGATAAACTTTGGATGTTTTATGAGTGAAACTGCATCGTTAAAATCATATTCCACGTTATCCTCGTAACTTGGTCTAAGAGAACAAACAGATTAGATTAGATTAGTGAATTAAATGATTTTTCAAAATTATTATAAGGAAACAAACAAAAAAAACTAATATCTGGTTGAAATAGCTTAATACATTTAAAGGTCGAACTCAAAAACAAAACACGTGTAAATTATTGAATTTTTCACTTACCCATGAAAAAACATAATTTTCGCATAATCGAAGCTGGCAACATCCCTGGGTTTCAATAATATGTAAGCCAAAAAAAGATCTGAAATTACACGAAATTGAATAAGAAATGTAATAAAAACAAGAATGAAGTTAAAATATTCTCTATACAAAATATAGAAAATAGCCAGACAGCAAGATACATTGGGGCATATTCATAGTCGCAGATAGACCCAGGTTTAACTAAACTACAGTTTAAGACAATTTTGGCTCAATGAATACAGACCGATTTTAATTACAAATTGTTGGTTTTATATTTGTATAAGATAATTAACTTGGTAAACTACACAAAAAGCTTCAAATATTTTGAAATGATAAACTTAAAAAAATAGTATCAACGTCTGAAAATTCAACCAAAGCTGTGTTTAAATTAGACCCAGGTCTAAAATGACTATGAATACGCCCCATAATCTTTCTGAACTCGTAAGTTTTGAATCTTTTCACCAGAAATGTCAACAGCACTACTGGAGGCCTTTATTTTATCTTATTCAATCATACAACAAACATCATAAATTAGAGTCGTGGAAGTTTAATACATATGTATGTACATATATTGTTTGTTGCTGTCGAAGTCGCTGGTTTGTTGGTTTTATTTGCGTTTATCACTAAGCTAATAAAAAAAAAACACACTTCTCATATCTAAGGTATTATCAGACGCAGCTTGTCAAATTTCAAGATGACTGCCCCTTGTGTAAGTAGGTACACGGTAAACAAAAACAAATTTGTGGTGATTGTTTGAAATTCAATATTTTTACTATTGATTTTGGCAACATGGTTAAAAAATTGGTATACTTACTTAATAAAAAGAGAAATAAAGCCTTTTTTGCAAACATTGTATTGTAAAGAAACAACCAAAAACTGATTTATCTAAGTGAAATAAGAGTTGATACTGGAGCAAATAATTGAAATAAATGTTTTGTTTTGTGTAGGATGAATTTAGATTGACGAGAACTTATAAAAGGCGAATATTATTTTCACATTTAACCAAATAAAAAAAAACAATTCACTGCTTAACGCAAGGAAAGAATTCGACTGAATGATTGTATATGAACTACAATGATTTAAAAAAAACCTCATTTGGAACATCGCAGCTTTTAAGAATTTTGCCAAAAAATAGTTGGATCCAAAGACAATAAATTTTAACTTCGCATCTTATCTTATACTAACATATGCTTATTTTTTGCAATAATTAGAACAGGTAAAAGTATTTTACGACTTATATTAAATGGTCTGAAAAGATTCCTATAGCCTCATAAAATATGGTGAAAACGCTTAATTTAACATTAAAAATAATGTAGAATCAAGAGTCTATAAGATTGTCTTGGAGGGTAGGGTCAGTAGCGTACGCAGGATTTTGTTTGGGGGGGGCTCATTCTCAATGTTGGTGAAATTTGTTTAAGGTTTCACAAAATAGCAAACAAATTTAAAGCCTTTAACCACCAGAAGTTAAATTTCAATAGAAAAAAAAAGGAAAAACACACTAAATACTCCCTAGTAAGTTATGAAATAAATTTTACCTTGTTTTTCTTTGTAAACATATATTTTTTGTAAAAATCCACTTTTCACCACAACGGTGAAAAGTTTATTCACATTTTAATAAATACAATTTCCGTTTTTTTCTTTTAATAAGCTCATAGCTATGTGGTAACTCAGCAAAATGTTTTCACGCAAAACAATGACAAAACAAATTATTAAAGAGAATTTCGTTTGTGTTTTCCGTGTAAAACCTTTACTGAGTTGCTAGCCACTCTCTCAAAAAACACGGCTTATAACATTTATTAGGTCTGTTCCTTTATGTTGAGTTTCTGTGATTTTTAGTCCAAAATCATGTCAAGTTCATTATAAAAGGAATGAAATTGACAGAACTTGGTAACAATATGCACAGAAAATCACAGAAACTTAGAGTAAAGGAACAGACATTACTATAGTTTATAGTAGCAGAAGCAGTAGTTTATACAATGAAAAAAATGGTAAAATGTTTCAAGGGAATTCTCATAAATCATAATACAAATTATTATTGGGGCGTTTTCATAGTGGTTTGGATAAACTCATGTTTTACTTAAGTACAGTATAAATACGATCAATAATAATTATTTGTTCCAATTCGAAAAAAGAAGTTTATTAAATTATTGAACGTCAAAAATAGTGCATTGACAAAAACTAAAATAAATGTTTAGGTTATCTTTTAAGTTTTAACTAATAATAGTTTAATTTTTAATACGACTATGAATACGGCCCATTAAATTAAAAAAAAAGAGTTTGAGAAGATTGTCTACCTCTGATACAAGTTAAAGGCAGTTTTTCGAAATGTCATCAAACTACTCTACAGCTTTCTTAATGCCTTATTTTGTAGCATTAGAAATAATATTCAGCAAAAAAGTATGCAGTTTACAAATATTTAAAAATATTTTTTGAATATTTGATACGTTCACTGAGCATGAAGATACTGGTTAAAGCATAACCAAAGTATTAGACCACACTAAAAAGGAATAAAAAAAGAGAAGATACTAAGAATATGTATTATGTTAATAAGTGCACTGCATTCGTTATTTCAGTCCGGCTTTTTTTTAAATGGGAAAAGAGGGAACAAAATAAATGTGTGAAATCATTTTGCGAATTTTGACTATGAATACTGAGATACGTTATGAAAATCAAACAAAATCTGGATTACGTGTGGTATGAACTAATGATTTTAATACGACATTCATGTCTAAAGATTTTTTTTTTAATTAATATTGAAAATACTGCTAAAGTTTAAAATTAACAAAAATAAAATTTGAACTAAGAAATAATAAAAAAAAAACTCTCTTCGATGATATATGAAAACTTTGCACAGTATACCATATTGTTTGGGGGGAGGGCTCGAGCCCCCTTAGCCCCCCCTGCCTGCGTATGTCACTGGGTAGGGTGTTAAGGGGTTGAGAAAATGTGGATTCTTAAAATGAAATTTTAGTCGAGGTATGTGGAACACATGATTAAAATGTAATTTCAAAAACTAAATATAATACAAAAATAAAATAGAATTTAATTTTTTTTTTTTAAACAGTTTCATGAACGTTTTTGAAATTAAAGTTTTGTCTGCACTTGAATAATTTTCTAACATAAGCATTCCAATCTGTCCCTTAAAATGTTGCTTTAAATTTTATATAAAGAATTACTTTTATAAAATATCGATTTAACAATCTATGTATTGTATAGCCTTAAAAAAATGTGTGGAACCATTTACTCAAAAGATTTCGATACATTTTATATGGTTGCAAATGCATAAGTGCATGAATGTGCAGAACATACCTGACCTGTGGGTCATTTTTGTTTTTGCACTGCCGATCACTGTGCAGTAGGGTGTTCCTTATAAAGGTCATTGTCTTATTTTGAATGACGCACCCCCCTAATTTGTTCTAAATTAATAAAAAAAAAATTCCTGTAAAATTTTAGCTCATTATATTAACGTCAACCCGGCCCCCAAGACGTCTGAAGCTTTACATGGGAAATCCCATGTATTTTTGTAAATTCAAATTTGAAAAATCTTAACTTTGGTAATGATTGATAAAAAAATTGAATTTTGGAACACATGTAAAAAAAAAAAAAAAAATGTATCAGAAACAAATTTACAAATTTATTTACTACTTACAGGCATTTTAACAAAAATATCATTTTCTATTTAATTTTTAATTTTAATAAATTTTATAAAAAAAAATTTTTAAAACATTTTTTTAAACATGACAAAAGTTACTACATGTTTGCAAAAATTCAATTTTTTTTATCATTCATTACTAAAGTTATGAATTTTTAAATTTTGATGTACAAAAAATATATTGGGATTTTCCATATAAAACTTCAAACACATCTTGAGGGCCGGGTTAACATTAATAAAATGAGCTAAAATTTTACACGAATTTTTTTTAATTATTTAGAACAAATAAGAGGGGTGCGTCATTTAAAATAAGACAATGACCTTTATAAGGACCACCCTAGATACTGTGCATATTAAAAAAAAACAAAAAAAAATTATATACTAAAAAAAATGTTTTGTGATTTAATTTTCAAACAAATTGTTTGACTCTAGGGTCTGTGAATGTGAGTTGTTTTTGGTTGTCGAATTTCTGCTAGTGGGCAATACTAGTTTTAAAAATTTTGTTAGCATAAATTCATATTTTTGTTCAAGAAATCAAGAAAATCTTTTTTAGTTAACTCTCAAACTTATATACATAGCTAAGGAATTTATAATTTGATTCTTAAGTGGGCTATAGGTCTTTATTTTGATTATATCTGTGGCCACAAGGAAAAACAACATAAGTCGACTTATGTCGAAATTGAGTTTATTATGCTATCGGATGCGCAATATGCGATTATATCTTCCATATTTTGTTCGTATTTTTATCTCTTATGGTTTCTGAGTTATAGCCAAATAAAAAAGTCGTCTTCTACTAACTTTGCACAAGGAAAAACAGCATAAGTCAAATTTCTGTTTTCATATTCTACTTATGCACTTATTCCATAACTGAAAATGCAATCAACACACACATAATTTGACATATGCTCTTTTTCCAAAACTATAATATTTCCTTTTGAGAACATAAGTCGACTTGTGTCGTTTTTCGAAACAAAAAATTATGTGTTATACAAAAATAACTTGACTTGTGTAGTTTTTCCTTATTCCTTCCTTACGATAATACTTAACACAAGTTAACTTATGCTCTTATTCCAAAAGACCGTTACTGAAATCTTTGAAAATATGTATACTTGTGCCTTTATTCTGAGAGCAAAATTATTTTCAGTGTGTGACTTATGCTGTTTTGTTCTTATATGTTTTGTGCTTGTACGTGGTTGTGTTGCAGTTTTGTTCAATTTTCTGTCTTTTTTAATTGTGAGATGTTTATAAGTAAACCAAAGTGGTGAATAAAGGTTTGATGCGTTGTTATTAATGTTGTAAAAGAAACATTAAAGCATTAAAACACTTTGAAAAAGTGAATTGCTGGACCTTCAAATATTAAGAAAAAAAGAGGCTAACAAATATTGCCAGCAAAAAGGAAATAGAGGCTTTCTTTTCCTTACACTAAAACGAATTCCATTGTCTTCATGCCAAAACGATTACTATACCAATATTACTCTTCAAAATCAACAGTTAGTATTTAGGTAGCTACTGGGCTTTTATAGGTAGTTATAGTGCAAGAGTACCTACTCTTAACATTAATTCATTGCTTTCTTTGAAAGTAAAATCTTCATCAAAGACCAAAAAGCTTGGAGTAAAACAGAAGAAAAAGTCCGCTCAATTTTGGGTAAAGCCAGCAAAAGACCATTTTGGCTCAAAATTAATTATTTAAACACTCGAGCTGTATGTTGTTTGGTTGCAAATCCATTAATTTCGTCCAAAAATATCATTGCAACGCTGGTTCTAGTGATGCTTTGTAGTACCAAGATGATTTTAAAACATTCGTCTTGGTACCTTTAACTATCAAGTTCATCGTTCCATAATAGCATATTGCTCCCACATCGTAACGTCTCCTTCCCTGTTGTGATGATGGCTCAGAAGTTGCTTCTCTTTCCTCAAAAATCTGAGGAAAGATGATCAATTTCTAAACCGTTATCACAACATAAGAAGGAGGCAATGTCCTATTATGGAATGATAAACTTAGAAGTTTAAAGTACCCAGACCAATGGTTTCCAATCATCATGATACTACAAATCATTCGCTAGAATCAGTGTTCAAACCAACGATATTTTTGGACGGACATTGTTTTTATTCAATTTTTGTGTCTGTTTCTAACCTTACGATACAATTACTTAAAAAACATATATTCCCTTAACTGCAGTTATATAATTAAGCAGTTCCTCTAATTTCGATCTCTTTCGCGTTTGATATTAACTTTTCAAAAACGACTGTTTCTAACCTCATATGCGATGTAGAAAATACTGATGATGAATAAAAATAAATATATTTTGCTAAAATTTTCTATTTAAACAAAAAAATTTATAACTGTGAATTTCTTAAATTATATTATATATATATATTAAATTAGTTGTTGTCATTGTTTACTTTCACTAGTTATGAAGTAAAGATGCATTGTCTGCTGTGTCATTCAGTCTTTTCATTGAACGTATGTCTTTTTTGTATTCTTCCTGTGATTCGCATTAATCACCAATATGTCTTGAAAAAGGTGCACATAAGTCGACTTAGATCGATTGTACACTCCATTTCTGTTTACAACATAAGTTACCTTAAACAAAATAATTTATTAAACTCCAGGACGGAAAAAAGACATAAGTCGACTTAGCACCGAAATATTTACAAAACTGCATAAGGAAAAACAGCATAAGTCTTGGTTTTTGCAAAATAACCTATACATAAACAAAAAAGTTAATATTTTTTAATAGAGAATAATTTTTATCAATATCTTGTTATTTCTGCGTTATTACTTTTTCAATATGTTTGTTACTTTTTTTGCGAACGCAAAGCAAATATTCAAACTGCTCTCCTGAAAAACTACAAAAAGTGACTTATGTTGTTTTTCCTTGTGGCCACAGATATATAGCCCACTTATGAATCAAATTATATTTATTAATTTGCAAAGGCCACGGAAATAGGAACAATTAAGGAATTTAAGCAGTTAAAAAGAAATATGTAATTCCATGATTATAATTTTGAATTTAATTTGTTTAAATCCACGTTTTTACATATACATATCTATTTACACAGTTTTTTACTTGCTCTATAGGGTGTCATGTTCAAGTTTTTTTTAGCCAAAACTAACATAAATTTGACTAAGTCGTTGCGAAAATTCGATGTTTTTTTTATTTTTATTTTAATTGTTTTGTTTTTTTTTAGTTCTTATAGAAATGTAAAACGAGCTTCAGAAACAGCAAATAAAATAAAAATGAAAGAATGGCCACACTGGTCGTCAATATTTTTAATATAAATGTAACTCGAAAACCAAGCCAAATTTAATAATTTACCTTGAAATACTTTTCGTTGGAAAAAAGATATTCTATTAACATGGGTATTTAATAAAAATGTATAAAAAAAATTAAAGCAGGAAAAAAATAATAGTAAACCATCCAGAAAAAGTGGTAAAATCATTGCGCAACATTTTAAACAAGCTCCAAAAACTATTTTTAAAGTAAGAGTCGACTCTGTTTTGTAAATTTAAATGACATAAATTATTATTTAACGCTGAAGCACTCTTCTAACTTTTAACGCATCAAATGGCTTTTTTAACTTCTAAAAGTATACTTTTATAACAACAAAAAAGCGTAGATAGGTAAAATGATTTCAGATTTTTGTTTAAGTTTCCAATATTTTAAGAAGGGGTTGATGATTTTTTTTTTAATACATATTGGTTTTTGATTATAAAAATAAATAGTTAAATATTACGTTTGAATTAAAAAAAAAAAATAAATTAAATTTTGTTTAGGTAGGTCAGTTAACTTAAAAAATATTAAATTTTAAAGTAAAGCTATTTTGAAAGTTTTTGAATCGTCTTATTTAACCAATCATTTTAACATCGAAAACCAATATTAAAACAACAAAACAACTGCATGACTTGAACGCGAAAACTTGATCTCATAGCTTACAGCTTTAACGTAGTTAGAAAGTGACGATGTACATACAATGGGGCACATTCATAGTCGCAGATAGACCCAGGTTTCACTAAACTACAGTTTAAGACAATTTTGGCTAAATGAATACAGACCGAATGTAATTATAAATTGTTGGTTTTATATTTTTATAAGATAATTAACTTGGTATACTACACAAATAGCTTCAAATATTTTGAAATGATAAACTTAAAAAAATAGAATCAATGTCCGAAAATGCAACCAAAGCTATGTTTTACTTAGACCCAGGTCTAAAATGACTATGAATACGCCCCACTATGTATTGGTTCCATAATTTTATGAAAAACAGTTTAAAAAGCAATTCAAAATATCAATTATTATTATAAATTTGTTATTTTAATGGATACAAAATTTAGAGCTTAAAATAAAGTATGCCATCTTATATGTTTGATAAATATAATTTTTGAAAAAAGAAATCAAAAATCGTTGGAGCGATTTCCTAAAAAATAAATTTTAAATATTCAAATTTTTTTACGCATTTTAAAAAGTAAAATCTGGTATGCCAACTTTTAGTATTTAATTTTTTCACTAGCTCGTTTACAAGATATTGAATTTTCAAAAAAAAAAATATTCAATATTTTTTCAAAATCCAAAAATTATTTTTTCGAAAATTTGTACATGCAAAATTGTTACAATCTTGTTTGAAATTTTATTTTAAAAGTCAAAAAATCAATTTTACTGACCATACCCTAAATATTAAGTTATATGTTTTCTTAAAGTCGTAAGAGCTGTTTTTGAAATGAATTACTTTTTCATAACAGTTGTTTTGGAGCTAAAAAAAAATTTTCAATTTCACCTCTAGGGAATCACCTAAGAACCTTAAGTCCAAAGTTTGAACAAAATCGCTTCGCTGGATTAGGCTGCAGAATTGGGGGAACCATTTTTTTCATGCTCTCTCTCATCAAAATGTTAGGGACAAATATTATCTCAAATTCGATTTTTGCACTATATTACCTTTATCGCAAGTAAAAATAATAAACGAACTTCTTCATGTTCGTTTTTGCAATAATTAATTGAAAAATCTTATATTTCTTTAATGTTACCTAAACGTTTTTTTTAAGGTATATATTCAAATTTATTTATCACTTTTCAAGGTCTGAATAGAGCTACACAAAATTCTTGCGAGTTCCTGCAGAATAACCACAAGGATATTTGACACTTACTATTTGTTTTAATTGTTTTATTGAACATTCAATTTTATTTTTATCCACCCACTTTCACGTACCCTTTTTGAATAAATTCCCCTTTCTCCTTAGCCAAAACGTTTTTCAAATCGTGCTGTAAATGAATTTCTCCAAATTACTTAAATTACTGCAAATCATTATGTTCTTATTCGTAAAGTAGGAAAACACGAATTAACTTGCCTAAGAAAAATGATTTATTTCTTTATTGCCTACTCATTACAAAAAGTTGAAAGAGCTATTCAAATATTATGGATTATTATTTTATGGATCAATGAGACGAGTAAGAAGAAAATATTATTTTTGTCTGCTACCCTAATAGGTAAAACAAGAGGAAGTTCGTGCGATCCAAAAATAAACTTAAATAATGACTTATATTTATAAAAACAAATATTATGGTCTAGTTTCAAATGAGAAAATAACAAGATCAGGGTCATATAAGCGGCGATGTTTTCAATTTTTTAAAAAAGTCTACATATTAGTATGAAGCGAAATGACTTGCATTTATAATTTTGTTTTTAGTGCTCACAAATAAAATCACAACATAAAGACACTATTCATTGTCTTATAGCAAAATGACTATTATTATTATTATTTTATGAATTTGACCAATTTTTTTGTGTAACTTTTCCACTGTGATTGATTAGGCGCTTTTGGTCTATTTGTAAAGAACGCGAATAAAAACAATCTTATTCCATTATTTTCCCAACGATTCGTGAGTATTCCTCGCTTCTTCAGGGGTTATATTTATTCAATTTGATTATTACTAAACTACATAATTTGCTTCATATATCCTACTATTGCATCATCCTCGGAGACGGCACTGACACAAAATTGAACATAAAAACAAAAAATTAATAAATTAAGAACAATGCAGCAAAAAATAATCAAAAACAAAATTAACAATGACACTTTTGAGCTCAGGTACTTTTATTATATTCTATTCAAAATATTCTTATTATTAAAAGTAAAACAATAAGTAGACTTAGCCCAAAATCATGCAATATTTTTATTCTCCCAACAAAGAAGATAAAACTACTATGGTTCACTCTGGCGTAGACTTACTTTTTTTATTGAATAACATTTTTGTAATACGTTTTTGATTGTGTTCTCTAAGTTGGCTTATATGGTGCATAAGTTGCTTGCATTCGTATTTACAAAAAAAAAATGCATATATAGCCGATTATATGGACTCATTACGGATTTTATCAAAAACAGCTTCTACGATTTTGATAAAATAAAAAATCAGTGACTTCAGCGGAACTACACTCCAATCAAAAAAAAAAAAAAAACAGTTTAATTGATGAAGCTGAACATACAAATAGTTTTATAGCTTGTTTTTTATAAAATAAACAGGTACGTCTGATTTGCAATAACGAACTTTCTCATTGAATCCAAGTTTGACCTCAACTAACCCAATATTATGTCGATAAACCACAAGTTCTTTAACTCCTTACATAACACTTTTCATATACTTAATTAATAATATGAAAGTGTTTTTGTTTTTTTTTGTAGAAACGTCTTTTCTCATACTTTACCACTTTAACTTGTTTTGATTCTCACCATTCAAATAATTTAGTTGTTAAGCTGCCTTTTATCCATTAATAATAATACCACAGAAATCTCCATTTAAACCAAGACACACAAAAGGACCCTTCAAATTCAAAGTTATTTCTCGTCATAAACCCATACAGATATAGAGGTACATAGAGTAGATGTATAATACTGAAGGATTTTAAGATTATTCCTTTAATTAAGGAAAATAAACGGCTTCCTTGCTACATCCCTTGATAACACACCAGAGACTATATCACCTCGGAAGTCCTAAGCAAATACTGAGCTTTCATTGTGTTTCGAAAAAAAAAAAACACTATTTGAGGCTGTTGTCGCTATTGTTCTCGAGGTGATGTAGATATATTTTAAGGAAGGGTGGGAGTATAGTCAACAAGGTATACCTACATATATTATGTAAGTAGTGATATACATACACATCGATATCGCATACACATACACCAGGTGCTATGTGACACCATTAACTGTGACAAGGTCGCCGAACTCATTATACAGAGGCTCAACTGATGCCATGTTGAAGATACACTCCACTCATATACGATGACGACAATGCCTCGCCTCTCTTAGCCCTCCCCCCGCTTTACCCCACATCATCTTATATTCATTTCGTTGGCATTGGCATCGGCATCGTCTTCGTCGTCAGTAATCGCAGCTGTTAATCCTTATTTTCATAATTGAAAAATGCCACCCTGTGTTCCAATCCCCTCTCACCTGCTGAACAATGGAAACGGATTAATTATTAACGCAACCCCCATTTTCATGTAACAAAAAGAAATAAGGCCCTCTCTTTTAAACATCCCTCCTCTGGCTTATTCCATTCGCCCCCACCCCCCATAAAAGGCAGTCAGAATTTTGTACCGTACCTCTGTACCTACATACGCTAAGGACCAGAATACACAATATATACAAAATACGAATGTAAGTGAATTCGGATGTATAAAGGTGAAAGACAAAGGGGAATTCCATTTAAAGCTCTTCAAACTAAAAGTTTTATCCTTTGAACCGTAATTAAGGCAATTAACCACGCTTTGGTGGGAAGATACTGCGCCAACTATATACAAAGACATTCAACTAATTACTTCTCATAAATAATTATGTGTGTTCGTAAACGAACTAACATAAATAATACATTACTCTTGTGAGCACACTGTCTGTATTGCCAAAATTGCTTCAATGAAAAATTAAAAAAAAAAACAAACAAGCACAAAGTGTCTAATATAAACATCAGAAAAAAAAAGTTTTCAAATCAATCTTCTTCCATGAGCAATATTTTTTTACTATAGTTTAGTTATTTATCATGTTTTAAATAATTAACTATAATAGTTAATTCTTCAAAATATTCCGGATTCCGCCCCTCTAAAGTAGTGCCACTTAATTTTAAGTTTAGTACAACAGGAAAGTTAGTCATAAAACACCATGAACGAAATTCAGGTAGCCAGATTTTTTCACATCTGAAAGCGGGCTATTGTAGCTTTAATCCAGACGGACCCTGGTCCGTTATATTGGACAATTCTTAAGGTACTTTATATCCGAAAATATTGATCATGGAAACCATTTTTACTTCCGATGTTGGTACTACAGGGAAAGTTTTGGATTCAAATAAAAAAAATCGAACTTGAGATGATAATTTCTCTTAACTCTAGAAAGGTAACCATATTTTTTATTACCTTACAGGTAACCATTCATCGAATCGACGAAGTGATATTCAATTGTACTGTTAAAAAAAAAATAATTCCAGTGAAGTTAAATAATTTATATTTATGATTGTTTTTTTTTTTTGTGGGAAAAGGAAAAAAAATTGTTATTTTTAACAACTTGAGTAATTATTTTCGAAAATGGTCTTTGAATACATTGGTTTTGAGATCACTTGCATTTGTATTTCCATAAAAACGTGAGTTTTTTAATAGGAACTTAAAGTTAATTCATTAATAATAATAGAACAAAATAAAAATTAAAAATAAAAAAAAATATATTTCATCATTAGGTGCAGATGTGAACTTTATGCTCTCCATCACATGCTAGCATCACACATTCAACGTTGACTTAGTCATACGTGGTTTTGTGTAGGTACAGACAATATTTGTAAATTGTTTGTGTCCTCCCTGACCGGTTTCTTACTTTTGGGAGTAAATTGTTCAATATTAGATCTAATATTAGTGGGTAAAATTGGTGCTTTTCGAGCACTAAAAGTTACATTAAAGGTAACCTTCGTCGTTTCGACGAACATTGGCGCCGTTTTTTCGATACAAAAAGCATTTTCCCAAGTAGATACGCCACCAAACGCAGTTACACGGAGATAGAATGCAATCGGAACGAGGAGTAAAGAGAAAAATTAAAAAGTAAAATTAATTAATTAATCGATGAAGGTCACTTTTCTAGGGATTAACATAAAGATGATAGAGAACGTGAAAAAAGTGGGTTTCGCAATACTGTCTCTCTGTCCGGGCCCTTACAGCCTAATCGTCTGAGTGGATTTTCTTCAAACTTGGTACCTACCGATTTTTGAGTAAAATGCCCACACCTTTTTTTTAATTCTTTTTTTTTTTCTTAAGACCAACATTTACGGTACCAGCCATAAAAATTTTTAAGCAAAAAAGAAAATTTTTTTCTAAGAAACGGCTCTTACGATTTTCTTAAGCAAAATTCAAATATTTGAAATAGGGAATTATTTTTTTTTTAAATAGTTGCTCTTGGTACCTCTTCTACAAGATGTTTTGGTTTTTGATTTTCTAGAAAACGGTTCTGTTTATGTTTTGTATTTTTTTTTTTTGAAGCTTCTATAAAGTTAAATTAAAGAAATTCATTTTTTTTAGAAAACTCAATATTTTGAAAACAATTTGTTAAATTTTTTTAAAACATAGTTTTAAGTAGCTTTTTATTATCTTCAAGAATGTTTGAAAAAATCGTGTTTCCAAATTTAATGATAAAGGTAGTGATACCAAACTAATGATGAAAAACCGTCCAACGATTCCAAGAATTTTGATTAAAAAAAATGGGCACGACTGGATCGCACGAGCTTGCTTTCGTAGCTATCAAATTTAACGTAGCTAGAAATAGATGATGTACAAGTACATATATTGGTTCCAAAATTTTATGATATTATTTAAAAAAAAATAAATAAATTAGTTGTATAAATTACTATAAATTTGTTATTTTAATGGCTTAAAAAGTTGGAGCTCAAATTAAACTTTAATCCATCCGATTTGTTTGAGAAATATGAACTTATGAAAACAAAAATCAAAAATTGTTGAAGCCGTTCACTTAAAAAGTAATTTTTTATATATAACTTGTTTGCACATTTTCGAAAATAAAATCTGGTATGCCAACATTTAGTATTTAATAAAAACAATTTTACACAAAATAGAAAAAATGTAACAACAACAACTAAAGTGTTCTACCACCAAGTTATTTTTTGGCTGAAGTTATAGCTATTTCACGAGTGCCACCCCGATCATGAGACTTGTTTGTGTGGTGCTGAGTCTTAATATGTTCATTTTTATTTGAAAAGCTTTGTCTGTCATGGGTATTGAACTTAAGACATCAACTGTGACTGGAATTCGGAAGCCGACGACGGCCTACCCATCGCGCTACCGAAGTTACATGTCAAGCTCCAACTCAGTGCAGGTTTTGTTGCTTATCAAATGCATTTGAACGACTAGCATTTTTATTAGAGCACACAAGCTTGCTACTGTGGCACTCGTGAAATAGCTATAACTTCAGCCAAAAAATAACTTGGTGGTAGAACACTTTAGTTGTTGTTGTTCTCAATAATGTTTATACATTTTAAAAGATTTACCAGAAAAAAATGAAAAATTTCAAGTTAACTGTTTTTGAGAAAATCAAAAACCAAAAAATGTACTGGAGGTACCAACAATAACCAAATTTTGCAAATAAAAAAATTACTGAAAAGTAGCATTTCCTTATTTCAATTGTTTGAATTTTTTTTAACAAAATCCTCGGACCCGTTTTTGAGAAAAATTATTTTCCATTTTGCCGAAAAAAATTGTATGGCAGGTACCGTTATTTTTGGACCTAAAAAAATTAAAAAAAAAGTGTGGGTATATGGGCAACACTATATACCAAGTTTGAAGAAAATCCCGGCAGCCGTTTAGGCTGTAGGGGCGGGGACATACAGACAGACAGAATTGAGAGACCCATTTTTTCGCCTTCTCTATAATCGTAATGTTAAGGACAATTAATATCTCGAGTTCGACTTTTTTTTACGAATCCTTAACTTACTATATAGTTAGTGCCTATGTATGTATATCGCAAGTAAATAATTGTGTGTCATTTAGTTTTTCCTTCTTATTAACAGTAGCTCCCATAGAACTAATTTTTCATTTATTTTCAACATTATCATTATGAGACAAACTTATATAAAGGCTCTTTAAAAATATAAATAATATTACATTTCACAATTTTCAAAAATTTTGTTTTGATTTTTTTAAAAATCGATTTTTCAATAATACTTACTTACTTACTTAGGTCCTCGGACCTATTACGTCCGTGATGTTTCCCTTACGGGACATAGGGCCTCCACTACACCTACGCGCCATCGTGTACGATTTCTTGAAATGTATTTCAGTTCTCTCCAACTTTTCCCCAGTCGTGCCGATTCCTGTTCGACCGTTCTTCGCCATGTACTTCTAGGCCGGCCCACTTGTCTTCCCTCCTGTGTGAGCGGGTTCCACTGCATTGCTTGAGATGCAATGCACCGATCGCCTTTTCGAAGCGTATGGCCAATCCACTGCCACTTTCTTCTTCGTATAATGGAGTCTATGGGCTCCTGACCCGTTCTCGCACGAAGTTCGGCATTGGAGATACGGTTGGGCCAGAAAATCCTCAAGATGTTGCGTAGACATCTATTAACGAAGGTTTGCAGCTTTCTAGTGACAGTTTCAGTGACTTTCCAAGTGCTGCAGCCGTAAAGCAGAACGGATTCAACATTGGAGCGGAACAGTCGTAGCTTGGTCTTTAAGCTAAAAGAGTTGTTTCTCCATATTTTGGACAGCATTCCGAACGCAGCCTTTGCTTTTCTGATTCAGCTGTTTACGTCCAGTTCAGTTCCGCCACCCGTAGAGACAATACTCCCAAGATATTGGAAATCCTGTACCATCTCTACGGGTTGTCCAGAAATATTTACTTGGATTGATGAGGAAGTTCCAAGGCTGATCCTTTTAGTTTTTGACGAGTTGATCTTAAGCCCTACGATTTCTGCTTCTCTCTCCACCCTTGTTGTCATTTGATGGAGATCCATGATCCTATGAGAGAGTAAGCAAACGTCGTCCGCGTAGTCCAGATGTTTGAGGTGAGATTGCAGAGTCCACTGAATTCCTCCATTTCCATTTGATAAAGCTGCGTGCAGTACGTCACTTACCACCAACAGGAACAGTATTGGTGACAGTATACAGCCTTGCCTAACTCCAGTTTGGATTTCAAACTCCTCTGACAGCCTACCTTTGTGCAAAACGTGACACCTGGATCCATCATATGTAGCCTTGATAATAGCAATCAATTTATCTGGGATGCCCCTCCTGTGCAAAGCAAGCCAAATAAATTCTCTATTGACACTGTCGAACGCCTTTTCAAAATCGATGAACAGCAGGTGAAGTGGTGATCGATATTCAACGCACTGTTCGATGATGATCCGCAAGGTGTTGATGTGATCCACACAGGAAGATCCAGTGCGGAAACCTGCTTGTTCGGCGTCGAGTGTGTCTTCGAGGTGGTCTTCAATTCGGTCCAATATTATCCTTGCTATTATCTTGGCTACTGCAGGCAGAACGCATATTCCTCTCCAGTTTTCGCACTGTGTGAGATCTCCTTTCTTTGGAAGCTTGACAATCATTCCTTTTTTCAACTCTTCAGGAAAGCTCTCTGTTTCCCAAGCTCTCTTAATAAGTGGGTGCAGTAGCTCGCTCGATGTCGTTGGGGCTGCTCCTAAGAGCTCTGCAGGAATACCATCAAGTCCAACCGCTTTGTTGTTCTTCAGTGCTTTGATGGCGGTGATAATTTCTTCTTTACTTGGGGGTACGGTGCGTATTCGGGAAATTGTTACTTCGGGTAGTTCAGTGGGAATAGGGTTCACTTCACTTGCGAAAACGCGGTTTAAAACCGCAGAAAAGTGTTCCCTCCACCTTATGAGCTGATCCTCATCCGAAATTAGCAGGGATCCGTTTGTGTCTTTAACCAGGTGTTGTTTAGAGCTCTGGACACCAGTGAGCTCTTTGGTAATTCTGTAGACGGTCCTACTGTCACACCTACTAGCGGCTTCTTCTGCTTCTGTAGCCAGTGCGTTGATGTAGTTACGCTTATCACGTCTCACACTACGGTGAACTTCCCTCATCTTCATGCGGTACGTAGACTCAAGCTCGTTTCTCCCTGCTGCTGGGGTAGCTGCGATGCGAGCTTTAAGGTGTTTCCTTTCTTCGATCCTTGCCCAAGTTTCGTCGGAAAGCCAAGCACTATTTCTTCCTTGCGCCCGGCCGACTATACTTTCAGCACCGGATATGAACACATTTTTCACAGCACACCAATGATTTTCGATGGATGTGGTTTCCGTGCTGCTGATTGCGTTCAATCCTTGTGAAAGGTGGTCCCCTAGTTGTTGGGGCAATGCGGGATCCTTTAGTCTATCTGTATTAAACTTGGGCATTCGAGTGTTTCCTTGGGATCTACGAACTGCAGCTGTACGCAATCTTACGGTAGCAACCATCAGATGGTGGTCCCGGGCCATTCCCATGTCAGCACCTCTTCTGTTACGGACGTCCTGGAGACTGCTTCTAAAACGCCGGCTGATCGCGAAATGGTCAATTTGGTTGGAAGTTGCTTGTCTGTCAGTCGACACCCAACTGACTTTGTGGCACGTCTTATGCTCGAACATGGTCCCTCCAATAACAAGGCCGTTGGCGTTGCAGAAATCGACAAATCGTTCGCCATTGTCGTTTCGGTTACCAACACCATGTTTTCCCATGACATGCCTTAGCCCAGAGTTGTCATTGCCAACCTTGGCATTTAAGTCTCCCATCACCATAATTATATCACCTCGTGCAACGCTATCATAAGCAGCACTCAGCCGGTTATAAAAGGCCTCCTTCTCCTCGTCAGAAGAGAGCAAAGTTGGGGCGTAACACTGTATGATGGTGACGCGACGTACTCTAGTCCGGAACCTGGCTTTCAGGATCCTGTCACCTAAAGGCTCCCAGGAAATTAGGCTTTTGAGAGCTGTTTTGGAAAGCAGCAATCCAACGCCAGATTCCCGAGCGCTTCCAGGTGTTTTTCCGGAATAGAATAGTACAGTGTTACGGGTTGGTGACTTGAACTTCCCCGAACCCAGCCATCTAACTTCACTTATCCCTAAGATGTCCATCCTATACCGCATAAATTCCCTCTCTAGTTGCAGGAATCTGGCATTCTGAGGATCTTCTTTTCCGTTGTCAAGAAGCGTCTTCACATTCCAGAAACCAATCTTTGTCCGGGTACAATAGCCAAAAGTCGTCAACGAGTTATCATTAATTATCCGAGGTGTAGTGTTGGTTTCGGTAGCGGGTTGATTTCAGTTACGGAGAATGCTAACCTCCGTAACCTATCCTAGAAAGCTAGGCCTTTTTGCACTTGTAATTTTGGCCTATTTATGTATATTGGGATACATAAATAGTTGCCCGGGGACCACCACGAGGAGGTAAAACAAGCACTTCATCGTGACTGATTGTTGCGCTACTGGCCCAGACCAAGTTCTGAGCAATCAATAGTTTCCCGATCAGGCACGATGCAGGTCGCCCAATAAATGAGTTGATAAAATTGTTTAAAATTAAATTTGTAAGTGTATGCAAATAATAAATTTAAATTCGCCTTTATTTCTTAAAAATGTTTTTAAAATTGTAAAAAAAAAATTATTTAATCAAAAATCCGCTCGAATGATTTTTTAATTATTGTTTAAAGTTTCTAGAGTCATATAATTTCAAGAAATCAATTGTTGTTTTTTGCTTTAGCTCCAGCTATACTACGAGTATAGCTAATGATTATAAGCAATCAAAACAAATTAATTTTTTGTTTCTTTTTTGCCTTATGTCATGTTTTTAAATTAAACTTGTACATACAAAATTTCCAATTTTCTTTTTTAACATTACATTATTGAACCATTGACATATTATATAGAAATCGTCAATGTCTAGTTACAGACTAGCTGGTCACTACAAGAGAAAGTTCGTGTGACCCAGTCATGCATTGTATTTAAAGTCTCCATCATCCTTAGGTATGTTAATTTTGATAACCTTCAGGAGATTAATACCTTATTGATGTACATAGATATATTCCAGAGTGTTTAGCTTTTTAATTCGACTAGCACTAGGGTAACATACTCATCTCTTACTTCACTTCATATCATATGATTTATTGACACCAGATAACTGAATAGCATTACAACGTTCGGAAACCTCATTCGAATCACTTACCAGCACAAGTTGAGAGCTAAAATCCAGAAACGTATATGAGTCATCAGATATATCTATCAGATATTTTGATATGTATAAAAAATAATAAAACCAATTAAAATCAACTCTGAAAACCCAACTACTATTTTTATTTTTAAATTAAAAGGGACAGTTGTTACCCCTTTGTTTGATTTTTCTTAGCTGGACGTATTTAATTTTAATCATCAAACTTATTTAAATTAAAAAAAATACAAAAGTAAAATGAAAATAAAAAAAAAAATATATAAAAAATCCTTTCGAATCCAAATATAAAAAAAAACAAGTATACATTTAAATTTTGTCAATAAAATTCTATACTAGGACTCAGATGTATTGGTAGGTACTTGAGAAATCCATAAACAAGTGCACCACAATGGCTATGCTATTTGGAATATGTATAAGTATACGTTTTTGATTCACCATAATAACATTTTTATCATCTCCCATTCTTTTGATCAATGCAATAGGTTTTTAGTTGCCGCACAATTGTTATCCTACATTCATACATTATATCCCTCCTTTATTCCCTCGAGGCAGTGTTTTTCTTTTCAGAGTCAACTCAATTCAAAGCATCCGTTTTATGACCTATCGAAAAAAAAAAAAAAAAAAAAAAAAAAACAGGATAAAAAAAAGAGCAAGCACACAGTCCCACACCACATTGAGGAGAGCTAAACCGAAATAATAATTCACAACATGTTTGAATTTTATTTCGTCACGAAATCATTGCTCGTATATTCCTTATTTTTTTGTTCGTTTTGTATTTGGAATCCGTATTGCCAATGACTGAGAGTGGAGGAGGACACAAACATTCACATACGAGGCTCTGTATTTTTTTCGCCGAGATTTCCCTCAACAAACAAACAACAAAAAATATCACCGAGCATTTTCAAATACGAGATGAAAATACCGGATCTTTTTCTCCTCGTAGCGTATAGTATAATACAAAAAGGAATTGCAAGAGGATAGAAAAATTATCAACACATACTATCGGCCATATAACAAAAAAGATGTCTAATAAAATAAACAAAAGTATTGCGAATCCTTTTTTTTTTGTTATCCATGATTTATATGCTTTTTATCCAATTGTGTGTGTTAGCTTGGGATTTCTTGTCGTAATATGAAATTTTAACACAATTCATCTGGCTTTGTCGGAAATTGATTCCAATCAATCACAAATTCTCATATGTGTCGGAAGGGGCGCGGAAAGTAAAGGATATGGGAATGAAAACAAAAAAAAAATTATGTATATAGCCTGTTTCAAGTACGTAAATAAAAAGGATTTAACAATTGACGTGATAGGAGTAAGGAATTATCTATTCTCTCACAACAAAAAAAAATAAATAAAGGAAAAATGAAAAAAAAAATAACAACAACCCGCCTGTCTTGAGGTCATTATTCATTCCATAAAGTAAGATAACTGCAGAGGATCATCATTTGTATTATTTATTACTTGGTTTTGGATATTTCTCAGTTAGTTCCAAGCAGTTGGAGGCTTTGGAGTCCTATTCTACCTAACGGAGTGTCCTTATACTATTACCAAACAAAAGAATTGAGCAGAAATGATGTCTTATTTACCATAATTTGAAGAACTGAAGATGATGAATCAATATTTTTTTTTGAACCAAAGTAAAATTTAACGAAAAAAAGGTCATTGAAAAAAAACTTATCAAAAAATATTTCGGCTGTAATCTTAATTGAAAAAAAAACGGACCTCTGAAGGAGGGGTACGGGTGTCCAAACTAACAACAAAACAATCAAAATACTCCCTTTTTTTACTGCAGCAACAATATTTATCGCACTGCTATCCGATAGATAGCTTCTGAGAAAAAATAATTGTAATTTTTTTTAGAAATTTTAAACAATAGTAAAAAAATGTTGCCTACCTCTGTAAAAAATTGTTTATTTTGACGTTTTTGACGTCTCTCCCTTCAAACAAGCGAGCTCGTTTTCGGTCCGCAAACGTATCAAACAACGTATGGACGACTTCGCATTCGGATCCAAATACGGATCAAAAAACTGCGTTTTGTGGCTCAAATTAGTATGGAAATTAGAATCACCACGTTGCCATTATGTGAATGTATTGTGAGAGAGAGAGTTTTTCAATTCACCATACTCGGAGTACCGAAACCAAATGGAATCTAAAACGGATCCAAAAAAAATGAATGAATTGAGGCATACCCAAAACCCAACCCAAATGTACTAAAAAAACTTCCCATCTAGGCCAGTTTCTCCATTGCCTACAAAAATAAAACAAACAGAATTTTTTCATTGCAAGAGTTTTTTTTATTTATCATTCATAAAAGGTTTTCTAAAGACTTTTTCGCACTAATAAACATGACATATTTCCACAAATATATATTTACAATTAATAAATAGAAACTTGCATTTCTGATTAAAAATTTTTTCAAAGTTTTAACAAGAAAAAAGAGATACAAAAGCAACCGTCTTCCTACAAAACTGAACTAAAAAAAAAAGTGGTGGAAATTAAGGCAAAATGATTGTATACTTCGCCTATACTCTCTCTTTTTCTCGATGCTTAAAAAAAATACTCTCGATTCTCATTCTTTTTACATGCGTACACAGAAAATTTGTTAATATGTGTGAGACACTCATTTTTGTTGGAGTCCCAAGTGAACCGAGAAATTTGGGTCCGTGATTTTGCTTGAAGGGCTGTTTCCTTACCTTATTCGTATTTTTCGTTAGTTGATCGACGCAAATGGGTGCATTCAGTTCTGTACTATCGTTTGGTCCGGATTTACATTAAACGATTTTTTTGTTGGTATTTGGTATTGAAAATTTTTATATGTCGATGTGATTGGTTGAGATTGAAAGGTTCAGTCAATATGTTCCTTCCAGTTTCTGGTGTTTTTTTTATACGCCGCCGTGCAGGTATGTAAAATCAGAATTCACCACCGTTCTAAATTCATAGTCACCACCACGCGTTCTTCCATTCGAAACACGAAACTTTCACAAATATTGTTGGATTTACACGGTTTGGCGGGAAATTTGTCGCATTGAAATAAAAACGGCGAGTAATCCTACATTTATCAAAGTTGCAGAAATTTCAAAAGGCCTATTTCACAATGCGATGAGAAAACTAAACGTGAAACAAGATCTCTTCGTTGTTATCAAAACAATTAAAGGCTCTCCCAAACCAATGCGAAACATTCGGTGCCGCGAGGAAACATTCACCGTTGGTGTGGGCACTCTCATTTACCATCCTGTAAATAAATTTTGAAAGGCGAATGTTTCTCCGCCGCATTGGTGTGGGCACTCTTGGTGTGGGCACTCTCATTTATCACAATGTATTTTAATTTTGACTTGCGAATGTTTCTTTGCCGCACCGAATGTTTCGCATTGGTTTGGGAGACCCTTTATGCGACAGATTTATGTGAAAAAACGAGCGTGTGATAGAGAACCATAAAGAAGATGAACATGTTCGTCTTCATATCTGCATTACGGGCCGCCCCCACAGGCCATGAACTATGGCCGGACTATGACCATTGGCGTTTTTCTTTTTTAACTCTGAGCAGATCACGAAACTGTATGATTTCTTCATGTCATTTTTGTATGGGATTTTTAAGCTTAATACCGCACACAACTACAGCGGAACTAGACTTCACGACGCGGCAAAATATTATTTCTATGAAATTGTATGTGCTATATCGCACTAAGCAGCAACTGAACCTCATAAAATTTCATACAAATTGTTGTGAATCGCAGTTCCGCTGCAGTAAAGTTCCGCCTAGTGTGGTCTAACCTTAATGCAGAAATGAAGGTGAACATGTCTATCTTCTTGATAGTTCTCTTTCACTCGCTCGATTTTTTTGTATACATCTGTCCTGCTCTACTTTTCTGCATTATGCAGACGAAGATACATGTAAATGCTGGATTTACATGTATCTTCGTCTGCATGATGCAGAAAAGTAGAGCAGGACAGATGTATACAAAAAATCTGACCGAGTGAAAGAGAACCACCAATAAAATGAACACGTTCGCCGTCATATCTGCATTAATGCACTTTCCTATAATGCAGAAATGAAGTTCTTCTGCATTTTGATCTTTTCTCTCTATCTAACATGGTTATCTTCTTGATAGTTCTCTTTCACTCGCTCGAATTTTTTGTATACATCTGTCCTGCTCTACTTTTCTGCATTATGCAGACGAAGATACATGTAAATGCTGGATTTACATGTATCTTCGTCTGCATGATGCAGAAAAGTAGAGCAGGACAGATGTATACAAAAAATCCGAGCGAGTGAAAGAGAACCACCAAGAAAATGAACACGTTCGTCTTCATATCTGCATTATGGCACTTTCCTATAATGCAGAAATGAAGTTCTTCTGCATTTTGATCTCTTCTCTCTATCTGACATGTCTATCTTCTTGACAGTTCTCTTTCACTCGCTCGAATTTTTCGTATACATCTGTCCTGCTCTACTTTTCTGCATTATGCAGACGAAGATACATGTAAATGCTGGATTTACATGTATCTTCGTCTGCATGATGCAGAAAATTAGAGCAGGACAGATGTATACAAACAATCCGAGAGAGTGAAAGAGAACCACCAAGAAAATAAACACGTTCGTCTTCATATCTGCATTTTAGCATTTTCCTATAATGCAGAAATGAAGTTCATCTGAATTTTGATCTTTTCTCTCTATCTAAAAAATATCATTTGTATTTGGCATCCCTTTTTTTGTGCAGAAACCAAATGCAGATACATCTAAATCCACCAAAATCCAGCATTACTACCCCGTTTACATGATGTATTGAAGCTTGCTTCGAAACCAACGTGAAATTGACGCAAACCTTAGCAGCGATGACAAAAAAGAAGTATACACAATTATGTTTTTTCGTTATAAAATCTAGTAGGTGAACATACATTACAGACAATGTAAGGAATGTGACAAAAATCTCTTCAAACGTTGACCGGGGAGATTTCCTTCAATCGCCTTACTTCTTGCCCTTCTCGCCTATAAACTACCAATCGTTGGCAACTCAGTTTCGTTGTGTGAAAGGGAACACGCTTACAATAAATTGCTAATAAAACGCACCTCAAATAACAACAAAAACTGACATCGGCGAATGTTTTGCACCGCTTTCGCTTTGGTTTGGGAGAGGCTTAAAGGTGGATTTACACTTATCTTCGTCTGACTTCTGCAAAAATAGGGGACGCAAATATAATATTTACATTTGTTGAATAGTCCCGATATACATTGCCCGATTTTCCCACGAAGATTTTTCCAGAAATCATGTGAAATGTACACAGATAACGATTTTTTCAATGAGATTTTTTCCTTGTCTTCTTCATTTTTTTTTATTGCTGAGCTCTTAATTTTTCATTGATATTTACTCCTACCATCAAACGAACGGCACACTGACACCGAACACACACAAAAAACTGGAAAGAAGGTGAAAGAGAACATAAACAGACTGGAAAAATCGTTCGAGTTTTGTGGTACAAACGATTTGGTCGCTAGCCCTTACTTTTCACTCTCTTCACCAACAAACAAAAGATCGGCATTGGAAAAATCGTTTAATGTAGATTGGGACAGAGAGAGGGAACACCAAAATCCAGATCTTCGCAGAAGCAGATTATAGGAAGTTTCATAACAGGCCGATTCCACAGGTCATACAGATGTCCAACATCCCAACCACAATCCAATTGACAAACAGTGCAAAGCATGAAAAATCACGCACAAGAAACGTCATCTCATGGCCAAGCTTTGAACAGGTCTCCATGTCTTGTTCAAAACGTTATTTCTTTCGACATGTTGCTGCATGGACATGGATTTTTTGGACTCCGTGGGATTTTTTTTAGACATGGTCATAGTCCGGCCATAGTTCATGGCCTGTGGAGGCGGCCCGTAATGCAGATATGAAGACGAACATGTTCATCTTCTTTATGGTTCTCTATCACACGCTCGTTTTTTCACATAAATCTGTCGCATAAAGGCTCTCCCAAACCAATGCGAAACATTCGGTGCGGCAAAAAAACATTCGCAAGTTAAAATTAAAATACAGTAGGGGTATTCACGATCCGATGCAACTGGTTTAGTATCATTGCAAAAATGTAAAATTCAAAAATGTTCTTGCTCTATAACAACAACACTGCCTTAAATCTTGCAACAGTTTTGCATTTTTGCTATACCTTAACCTCATTGCAACATGGAGTGTAGAATTTGCCTGGTGTCGTTGTCAGTTTGGAAGAAAATTTTTCAATTTTACACTTTTGCAATGATACTAGACCAGTTGCATCGGATCGTGAATACCCCTATTGTGATAAATGAGAATGCCCACACCAAGAGGCCCACACCAATGCGGCGGAGAAACGGATGAAACCGTGTAAATCCAACAATATTTGTGAAAGTTTCGTGTTTAGAATGGAAGAAAATACGATGATCAACCGTGTAAATGCCGCATAAATTGAGAAAGTTTGAAAGGCGAATGTTTCTCCGCCGCTCTGGTGTGGGCACTCTCATTTATCGCCATGTAAATAAAATTTGACTTGAGGATATTTCTCAACCGCACCGAATGTTTTGCATTGGTTTGGGAGAGCCTTAACTCGAAAAACAAATCTGTAAGCTTCTGCCACATTTATTTCAATGCGTTCAACGCGTGGTGGTGACTATGAATTTAGAACGGTGGTGAATTGTGTTTTTACATACCTGCACGGCGGCGTATAAGAAAGTCATCAGAAACTGGAAGGAACATATTGACTGAACTTGAGCGAGTGAAAGAGAACTATCAAGAAGATAGACATGTTCACCTTCATTTCTGCATTAAGGTTAGACCACACTAGGAACTTTACTGCAGCGGAACTGCGATTCACAACAATTTGTATGAAATTTTATTAGGTTCAGTTGCCGCTTAGTGCGATATAGCTCATACAATTTCATAGAAATAATATTTTGCCGCGTCGTGAAGTGTAGTTCCGCTGTAGTTGTGTGCAGTCTTAAGCTTAGTACGCTTCTGATGCAAAACGAAAAATCCCATACAAAAATGACATGAAGAAACGAAAGATTTCATTGTGCTTTTCGTTCTGTGGTACGCTGTTCGACCAGCGAAATTGATGAATACATCAGATTGTTTTGAAAAGTCTCCACTCTCTTTTCCCAATGAATTAATTGTTCGGGCCATTAATCGTGTGCGGAAAAATGACATTTGGGTTTATTCGTGTTTTTATTTGTTGTTTCCTTCATTATAGCACGCTTTTTATTTGATTTTTTCGTTAAATTTCGATGTATTTATTTGCAATTTATTTAAACTCTCCATGAAAATTTGACCGCAGTATTTTCGTAAGCATTTCCTTGTCTTTTTGGAGACCGCAGGAAAATTTCGTTTCGTTTCAGCAGCGTACTAGGCTTTATCTTTACAGCACTTTCCTATAATGTAGAAACGAAGTTCTTCTGCATGTTGATCTTTTCTCTCTATCTAACAAATATACATTTTGTATTTGGCATCTCTTTTTTTTGCAGAAACCAATTGCAGATACATGTTAGTCCCCTTTCTTACAGGGAAACCAGTTCCTGGAGATTTTTTTTGACGTTTTCCTTTAATTTCCTTGTACCTTTGACACAAGGAAACAAAAATTGCCGGAGAGCAACGCTATCCTATGAAGTTATTGATATTAGGAAAAATTTTACGAGAGGAATTTTGATGTCATTACAATATTTCCAAAAAAAGACCCGAGCAACGCCGGTTATCTTCCGCTAGTGTTATATATACATATAAACAACACATCAAATAAAAAGTAAACGATGGATTTATACAGGGTGATTCACATAAGGTATGACAAAAAGCTAGAGAGTGCAGAGTCGGTCAAGACAATAAAAACATAATATGGGGGCGATTTGCTAAGGAAATGACTTAAGCCAGAACAAAAAATATAAAAAAAAAATCTTCATAAATAAAGTTCTGTTAATGAACCGATCTTGAAAAATTAATTTTCAAACTCAAAATTAAAAAAAAAAAACTAGATAATTTTGTTTCAAAATTCAATTGTCAATTATTGAATATCGGTTGTAACCAGTTGGTTTTCATCAACTTCATTTTTCTTGTTTTCAAAACGAAGTTGGTTTATTTTTTTTGTTTAAGTAAGTAAAACTCCTTGAACCATCCAGTTTTCAATGTTGGACTAAGAATTGATAAGAGCATTAAGTTTTGGTAACAAAAATAGTTCTTAAATACGCAAAATTTGGAATTTTCGTTATTTTTATTTTTTTTCTTCAAAATTTTGAGTTTAAAAATAATTTCTCCAAACCTTTACTTTTTAATAATTATATAAAAAAGTCTTAATTTAATAAGAACTATGCAATTTCAACCGAAACCTTTTGAAAATATTGGTAGGTAGGGTATATATTTTTTAAAATTTGAAAACTTCTTTTAAAAACATTGGAATCATTTCTGGAAAATTTAAGGGCAATTTACAAACAACAATTTTTAAGCCAAACATAGTTTATTTAATATTACTATTTGAGAAACACAAATATTTTGCATTAATCAAATATGTAAATCCCCAAAATTCCCTTCATGATTTACAGAGAAAAAAAATCCATAAAATATTTTATTTACATTATTTCTGAAACACCTATACCGAAAAAAACATTATTCCATATGCAGTGATAAAACAAAGTTTTATACCTAGGTCAATGCATATTTTTAAAAGTATTGTGTTATTTTAAAATATTATACTTTTAAATGTCATAAATAATGAACAAAAAATGAACAATCCATACAAAAATCATAGCCCTTACCAAGTTTTTTTTACACTGATTTCAGCAGAACAACAAAGCATATTATACTCTAGGGCGAGTGTGTTGTGTTCATGTGCTATGTTAACTGATAAAACAAAAATATCCAGTAACATAAACATAAACATTATTAAGCAAGCAAAAAACAAATAACATAAGAAAATATTTTTCGCCAAACATACACATATGTACACATACATAGGTAAATGAAGAATATTAAATAACACTGCAGGTGTATTCAGTCAACTGGTTGGAAAAATCAACATTACTTACAATTACAAAATTTTACACCACAACACGTGTGTCAAAGTACGAGTACATAAAGTGAGTCCTGGGGTTTTTTAAAAGGATATTTGCACACCTATCATATCCTTTCAAAAAAAAATGAGGTAAGGTTTGGGGTGTAGAAAAAAGGAGAAGCTGAAATTCCATTTAACTGTGTATGATAAATTACATGTGTATAACTAACTGTATGGAGAATATTCAAATAAAAATCCGACCTTCATATAATGAACACTTCTCTGCAAAAAAAAAAGAATAAGTGGTTTTAGGTGTTTCCATTACATGAAAAATGGCTGTGACATAGATACGTGGGTAAGACATATGCATAGGTGTAGGTTTTTAAATCGGGAAATGTTAGAGGCAAAGCGAAAAAAAAACACATTAAATACCTGACACTGATTTTTACTTTCTCTACACCTAAGGCAAGTGAGTTTCGAGTAAAAAAAGTCGATGTTTAAATCAAACATAAAAGAGCAATTACACAGAGTTTTTTTTTATTACCAAAGCTTTTTTATATCTTATGCTGCTCATTGTTTACTTTGACTTTACATATGCTAAACCAGGCGATTATGCTTCAACTGTGTTCCTTATTTTATTTTTCCAAAATATGATTCCAACATTTTATTTTTTAATTTCTAAAATAGTAGACCAAGTTCTGTAGCGTAACAAAATTATCCCACCAATTTAATTAAGACTTCTTTATGTACGGGAGTAAAATGTATTTATTAAAAAGACATACGTGCTTAGCCCAAGATTAACTCAATTAAAAAAACCTCAAAACCGCATGTGTCCTCCAAAATCCCAAAAAGCCGAATTTTTTTAATTGAATTTGAAATAAAATTTAATAAATTTATCTGATCAAAATCGTTAGAATCACACAAAAATGTGTATAGATAATATTATGACTGAAACTCTACTGCACAACTTGATTTTATTTTTTTAATTCTATATTTGCGGACTTCTTATATTATAAAAAAAAAAATATAAGAATATACTTTGTGAATTTGTGGAATTGTTGTTACTTTTTTTAAGAAATATAAAAAAAAATCAATAAAACAAGAAAAGTACGTATACGCCCAAGTGTATTAAACATTGTGAAATTTTATTTTATTTTCGGTACTAAACCTCAGTTGAAACAAAAGTAAACCATTTTATAAAAACAAAAAACTTAAGTCAAAAATTTATGGACAATTTTTCAAAACTAATTTTAGAAAATGGATTGAAGCACCAATCAAACACTTAGATTATAATATTGAAAACGTGTTATTATATAGTTGTGATTATATGATGGTAAAACTAAGAAAATCTCATTAGATCGATGTCAAAAAAGAGTTCAAGAAATTTAAAAGACAAGAGGAGGCAATATCTTTAATGTATATTTCTTGATAATCTTAGAGTCAAATAAAATTAGCAAAAAAATCTACAAAAATTCGGGAGGAGAATTTTATAGTTTAATTTAAAAAAGAGTACCTCTTCGGGATTTTAACACCACAGTTTTTCAATAAAAAATACCCTCTGCTTCGTCCGTTATTCTCAAAAAGGCGTTTAAAAGCGTTTATTTTAATTTTCTCAACCGCCTGTAGTCGCAAAGTAGTTATTTTTTTAATTTTTGAAGGTTAAAATGTTTTGTATTTAAAATTTTTTAATAGCTCCTTCCTGTAAAAAGTTATTGTTAAACCAGCAAATTTTCGATTTTAAATGGTTTTTCAAGTTTATCTCATCCAATGTCCACCCGAATCAAAAATCACTTTTAATATTTTTTATAGAACATTAAATTTCCTACATTTCTGTTTATTTATATTTCATGTTAGTCAAACAACTTTAAAGATTCATATTTTGAATTTAAAATAGTATTATTAAGTAATTTTTAGTTCGGATGGACATTGGATGAGATAAATTTGAAAAACCATTTTTAAAATCGAATATTTGCTGGTTTTTCAACAATAACTTTTTATAGGACGGAGCTACCAAAAAAAAAAAATTAAGACAAGCAAATTGTAGAGAACATGTTACCCTACAAAAGTAAACAAAAATAACTACTTAACGACTAATAGCGGTGGAGAAAATTAAGTAAACGCTTTTTAACACTTTTCTCAAATGGCGGGCGACGCGACGCAGAGGTTTTTTTATTTGAAAATTATGGTTTTAGAATCCCCAAGAGGTATTCTTTAAAATAAAACAATAAAATTCTCCTCCCGAATTTTTGTAGATATTTTTGATTTTTTTGCATAATTTGATTGGACTAAGATAGGAGCGTTTTTTCAAAAGTCAACAAATGCAAAAAATTCGAAAATGAGATATAGATATATAAATTTTTGTCTTGCACAGACGCTCAAGAGGGGTAAAATAAAAAATTTTTAAATTTGAACCGAAAAAATAAAATCAAATATTTGAAATCTGACCGTTTTGGCAAAACTCAACAAATCACACCCAATTCTTGCAAAACTCAACAAAGTACTTCGATTTTTCGGCTTCTCCTGAAAAATTAGCAAAATGGAGTTCTTGATTTTTTTTAAAAACGCTTCTCTTTTGTGCTAGAATGAACTGCTCAAAAAATAATTTCAACTAATCTTATTGTATTTAGGCATGTGCTTAGCACAAAATCTTGGTCATTATACAGTATTTTCAACAAAAAAAAATTCAAAACTGAATTTAGGTAATAGAGAAGAATTCTGAGCCACTCCCAACAGAAATCTATTCTTCAAATATCTGTTTAAACCAAGCTGTTTTAGCATGTAAAAAGCTTTTCAAAAAAACAAAATGTTTAATTCTCTTCCTTGTTTTTTTTTACATTAAAAAAAAGGAACAAACCAAGCTTATGATTATCCACCGTACGTGCTGAAGTGCTTATTTTGCAGTATTTTTTTATTTTGTATGAAAAAGTTCTGTTCTGTACCTATTTGTTTATATTTTGAACAGTATAATAAATGCGTTCAATATTAAAATTCAAACAGAAGTTTAATTTTTTACCAAAATTTTGTGTCTTAAAATTACTTTTTGAAAAAAAAAAAAATGTTTGAAGAACTTGATTTGAAAATAAAAATAAAGTATGCATTTCTGGATTTAAAAATAAAACTATAGCTTGACATTGAAGTTAGTTTATTTTTATTTATTAATTTATTTTTTTATGTTGGTTTTAAAATTGGTTGAAAGGACCTCCCACTATCATAACATTTGTTAATTGTCTCGACTCGACACAATAACTTATACGCTCTTTCGTTTCGTTGCATCTTTTTGCGCAACAGCTTTAATTCGTGTTCTCTTTAAGACCAGACACTGTAGGTTTCTGTACCTTAAAGAGTCGTTTAGGAATGATTTTTCTTAATTGGCTTTCTCAGATGTAGTGTTTCATATTCCAAATGCAGGTCATTCTTGCTTTTAGTTATTTTATTTAAAATAAATAATCTAATATTTAAACTATATTAAGGCATTCAGATATAAAATATTACGTTCTTACTTCCTTTATTTTATGGGCTAAAAGTAACCAACCCAACGAAGCCTATATCAAGTTTTATTTTGTTCACTTAATTAAGGGGCCAGTTATAGCTATCATTGAAATTCATCATTGAAAATATTAATTGTCAATTTTGAGAGATTTTGAAAAAAAAAATAAATGATTATTTTGATGCCAAAGTAAAGCTTATTGACTTAATTATTATTTCTAGGTAAAACAAAATTGAATTTGGCTTAACTTTTCTCATAAAATTACTTTTATATTTAATGATCATTGACAAAATTAAAAGTGACGTTATGGGGAAGATATGGGTCAAAATGAATTTTTTTTTGAATGAGAAATAATTTTGAAGTCGTAAGCTATCTTTCTGCATTAAAATATTTAATGATTATACTTTCGAAGGGTCTCAAAATTAACAGCTAACATTTTCAATGATGGTTTCCAATGATAGCTATAACTGGCACCTAAGTCTGCTCTTATTATGTTATTCAAACTTGTATTTGTTTCAGCATCTGCGCATAATCCAAGTTGAAGAGTTCTTAATAGTTATGGTTTAATGTATAGGTTATAATAATGTGTACCTAAGATTTTCAGTTCTTTTCAAAAAGTTTATAACCCTGCAAACAGAAACAACGAAACTTGAAACAAATACAGAGTCGAAGAACCATTCAAAAATAAAACAAAACTGGTTAACGGGGCTTTTAAAGGATACATAATTTTACCTTCTTTTCTTCTTTCGTGAATCATTAGTGTATGTATCAACAACACCTTTATTTTTCATCCCACTATACCATTTCTCCAATTAATATAATAATCATGAAATCCATAAAGATAATTCCTCGTATTCATACTCGTATATAAGCCCCTCGCCCCCTCCATTCCAAGCACTTTATGGATTCCAATTATTGCATTTGCACTATGTGAAAAATCTTAAATAGATTGACTAAGACATTCAATTCGATTTTCAAAGAGATTAATTCACTTGAAACCTTCGAGGACACACAGCCGCGCCGCGCTGCTACTCTATAACTCTACGACACCATCATTACCAACTAATAGAATCGATTCAACACGACTTTGCTATACCCAAACAAACTCATTCATCTGCAAAACTAATCAAATGTTTACGAGACCCAAATAACGTCAAACTTTGTTCGCAATAAATAACATTTACCAAGCAAAGCAAAACGCTTCTCAGCAAATGGGTTTGTGAGGCGCACAAGACTCTTTGAAGGGGCGGAGGGCGATGAATAGATTATTTGAACAAGGGCTCTGCGCACCTTGTCTCTTCGGATCTTAGTAGATGAGGGTTCGCGAGAAGTTGTGGTGTAGGTTCTGGGGTCGCGAAAGTAATTTTACCTCATTAATGAATTCCTTTCAGGTATTCTCTCTTAAAGCCTTTGTTGCGCTAAGGAATTTCACTGCTGATACAGACTTAGCTGTAGGTCTTCCATCCCGCGCCGCGCCATCACCATCACCATCACCATCATGATGTAATATAGGGGCATAATGTTATTATGGTATCCTCTCTCTCCGTGATGTGAGCTATGGTACCAAATGAAATTCAAAAAGGATAAATAAATGTCTTACCATGCTACCATCAGGGATTCTCGAAATATATAGTAGAAGGAGAAGGAGAAAATGGCTAAAGGAAGTGGGATACAATACCAATTCAGAAGCACTAAATGCACCAATCCATCCTGACTGTTTATTTTCTTTCTGATGCGATGGAATGTATGCGAGTGCTTCGGATCTTAATTTCTTTAAACGAAAAGTGTGATGTGTGCAAATGTAATGCATCAAGGCGATGAGAAGAATACCTCAACTTCACATCCAATTCCAATACCTATATACGTGTTTAACATGCTTAAGAGGAGCCCATTTGAATTTAACGAGCAGAGAACATGATAAACATGAAATTGCACAAAGCGGTTTGCTTGACTTGCACTTGAATAAACGTTCATATCAAATGTATGCATCTGCATCATATGCATCCATCACACAAGGACGAAAAGACTCCATCATTGAGCGGCTTACAATTTCCCATGTTCAATTATAGAAAAATATGTAGTATCTACCTATCTACACACGTAAGATATGATATGCATATATCCAATAAACTGCTCTGTGTGGGTTTTGTGCGGTTTTCTTTTGTGAATGTGAGATAAAAGCTCTTTATCTAATGAATTATTATCCTGTTTTGGTAAAACTAACAAACTTATACATACTTTGCTAGCTGTTTTCTTTGTTGTTTGTGCAAAAGGAATGATAGCGCAAATTGTGTCGATAAATCGAATGATAAACTATTTTTTCATGACGTTGCATTTACTCGTATGAGAAAAAAAAATTAATTTTGTTGGTTGTTAATATTTATTAAAGTTTTTTTCAGGGATATTATTTTGACTTCGGTACGATAGAGCTTAAGGAGGTTTCCTTATTTGAGGTAATGGGTTTTAGATTTAGAAACTGTGAGCCTAGTTTCTTTTGTACCATTTTGGCAGAACGGCTCTTACAAATCTCGTTAAGGGACCGAATCTCATATTTGACATTATTTCACTTTAAAAATGGAAATAAGGCCAAGCTAGGATTATTTCAAAAAGTTAACCCAAATTTCAATTTGACTATAAAATCAAATATTTTTGTACAATCATTGCAGTGATGACGTCAACTGCAATGCAATTAGTTACAAATTGTAGTAGCCCGTAGCGTAATGGTGAGAGCGTTGGACTGGCACGCTGGAGGTTAAATCCTCCAAGAGTCTCACTTGTCATGAATAAGTGCTTCTCGTCTAGCCGTTCGGATTCAGCATAAAATTGTAAGTCCTTGCCATTCCTGTCGACTTGCGAGTGTCCCCTAGTTGGCCAAGTGTAAAAAAAATACCTTTCCTTTTCCTAATATTTCTAAAAATTGAAGCATATTTTTTTTAAATATATTTAATAAAATTTGCAAGTTACTTTCAAATTTGTACTCAAATTTTGATTTTGGGATCAATAATATTATCGAGTAATTTTAAAAAATAACAACGGTTTTGGAAAACGGAATTTGAATTTTTCAAAAATTATTTTCGAACATTTTTAGACTAATTTTTAAAAATTCGTGCGGTATTTATATTAAGAAGTATAAGACATAATTTAAACATATGTAGCCTCGATGATATGCCAAGTTAAGAACACGTACGAAAAACTGAATTCAAGATTTTGATCAAACTTGCTACTGCGATGATAGATAAGATGAAAAGGTGTCATCTACAGCCTAAACGGCTGGATAGAGTTTCTTCAAACTTGGTGGCTAGTGATTTTTTTTTTGTCTTATATATCCCTTAACTTTTTTTTGAAAATAACGGTACCTGTGATAGAATTTCTTTTTGCCACAAACGAAAATCTTATTTTTCTCAAACACAGCTCCTATA
This sequence comes from Melangyna quadrimaculata, assembly GCA_949320155.1. Classification (NCBI taxonomy): domain Eukaryota; kingdom Metazoa; phylum Arthropoda; class Insecta; order Diptera; family Syrphidae; genus Melangyna; species Melangyna quadrimaculata. Next base: position 171,918,957 of record OX439485.1, on the reverse strand, counting down.
CGATTTTGATAAAGAAACAAAAAAAGTTAATCAAAGGAAAATCTTCTTTCTGGTGATTATTTTTCGAAAAATGGTTATTTTTGGTTAATCTAGTAGAGCCATTTATTAGTTTGTGAATTTCTCGAAAACGGTTCAGAAGTTATTCTTTTAACTGATGTAATTGTAACAGTAAATCAAAATTTTGAAATTAACGGATACAGCATAACATATCCGGTCCGCACCATTTTGTTTAACTAACATTTATGACTCATGGAAGCCAATAGTTCGTGCATTGAATAGAGTAAATTGATGTAATGTGGTACAGGTCGGTAATGTGGTTTCAGCAGTTTTGACTCATGGACCCCAATGGTTCGTGCATTGAATAGAGTAAATTAAGGTAATGTGGTACAGGTCAGTAATGTGGAATAGGCAGTTTTGACTCAATGGTTCGTGCATTAAATAGATAAAATGGGGGTAATGTGGTGAAGGTCAGTAATGTCAGTAATGTGGTAAAGGCAGTTTTGACTCATTGAAGCCAATGGTTCGTGCATTGAATAGAGTAAATTGATGTAATGTGGTACAGGTCGGTAATGTGGTATTGGCAGTTTTTTCGAAAACCAAGTAACCAACTGGAAGTTTGGTATGCCTTGTTTACACCATTGTATATAAATATAGGTTTTATATACATCTTCCCCTTGAGTCCCGCAACTCACACAACTCATACATATTTTAAAAACGACAAAGTCAATTTTTTGAAAAACTATTAAGAAAAATATTTTTTTTTTCTCAAGAACGACTTCAAGAATTTTGATAAACAAAAGTGTGTGTTCTTAATTAGTGCGATCGAGTTTTAAATAAGAAACATTTTTCATATTTACAATGCAAAAGTTCTAATGATTGGATTAATGGATGGAAATAATTTTTTACGAAGTTATTCCCAAAAAGTCATCGAGAAAGGAATCTCAACATAGGCGACTCGGGCAAAATATCACGATGGACAAATATAACTTTGAAATTGTCAAAGACTTTGTCTACCTGGGCTTCACTATTACCTCGCAAGATGACATCAGTGCGGAGATCAAACGAAGAATTACTCTTGCCAACTGCTGTTTCTTCGGGCTAAGAAGGCATTTAAGTAGTAAGGCCCTTTCTCCGACTATACCTATACAAGACCCTAATCATCCCTGTCCTGCTCTATGGGACAGAAGCATGGAGCATGGACATTGAAAAAATCAGTTGAAAGTCTAACTAAAGGATGCTTTAAGAGAAAGATTCTTCGTGTGATTTTCGGTCCGGAGTGTTTCGAATGAGTGTGAAGGAGAAGATTCAACGACGAGCTATACGGGCTATACAGCGACGTTGACCTGGTCAAAAAGCTGAAAACACAGCGGCTAAGGGGCACGTGGAGCGTATGGACGGCAACGCACCTGCGCGACGAGTCTTCGAATCCAACCCCCATGCGACGCGCACAAGTGGAAAACGACCTAGCGGCTAGCTAGGGACAGAGCTGGCTGGAGGGGCTTGTTAGTTGAGGCCGAAGCCCACACTGGGCTGTGAGCGTCATCTAAAGTAAAGTAGAGTAAGTTCCTAAAAAGTATACTAAATATTGGGTAGCAATTTTTTTTTTTATTTTCAGAAAAAAAAATTTTTTTTGAAAAGCGTACGTAGGTATATAATAGCTACATTCTAGTTGTAACTTCAAGAGCAGTTCGTGCGATCGAGTCATGCATTTTTGAAAAATTCAAATTTCAAGTTTTACACAAAAATTGATGTTTTATTGCAACCTCTTCAAATAAAAATTTCATTGGTTATATTTTTTTTTTTTGCAAATTTGATTAACCTTTTTGTAAATGATTTTCATATTTTGCAAATTAAATTCACCATTTTGCAAATCAAATTCATTATTTTCCAATTTTCCAATTGGATTCACCATTTTGCAAATCAAATTTACCTTTTGCAAACCTAGTAGTTTCACAGAAAGGTAAATTTGGTTTGTAAAAAGGTGGATTTCAATTACAAAAGTATTAATTTAATTTGCAAAAGGGTGAATATTATTAGCGAAAAGATAAACTCAATTTGCTAGAAGATTAATTCAATTAGCAAAAAGGTGAATCTTATGTGAAAAGAAAGTTTTTTTTTTTAAAATGTCTCATCAATTAATCGTTAAATGTGATTCAATTGCTTTAAAGAAAAAAAAAAAAATAATTCGAAGACGTGCCAGTTTGTAAAGTACGATCAAAGCTAAGGAATTTAGAACTGTTAACTATTCCTGTGAGCGTGTTGCTAGCAGTCAAGAGTAAAATCGTAAAATCTACCTTAAGAGCTAAAGTGGCATTGAAATTCTAACGCCCAGTTTCACAGTCTCGTTTAAACCTTGATCTGGAGTTAAAACTAAAAGCGGAGTTTAAACTTCCACTGTGAAACTGGGGGTAAGGCACTTTAATTTTGTTGAATCAGTCTAATGTACATGTATGTTATATTTGGAATCTTTTTCTTCCAAAAATTGGACTTATTCACTTAAAACAATGTTTGTATTCGGTATGCAAATCCCACCCAAAGGTATAATTTTTGTTTGAATTGGCTTTTGTTATTTTGTTTTGTCATTCGTTTTAATGGAAGGATAAGTTTATTGAAAGACCAATGTGCGTATTTAGCAGACTTTTTTCTGTACGAATTGATTTAAATAGCTATTTTAACGTTTAAAGGTTTGAACTATGCGCTGTGATTTTTGTTTAGAAAGCTTGGAAAAATGCAGAACAAGCTACCCATTATTGTTGCTTATTTTAAAAGAATACAATCATAATCATATACATAGGTATTTGAAATCATACACTTTCCAATCCACCTTAATCCTGAAGTTATAAGAAATATTTATAATGAAAAGCAAAATCTAATGAGTCTACAAGAAGGTTTATATTCTATTTATATACCTACTAAGCTACTATAACTACAACCCCATTACTTTGTGGGCTTTGAGGCTTTGATAAAAGACAAATAAAAAAAATTCTTCTTGACACGAATTTAATAGACATGCAATAAGCAGTCGCTTCGAGCGAGCACTTTCCATATACCATTCAGTTCCTGACTATTTTCTCAGGGTGTCTTTGGTGAGTAAAAGGAAACAAAGTAGGTATTTCTCATGCATGCACAACATATTGCACATGCATCCTGTGTGACATGGCGCAAATCAGCAAAAAAAGAAAAACATCATGATAAGCATTTTCCATGTAGGTAGTTAAAAAAGGAAACAAGAATAGTACCTTTAATGCACAGCACATACATATAGGGAATGCTGCACTTGCTAGGCTAAAGCGTTCGAAAATGGCATTGAGTAGCTTGCTCTCGTTTAGCAAAAGGAAGTCTCTGATATGGCAGAACCAGGCTGGCTGTCTGGGTTGGCTATAGATGGCTGGAATTTGAGCCGGGCTTCCTTGGAAATCGTTTTTATGCATGGATAATGCTGCAGATGTGTGCATTGTTTATAATGACTTCCCCTTAAAACTTCCATTACATGCACGAAAGGAGTTGGGTACGGGTGTCGGTGTTGTTGGTGCTTTGGATGGGACCCTGGTGTGTGCCTGTGCCTCGTGGTGAATGAAGTGACGGTATCTAAGGAACAGCAAGTATTTCTAATATGAAAACCAAAGTTATACGAGTAGATAGATACATACATATATTTGGTTCACTTTTTGATGAGATAGAAACTCGTACCTTTTGAACGCTCGCTCGCTTTGCTGTTCTAAACGAGAACTCAGCAAAATGGAAACGCAGATATAACAATCTCATCTGTTAGTACTATCTTTTCATTCCAGAAACAACACCACCTCTATACCGTTACCGTCGTCGTCGTCGCTCGTATAGTAAAAGCACAGTCTCTGGATTAGATAAGAGTGAGACAATAGCGCAGGATAAAGAGGTGGAAAGTGGGATATTTTGATGAGCGGAGCGAAGCGAAAGTATGGGAGGAAAATCAATTTTGTTCACCATTTGCAGTTTGCAATTTGCATAATAAGGTCGTTTTGTTCAATTTGCATGTGAATGGTTATAAAATGGTAAAATGGGTTGAGGCAAAAAATAAGGTGGCACTATAGAATATTTTTGTGTGTCGCACAAAATGTGCCGATATGTGAATATGACTTGACTAGGGTGCTGCTCCTGATGCTCATTTTGGGGAGCTCATGTGGGGTTGATGTAGTGTCAACCGTACATTAAATCGTGCATTTTCCCTACTCGTCCTTATATATCTATGTATGTGTGTATAATAAGGCCCTTGTTTTCATTTTATCCATTATATCTCTGTGCAGCAGTGTATATATATTTTTTTTGTTTTTCTAAGCAAGTTAGTTGTTTCTGGCTCAATTTTGTCTTTTGCCTAGTTCTGTGTTTTGCTCATTCATCCCTCTTGGCTTTCAAATTATGTTATCGAGTTTGTCCTGATTCTCAGAGGTGCCTATAGAAATTGAAAGAGTGTGGTTGTGAATGGTGATGGCGGTAATTGCTGTGTGGGTTCGGTGAATAAAGTTATGTGCCGTGCCACCGGAATGGCTATATAGTGAAAATTGACTTACCTAATCTTTGTCGATTGCAGAAGTACTTGATAAAATGATATTATAAGGCTTAAAAATTAAGATTCTTGCATAAACAAATGTTATCCTGCTAACAAATTTATAATCTTATTTGACTTAACAACTCAGATGCACACATTGCGCTAATTCATAAAGAAATACCCACAAAATTGCAAAGCAAAAAGAACCCAGCCTGACATAAAATTTACAAAAAATCAAAATCGAATAATGTAAATCCTAAACTATATTAAATACAAAAAAAAAGTTATGAGCAATTTAGTAAAAAAGTGATATTTGGATTTTTTTTATTTCAGTTTTCTTGTTAAATTTCTCTGCTTTATTTTTTTATAAAAATTAATTTTTTATACAAAATTAAGCCACCAATTTCATAGCAAATCTAATTTCCTACAGTAAGTGTCTTAAGTTAAATTCTCAAATTTAGCTCATTGTTGGAGTTATACCAAAAATATTGAAAAATGGCCAGTGTTACCATTCTCTCAGGAATAAATGGATGAATTTAAGCGAATTTTGTATTTTAAGTAAACTTTAGTTCCACACAAACATTTATTCAATTATTAAAAACTCGGTAACGTAATTGTTTTTTTCTTCCCTTAAAATTCTCAAAAACTCAATAGCCAATAAAGACGAAACAATATTATTTTTTATTCAAAGAGTATTTAACCGATTTACATGAAACAATTTTTTTAATATTCTCTATACATATAAAATAAACTAAGGCTACTTTTTACGTCTCAATTTGATTAATTTTTGAAATATGTATTAATTTTAAAATATTAATTTTAAAACATTAACTTTAAAATGAGAAACAAAAAAACATATGTATGCAGGTAGGAAAGTTATGCAAACATCAACAAAATCAAAGTCTATCTTCTTTTAATATAATGTACATACCTATCTAAAGCAAAATAATATTTTTTTTTTCAAGTTTGCCAAGCAACGCGAGCTCGGATCGGCTAGTAATTTATAAACATAGAAGCTCATAATTTAGCAGTCAAATTCGACAATAAATTCGCAAAGTGCGATATAGTTTTGCATTTTTGATATGTTGTTGGTGTATGTTAGAGTAGTCTGTAGCTAAGTTTGCAACTTCGAAAAACCTGTGCTCGCTGCAGGAAAAATGCAACACTGAAAAAACGCTAAAATCACCCCATTTTTTCCGACATTTTCCCTTATAACTTTGGAAATATGCAACTTAGGAAAAAACCATCCACTATATTCTTGTTTGTTATAAAATTTCCTACAAGACCACATTAGTTTAAAATTCATGTATCTTATATTTGAGTTGCTATCTAAACATGAGTAAAAAAAACAGTCTAAAAAACAAAGTAATTTTGAAGCACTCAAAAAATAGGTCAAGATTTGTCCAATTCTGCTCAAAACTTGCAACCAATTAGCCTAGGATATAAGAAGACAAAATTTTGAAATTCAATCCAAATCGGTGAAATAGTTTTTGGCAAGAAACATGATGTTAACTAAGTGTAACAAGCAATGTTTGCATCATTGCTGTGGTCAAAGTAGGACACCTTAGTTGGCACTGATTTGTGTAAAATACACGTACTTGGAACCCTTAGCTATCATAAAATATCGTTATATTAATTGTCTTTTTTTAGATACCTTGGTGGCGATTTTAAAAATTGCGAAAATTTTGCACTGTATAAATAAAAAATGATTTCGTGAAGCATTTTTGCGAATTTAAAATCGCTACTAAAGTTTGAAAAAAAAAAAGAAAGAAATATTATAATGAAATTGTATGATAATTAAGGGTTCCAAGTACGTGTACAAAAATCGGTCCCAACTTGAATGTCCTACTTTGACCACAGTAATGATGTAAACATTGCTTGTTGCACTTATTTAACATCCTGTTTCTTGCCAAAACTATTTGACCGATTTGGATCAAATTTTCGAATTTCTACTTGTAATAACTATTTGATTCCAAAGTTTTAGCAGAATTGGACAATTTTTGACCCCTATTTTTTGAGTGCTTCAAAGTTACTTTGTTTTTCAGATTTTTTTTTTTTTTTACTCATGGCAACTCAAATATAATATACATGAATTTGAAACTAATGTGGTCTTGTAGGAAATTTTATAAAAAAGAAGAATATGGTGGATGGTTTTTTTCTAAGTTGCATATTTCCAAAGTTATAAAACAACATTTCGGAAAAAATGGGATGATTTTAGGGTTTTTTCACTGTTGCAATTTTCCTGCAGCGAGCTCAGGTTTTTCAAAGTTGCAAACTTACCTACAGACTATTCTAACATGCCCCAACAACATATCAAAAATGCAGAACTACATCGCACTTTGCGAATTTAGCCCTTTTTTTTGTAATTATTGACTGGGCTAATTCCCTTGTAGAGAATTATTTTAACTCCATGCCTCTTGCAAGTGATGATGTTTATGTTTCTCATTCTTTGCCCTTCGGATTAAAGTTTTGACCCAAAAAAAAAAAAAAAAAATCTAATGCCATCATAATATAAAATAGTGCAAATGTATATTTCCCAACAAAACTGGTGATGGTAATCAAATGCAGGTGCAGAAATGAAAAAGCCTGAGTAATATCCTGTACACATAAGGATTTGGAATTATTATACAACATGTTCTTCTGGTTGAGCATAGTGCAAAAAACTATATGCTGATGTAACATCAAAAACACCAACAAATGGACATGAAAGCTTTCTCATATTCTACTTCCGCTTCGGTAAAATACCATAAGCTAGAAACACCGCACAATATGTAAGGATTAAGGATTTCCTCTATAACGTCATCATCATCATCGTCATCGCCGTGTGCCTGGGTGCTTGGGCAGAACGCAGGACATACCATGGCACAAAAATATTATATATGTACCTTTATCTATACTACTTTCATCTAGCCAGGTGTAAGACCATAATGTTTTAGCTTCAAGTTGCTTAAACTCCGTCATACATATATATTTTTTTGTGTATCTATGTATGTATGTTCCTAGGTGTGGTAACGTCTCTATGGCATACATATAAAGACACTGGCTTTTATCGGTTTGATGATGATGATGGTATCTTCCATATATGGGGTGTTGAATATTTGTAAATATGACTCCTTCGACCTATAGGTATACACTTACACAAACGGAGTTGGAATTGAAAAATAACGAACAAATTCGAGTCCTGTTCACATATTGTCATAAGCCTTAGTTCGTTTAGCTCTATACGACAATATTAATCTGCACATTGGTGGCAATAACGACATAGGTAGGCACCCATCAGGGCCACTAAATAATTACTAGCTTATGCATTGCCTTGGCGGAGTTATGGCTTACGAGAAACGGTATATTCGAATGAAAACTTGGACATAGTGTAGTTATGAGTTAAGTTTTGGATAGTCATTTATTTTGGTCTAGTAGGAAATTTTAATCTTAAACATTCTGATGGAATAAGGTTTAAGCTGGAAATAGAGTACCTGGAAGCAGGTCTTTTATGAATTAGTTCAAGGAATATTTTTGGAACTGAACTTAAAAAAAATAAACAAAAAGGCTGAACAAAATTTGGATGGCAGGTACCGTTCTTAAATCAAATAAAAAACCTAGGTAAGTAACAAGATTGATGAAAATCCATTCAGCCATTTAGGCTGTATTTTTTTGTTACGAAGGAATAACATCAAAAACGAAACAATTTTATTATATTTGACTTCTTTCACATTTTCTTGATTTTTTTTTTGTTTAATGAAAGTAAACAGTTGGTGGTCACGGACAGCTCAGCCCGTAGCCCAATTATTGGTAAGTTGTGCCGTTTTGACGCCATAACTCTTAAGCCTGTCGATATGGAATTGAAATTGGAGATTGTGGTCGTATTCTCAGGATACATGTCTAGTTTGGTTTGAATTTAGAATATAGTCTAGGAAGGACAAATTAATTCATGAAATTTTATTGCTGGTATCGACGCAGAATTTTATCCTCAACAACATATCCAAAGTCCCCAAAAATCCCCGCATTGGCTTTTTGTGTAGGCGCATTTTAAGAGGTGGAGAGGGGAGGGAGGCGGGAGTTTGTCAAGCTGAAAACTTACTTGTAATACAATCTAATCATATGACACATGTTTTTAGATTTCAACGCTGATTCTAAAGAGACCAAAACTGAAAAGATACATGTATCCTGTGGAAAATTTATGTCATTTTTATGGAATGATAACTTTTTTTAAAGTACAACAAGTAATATATTACCCAAAACCATTTTAAAATAATGGGATTTTAATGAAATTTGGTATAAATGTTTCATTTGGTATGCTTACTAAGAATCAAAAGAGTCCCCAAAAATATTTTTGGTTAAAGCGTTTTTTTTTTTGACGGAGAGATGCAAGTGCGTGATTATTGCCATAACATCCATGAACAAATTCTGACACTTATGAACTTTGCTAAAATTATTAAATTTATATTGATACCCAAGGATCAAAAGAGTCCGTACAAATATCTAAGGATCAAGTGTGATTTTGTGGGTGTAATGTTTGTCCTGCTTAACGGAAAAAACAATAATTTCTGTTTCAAAATTAATCTAACTTTTTTTTGGGTGCCTGTATCATATTAGTTTTTCTTTAATTAGATTCGGCGTTAAAAAATACCTTTCAATCATCTATCATATGTCATATGTATTATCTCGATAACACGATAATACAATTTTTCGTAAGACCTTACATTTTGCTCCGTATAGGGCAGGTCAAACATAAACTCTCTAAAAAAAAACTTTAAAACTTAAACTTTCCACAGGATACATGTATCTTTTCAGTTTTGGTCTCTTTAGAATCAGCGTTGAAACCTGTAATAACATGTGTCATATGATTAGATTGTATTACAACTAATTTTTAAGCTTGACAAACTCGCGCCTACCTCCCCTCTACACCTCTTAAAATGCGCCTACACAAAAAGCCAATGCGGGGATTTTGGGGGACTTTGGATATGTTATTGAGGATAAAGTTCTGCGTCGATACCAAAAATAAAATTTCATGAATTAATTTGTCCCTAGTCCGATCCTATCTTTCTTAGACTAATAGGATTGAATAGATTTAAATGCTTGAGGTATAACGAGTTGCTTTAAGCCCAAAAATCAAAGAGCAGATCACTCATTCAACCAGCAACCGCATCCGAACCATCCACATTTGCCCAACTATGCAGCTTGCGGTGGCTGGCACTGGAGAGATTAAAAATTTAACTTATAAACATTTTATGTCAATTACCCATACTTCTTAGTTAAAGCTGAGTACCTCCAAAGTTGACAAAAATATGCCAATTACAGGAATGCGGGAGTTGATTTCATTTACATATTTTCGGAAACTGATGATACGATTCTTTTCAATCGTCATCGTCATTGAGACATAATTGGTTTTAGTTTTTAAGTAAAAATAATCCTAGACATCCTAACAAAAACATTCCTATGCAAAGTTAACAACAAAAATTTCGCTAAATCAACAAATTTCTATAAATCGATTCATTTACGAACAAATGGCCCTGAAAATATAAAACTTCATAAAAAAAAATGTCTGCTTAACGAATTCGCTTAAGGTCGGTAATCCAGACATGCTTCTATAACCTTTTAGAAAAACCTTAAAATATAATTTCAAATATTCCACTTTCCGCAAAAATCGACATTATAATGTACATATACCTATCAACATTATATCCAGAGATATTTATCTATTGATACAAAAAATTAGATATTGCAAAATAAAAAAATATAAAAATAAAACCCCAACGTTAGCAATAAAAAAAAAATAAATATAAATACAAAGAACAAATTAAACTGAAATATAAAAATCCAACGATGCATGAAATTACTACGGGACAAGTATCTCAGTTTCTTTTCATTTATTTTGTTTTGTCCCCCAACCGCCCACTTTAGCCCAAGCTAAGACTATATTTTTTTCGTTGAGCTTTATCAAACAACAACAAAAAAAAAGCATACACAAACTTAACAAAAGATACAAAATGAAAGAACCTTCTACTATGCAATTCGCTGGTTGTTATGCTCTTATGCTGCCGCGGACCATTGAAAGTCGTCGTAGTCGTTGACTATTGCGGCCACGGGGATGGCAAAGAAGCAGGAAATCCATTCTCGAGCAATTTTTGAATTTTGCCTAGTGAAAACTTTTTGCACCCTTGCTCAATTCCAATCCAAAGCCACCCATATACCCTTGGCAAGTGAATTTCTTGTTCTTTTTCTGTTTTTTTTTTTTTTTGTTTTTGAGAAAAATTGAGGAAAAACAACAATTGATAAAAAGTATGTGTGTGTATTTGAGAAAACAGAAAAAAATAACACACACACATCTATACCTACAACAAAACGCGAAAAACTTTGTAATAGAAAACAAAAATTGGAAAGGATTATTTTTCCACTTCAAAAGGACCCTTACCGCAGCAGCTAAAAAGAAAATGCGGATCCGCTGGATCCACCAAAGGCATGCCGCTCTCTTTTCAGTGGCAATGGCAACAATAACAGAGGCAGAGAGGTCTGTCGGTCGTGATGTGTATTTGAGTGTGTGTGCTAGAGCAACTTTCATTATTCTTTCTGAAACTATAAAAAAAGTTTCAAGTTTTCATTGTATCCTTTTTTATTTTGCTTGTTTTACTTATTTTTATTATTTTTCTTTGTTTGTGCTTTTTGACTTTTGCGTGATGAACGCGATAAGGGGGGTTTTTTTTGTTGGAGAGAAAAATCTGTAACTGTTTTTGAAAAAGGCATTGCGATTTCCCTTTGAATGAATATAAAATGGACATTTCCAGGGAATTGTGGTTGTTTAATTGAGCAAATAGGCTAATTTCAATTTGTTGAAGTGTATTTTTTAACGCTTTAACTTTGTCCTTTGATGCGTTGTGTGATTTTCTTTGGGAGGATTATTTTTTTTTTTTTTTCAATTTGAAAATATAAAAAAAAAATCCTTTGGGGTGTTGAAAGTTTTGAACGAAAGTCTTTATTCTTACAGTTTCAATAATGGAAAAGCTAGGGAATAAAGATCTTACGAACGAAATGATTTTATTGTTTGAGCATCAAAGATGGTTAAAAAGGCGTATAGTTTTATAGACAAACGAGTCATAAATTTTGTTGCTTTGACTTAGATCCCTGGGGAACGCCACTTTCTTCGCCATTTTTCTAATCTTCTAATATATACAATTACAAAAAAGTACAAACAACACAGGCCCTACTTGTAAATCTGACGTTAAGATATCAAACTTGATATTTAAACAAAAATTATGATTTGAGAGAACACAAAATTCAGTCCTGCAAAATTGTCTATTTTCTTGGCTTCAGTTAAACAGCTTTGTCGATTTAAACCTTAACGATTAAATTTTAGCAAAAGAAAACCCAAACGTAACTTACAAAAAATATAATAAAAATACCAAACGATGTCATTATGTCTCTTTGGCATCGATCAAGTGAAGATTTCACAAATTTAAAATCATGAAACCACACCTATACACCAGCAACCAAGCGAGCTTCCAGGAACATACCACAACTCAAAATTCTTGTATTTATAAACTGCTTTACTTTTAAAGAGAGACCTATGCAGACCCTTTATTGAAATTTTAATACTTTTTGTTTTTTTTTTTTTATTTTTATGGAAGTAGCCAAATTTAAATAATTCCGCATTTAACAATCATTCTATATTCAAAAACAAAATCGTTTATGCGAATAATAATTTTAACTATATGCCTGTAAGACATCGCAGGTTTTTAAATGCAATGCTCGGCAATAGTTAGAAAATATAGAAGGAAAGGAAAGATTTTTCTTGGCACAATGGATTGAGAATCGGATGTTAATTATCTCATTAAATTCCATAGATCACATCCAATTGAAACTGCGGAATACAGAAAGGAATGCTACATAGACTGGGGCTCGAAGCCCACACGTCCATGTAAGCTGCAAACACACTATATCCACTGTGGTATTGCCACCCGCCTATGTCTGATGAGGATAATGTCTGATTTTTACAGAACGAAGACAAACTGTGAAAAAAACTGAATTATGCTCATACATAATTTTCATCATACAGATTTTTTTTTTGTGTAACAGGTAAAAGCATTTCAAAATATTTTTTTTTTAAACAAAATTTTAATCATATACAGAATTTCTACCCCAAACCAATAAATTTATCTACTCCTATTTATTTATATTACAGGGTTATTTATGGAAATTTTCTTAGAATAAAATAGTCCTTTAAATATTGGCGTTGGATCTTAATAATGTTTATATTCATTTTAGGTCAATATTTTTAAAAACTACCCAGCACTTCTGCGTTAAAATTGGGAGGATGATGATGAAATATGTATGTCTTTGAACATATCGTCCTCTATCTCACGAACAGGCGTATCTGCCTTTTTTATATTTTACAAGAGTGCAATTTTAAGTTTTGGGTACCCCTTTTACAGGCGTTATTTTTGTATTTTACAACTGGGGTGGTTTATTTTTTTTTTTTTGTTTGCAAAGATGAAACAATTTGCTAACGTTTAATATGGCATGAGTTTCCAAGTCAATGCTGTACTTAAGACAGTTAAAAAAACTCGATGAATCAGTTACGTCTCTTCGTCAGAAACTTTTTATCAATTTTTTTAATAGAAATGTACTTATGCCAATCTAAAAACCTCAAAATCAATATTCTTTTTCGGATTAAAACTTCAAAAATTATTTGAATTTAGACTTATTTTTATTTAAATATTTAGTTTTTTTTATAAAAAATAGTTTGCCTTATTATTTTTTAATTATTTTATTAATTTTTTTTTTAATTTTTCTTACTCTTCTGGTTTCAATGAATTATTAAGTTACTTGGGTCATCACAAACTGGCTCAATTTTGAACTAAACTAAGTCCAGATAAACTTTTACTTCAATCATACACGGGGTGAGCAAACCAAGCATCACAATTCTGTTTACATGACCCGGCTTTAATTGTAGTAGCAATTTTAATATTTAAAATTATTAATTAAAAATATTTTTTTTTTTAATTTTCATGTTTGCATGACAAAAGATTTGTTTATTTTTCCTAGGAACAAACAACTGTGTGTGTATTAGTAATAAATATTTGTTGTGCCGATCGAGAAAGGCTTTTATTCCTTTAATTCCTCAATCTTCACCTTCCTTTCCGACAAAATTTCATTTTCCCAGTTTAGTCCAGTTGGAAATTGTGCCAGTGTGTGATGGCCCTCTGTGTTCATTGCTCCTTATTAAAGATAACTTCCAAGAACAGAGTGACATCAGATCTTCCCATTTTGACTTTGAAATTTTAAGTTCAGTTTGATTTAGTTTGTGTAGAGTGACATCTTTTGATTCCCGCTTTAATGTCAATGAACGAAATTCTTTCTCAAAATGACTGTTCTTGAAAAAAAAACCGGAATAAATGGTTTTTCTTTAAGAAGCTTTAACTCCGCAACTATTGGCCATTTAATAGATTCTCCTTTGTCGTATATTCTTGTATTTAATGTTCTTAGATCTTTTAAAAGAGTTTTGAAATCAAAGAAATCGGAATGTATCAGATGCCTGACTTTTATATAGGGCTGGGCTTTTCTTGCAAGTTTGAATATAGGATGGAGTTGGCTAGGAATCATGATCTCTCCAGCTTTTGACATGGCATACAAAATAGCAATATGCGCTAAATCACCTTCATTTTGGCTATGATTTGCTCAAAAACCGAAGAGAAATTGGTGTTACATTAATTACCAATTTAATAGAAAACTGGTACTCGCATTATTTCAGTTACGTCTGTTCGTGAGAAACATTCTTCGAGAAATGCACTTATGCCAATTACGTCATAACGGATTTAGCCATATTCCTGACATTTTTCATGGAATCTAATGATGTAGGAATATGCAATCAAGTTTACCTAGCATATATACGACAATTTGGTAATTACGTCTGTTCGTAAAATAGGAGATGATATGTATGTCAATAAAGCCTTTCCGTAAAATAAATAGGGAAAACCTTCATTTGGGAGATTTTTTTTTCAAAAAACAATTTTTTTTTGTAATACCTATACTAGTAGAACCATTTTGTTGTATTTTGGTTTTATCAAACCAATTCTATTAATATTTTTCATTTTTGTTTATAATGAAGCTTCTTCAACGTTTAAACATAAATGTAAGCTAGAATTTAAAAAAAAATTAAATTTTTAAAAAAAGTTTAATGTTTTTTTTTGAAAACTCAATTTTTGGAAAATAAGTTAGTCATTTTTTTTAAACTTGGTTATAAATATTTTTTTTACTATTTTCTAGAATATTTAAAAAAAAAAATAAAAAATCTTATTTTTCTCGAAAATGGTGGCTAAAAAAAATATGTGTGTGATATTAAATAAGTACATTCTACTTTTAAATAAGAAAAATATTGCATACCAAAATTTTCAACAAAAAAAAACATTTTTCCGATTTAAAAACAAAATCTAATTTTTTTTTGAAAAATCTTTTAAAATTATATTTGTATGTATATGAATTGTTTATAAACAATTGCTTAAAATTCCTAATCGAAATTTTTTTCTTATAACTATTTTTTTATTTAACCTTCTCCAATGATTTTTTTAATTTTTGTCCACAGGTTTCATTAGTTCAAGAAATCAATAAGCATTTATTGGTTCACCTCAAACTACTATCTATATTCTATAAAGACGTTAAGCAGTTAAAAAAAGTCAATTTTATGTTTTTGATTTTTTTTTTTGTATATCCATGTTTTTAGATAAAACTTGTTATACACAATTTAAATCTTAAAATGTCAAGATTTTCTTTTAATACGATCTTAAAATTATACTATTGAACCATTAACATGTGTCATTGAATTTTTGAACAACAAAAACAACTTAAAGGCGCTACCACCAATTGTTTTGGCTGGAGATATAGCTATTTCGTGCTTTGCCACTTTTGCACTCATCAGTCTCCTTTTTGTGGTGCTGAGCTTTAATCCAAT
The DNA here is from genome assembly GCA_949320155.1 of Melangyna quadrimaculata. Lineage (NCBI taxonomy): Eukaryota > Metazoa > Arthropoda > Insecta > Diptera > Syrphidae > Melangyna > Melangyna quadrimaculata. Next base: position 171,903,490 of record OX439485.1, on the reverse strand, counting down.
TTTATTTGAAAAACTTTTTATGCACACCATAGGATTCGAAACCACGCATATCAGATTTGCTCAGTCTTAGCAGTCGCATTAACATGTATCGTCAATACATCAGTGTCTAGTTACATTGTAGCTGTATACTAAAAGAGGAAGATCGTGTGATACAGCCGTGCATTTAATTTTGTATTAAATTAACAAAAATCTAAAATTGCCATTTTTACATTTTTATTATCGAACCATTATTATACACCGTCCATGTCTGTATACATTTTACTAGGGATAAGCTCTTGTAGCTAGTACATTTTATTTTTAAGGGTAGGTAGTCCAAATCATTCTACGGAGTTTTGAACATCATTATCAACGACATCAGTTATTCCAATTTTATATTTTTAACTTCCAAAAATAAAATATTCATCTTTAATGCAATATTTCCTGATTCACAGAAAAATACAAAAATGAATCTCATTTTTCATTCCTAATGGAAATTCGTTGTACGAAACTTCTCATCAATTCCACGTGCCTCCCAAATGGCCCACGGTTACCTGTCATCAAAATGCTAAAAAAAAAGAATAGAAAGAAAAAAAAAAACGACGAAAAAATTGAAAGAAGCATTTCGCTATATAAATTCCATTACCCATTTAGGAGCATTACCCCATTACCGCATCAGCTCGCAACCTCATATTCTCAAAGGTATTAAGGACCTTTCAGGTAATATTTCAATTCAACCATCAGGCATGTTGTCATGGTAATGGTTAGCTAGTACCGATAGAAGATATGTATAAGTTCCTTATGTGCATGCGCTCATTTATTTTGTATGGTTAGTTTTGCACGGTGTTGAAGGTCAAGTCAAACCGATTAAAAAATTTTGTTTAACAAAAACCGGTCCAAAATGGTACCTTGTATATTTAACTAAATCCACCAATGTCAGACTTTAAAGGGACCTACAAAAGACTCTATATGAGCATTAGGCCAAATCATTTTGGTTGGATAGCCAAAGAGTAATCAAATCAATTAATTTTAACTCACCTGTAAGGCAGCCCTGTGTAGGTACGTACGTGTGCAAGCGAGCTATATGTACAGATAAGTATATAGAACATAAAGCTTGAAGGACTCTTCTGTGCAAAAACACACACAAGAGGACTCTGTGATTTCTGGAAAACCTCTTTTAGCTGGGAAAATGTATAAAAACATAGAAATGCCTTTGTCATACCGAAAGTACACTGAGTAATTCAAATGAAATCCTAAAGTGCCTCTCGCTTGCTCACTGTTCGTTAGCTGAATAACGACTTTTAGTTGCTCAACATCAGAAATCGATTTTCATTTTACATATTTCTTTTTTTTTTGTTTTCGTTGTATTTTTTGCTTCCAATTGGAAAAGCTGACGGTGCAGTTTGTAAAATGAAAACGCGTGTAGGAAATTTCTATTTGAAAATAGATTTTAAAAGGGGTCACCTTTCAACTTTAAAAACTTAAAAAAAATGCACTCCTTCATAAAACATGAGATCTGGGGAACAGGCTGAAGCCGATAGCCTTACTTAGCATAGCTAGGACAATCCATTAGCTAAATTAACGGCGCGGAAAAAAATCTGCTCGCAATTTAAAATCATTACTCATTCAGGACCTTGTCTTTTTCTAGAAGAGTGTATTTCTATATACATAGGTGAAGCTTTCTTCCTTATTTTTTTTTTCGCTTAAGCCTTTTACATCAAACCAACATTTTTGCACTGTTCTTACATAAAATTTCCATTTCAAATGTGTTTTATTTTTTTGTTGTTTCTTGTTTTGTAGATTTGGCCAATGGGATTACAATGACCGAGTTGAAAATACCAAATCACATTATGCGTTTTAAGACAGCGGTCCTTGGTTGTCGATACAGTTTGGATGGAGAATCATTGTATTCGGTGAAATGGTACAAGGACGGGCATGAATTCTATCGATACTTGCCCAGGGATTCACCACCAGGACAGGCGTTTCCATTACCCGGTGTGAATATTGATGTAAGTTTTTTTTTTCTATTTTGTTTTGTTTTTCAAGGAATGATTGTCTCATGAGAGACGATGAATAAAATATTTTTTTTTATGTGAACATTGTTTATTCAAACGTGATGATGATGAAGACAGCTATTGTGCCGTGACCTTTGTTTGGGTGAACAATAACAAAAATGGAAATAGGAAAATAACTAAAGGTTTTAAAATGTGTTGTGTTTTTTTTTTTTGTAGTCGAACAGACATTATTTGATAATGTCCTGTCGATAAATGAAATAGATTTAGATAGATGATGATGGAATAAAAACAATTCAAAAGGAAGATTATAAGATTAAGTATAAGGCACAAAATTCTTGGATTTAAATTTAAACTTTCAATTCTAGGCCTTCATTGTTCAACTTGGACATGAGCTTCATACCTATATACTGAATTTTTAAAGTTTGGTATTTATAGATCCATTAATTTAATCGAGTCGTAAATATATAAGTTTAAGTGCTACTTAGTCGCCAAGGTTCTGTCAAATTAAGATCATTATTTTCAGAAAGGTAAGCTGAGGAGCAAAAAAAAACAGAAAAAAAAAACTTTTTAAAAATGATTTTTCGTAATTGCTCTTCAGGTGCCATTTTGAAGAACGCATTTTAACAATTTTTTTTACATGTATGTAGGTATATTAGGGTGGTCCTTTTAGGATCATTATCTTATTTTTAATGACATCCCCCCCCCCCCTAATTTATTCTTAATAAATTAAAAAAGAATCCTGTAAAATTTTAGCTCATTATATTAACATTAACCCAGCCCCCAAGACGTCGGAAGTTTTATAAAATCTTAACACAAATGTAGTCACTTTTTTCATGTTTGTAAAAATATATCAGAAAAAAATTTACAACAGCTATTTCCCTGCCTATAGCCATTTAAACAAAAATATTTTTTTTTCTTTAATTTTAATTTAAGTCAATGTTGTACATATATACATATATAATACATTTTTTTAAACATGCCAAAAGTTAATACATTTGTGCAAAAATTCAATTTTCTTTATCAATCATTACTACATTAATACATGGGATTTCTCATATAAAATTTTAACCATCTTGGGCGCCGGGTAAACGTTAATGAAATGAGCTAAAATTTTACAGGATTTTTTTTTTATTTATTTAGAACAAATTAGGGGGGTGCGTAATTCAAAATAACCCAATGACCTTTAGGAGGACCACCTTAATGTATATAAATAGAAAACAAAAATCTTCCTTTTATTTATTATCATTTTTGCAAATAATTATCAAAATTTAAAATTTAGTTCCTCAAATATTTTTAAAATGACTATAAACGTTTTTTCAAGTATTTTAAAAACTTTTTTAAATTTTGCAAAATTCCTTAAGCAAAAAGTTACTTAAAATTTTTAAAAATAATGGTTAAAGTTTTCAAAATTAGGTAGGTACTTTTTTCCAGTTAAAAAAACTAACTAACTAATCGTGAATGTAGTAAGATATTTTTAAAATTTTGTAAAATTGCAGTAGATAATCCAAACAAAATTTATTTTGGTTTAAAGAAAAAGAAAAGTTTTCGAGTTGTATGCAATAAACCTTAACATAATGAGATTTTTTAATTTTCATTTCGGGTTTATCCGTGTTCCATCACAATTGTTGGTACAAAACTTAGAGTTGTATCGTTCATCACACCAACAAAAATAATCCCACATTTTGGGTACCACTTGGAGTGTCTTTTAAGCACTACCTAACTGTATATCAGCTCAAATGTAAATAAATACAGCCTATTAAGCACATTAGTAAAAGATATTTACCGAGATTCTCTGCATTTTTGGTTGTTTTTACAAAATTTAAAAACTATAATTTTCATTTTTTTAATTTATAAACCTCAAAAAAACATCAAAACCCTAACAATATATTTTTTTCTTGTAAATAGCAATATTACTATTTTTTATGTGATAAACAACTTATAAGAAAAACGTCGTTTTTTATTTACTAACAACAAATAAAATCCAACCTCACTAAACCATCTAGTTTCCCGAATTCAACTTAAATTTAACAAGACCATCAATAAAAATAAAAATTCAAACCTACGCATTATATAAAATAGTTTGTCTGTTTTCGTGTCAGTTTGGCTGTAAAGGTGGGCTAAACTGACAAAAAAACACTTACTTTTCTGATGGAGCAACAAGATACAGTGCCCATCAGGAATCCGATATTGTCTACGCAAAAATAAATCATTTTAAATTTTGTTTGATTTCTGTTAGCATACAAACAAATTTTGACTTTCCTCCCCAATAAGTTGTTGAATTTGACATTTTGGATGCCTTTGATGTTTACCATATTTTCTTCAGCTGAACGACGCAAATGGGTGCATTCAGTTCTATACCACCGTTTTGTGCGGATTTCGACGGTATTTTGCATTGACGATTTTTTTGAGATTGACATGTACAGTAGACATGTTCCTTCCATTTGCCGAAGATTTTTTTAAGCAGTACTGGAAAAATCAGTCCATGTTAATCGCGTCTTCAGGCCATGCTGTTTGGTAGGTATTTAAAGTCGCGTTTCACTACCGCGTTATAGATTCATAGACCCTATTATCATGAGTTGAACGCATTGAAATGAACTCGGCAGAAACATTCAGACTTGTTTTTCGAATAACAAGGTTTGTGCAAACTACGTCGCGTTAAAAGAAATGTGGCGCAAACTTTCTAAATGTATCCTGGATTTACATTGTTGATGATCATATTATTTTCTTTAATTTTTAACACGTTTATATTGGATTTAAAAGACTAAGTAGGTACTATTTAAACGCAAAACTTTCACAAATAATGTTGGATTTACACGGTTGGGGGAAATTGCGTCACGTTCAAATCAACACGGGGAATACTTATCTTGGATTTACACAATTGGCTAACAGTTATTCTAGATTTACACGACACATAAATTATAACTATTTTTAAAAGGCAACATTTTTGGAACTTTTGTTGAATTTACACGTTTGCCGATTTTATGTTCTAAAATTTTGAACACCATTATTCTGGATTTATGACATACATTAACTCAAAAAATATTTTAAAGCGAAACTTTCAATATATAATGTTGGATTCACATGGTTGTCTAGCATATTATATTCTAAAACTTTAAAGACTATTTTTCTGGATTTACAAGATAGAAATAAACATACTACTGTTTAAACAAAGGGGAAAGTATTGCAACTTTTGTTGGATTAAGGGCCAGTTTGTTCACAGTGGGTTAAATTTAGTATGTGACTTTCATAGGCTTTAATTAAACAACACTAATCAACCAAAATTGGCTGATTAGTGAAATCCATGGTTAGCAACTCATACCAACTTTGAATTTAAAAAAAAAAACTTGATCAACGAACACATTTTAGGATTTCCCAGCTCTACTAATCATGGATTAAAGATGATTAGCTCTGAACAAACTAGCCGTAACACGATTGCATTAAAGATAGATTTATGCGACGAACACAAAAGTTACTAATATTTAAAGAATATTGGATTTAAAGGATTGCTAAAGGACTAGATTTTCTCAGATTTATGCGACCAGCATAAAAAACTTCTACTTAAAGGCGAGTTATTCGTATATATTTTGTTAGATTTACGCGGTTGCCTATCGGGCCACCTCCACAAGCCATGAACGATGTCAGGATTATGAACAAGTCTAAAAAAAATCCCATGGAGTCCAAGAATCTATGGGCATGCAGCGACATGATATAACTTTTTGAAAAAGACATGAGCGATGTACAAAGCTTATTCATGAGAATTGACCTTTCAAGTGCGTGTGAGTTACTTGCGTCGTTTTTGTTCAATGCGTAAGTGAATATTGTTGGAAAATATAAGAATTTGTGGTGAAATGCTTGTGAACGACATGATAAAGTTTTCCAGTGAGTAAAAAAGCGGATTGTGGTTGAAGCTCAACCCGCAACCATTCATGTTGGATTTACAGGGTCGGTCGGTGGAAATTTAGTCATATTGAAATCAACACGGCGAGTACTTTCACAATTTATGTTGAATTTAAGGATCTTCCAAGTCAGTGCGAAACATTCGCTCCGCATCAGAGCGAATCATTCACAATGATAACAAAATTGATAACAACAATGCTAAATAATAGCAAAAACTTCAGTATTAAAGCTCCTCTCTTCTGTGGGTTGAAGGTCGAGTGTGGAAATGTCAAACTCTGAGGGCGCCAATCGATTTAGGAGGGTGGCATTACCTTCTCTCTCGGCCAGCACTTTAGCACCAATAGAAACCAAAAAGTTTCACTGTTCAATTTGAAAGGAGGTGTCGAAATGTCATAATCTGAGAGCGCTCATCGATTAAGGAGGTGGATTTTCCCTAATGTCACGAACAGCACTCAAAGTCCAGTAGAAACCAAAAAAATTGCACTTGACAGTTATCAGTGGTGGCGAAATGTTAAAAATCCGAAAAATCACACCTTTTACTTTGTCAGTTCATAGTTGGGGGTCAGATAGCAAACCATACAAATTGTTCAAATATTTTATTACAAGTAGGTGTCTTTAGCATATATATTTAAAAGTAGCTAGGTACGTGAATATGTAGTTAAGCTTTTATATTAATAATTACGACTCGCGTAATGTTGCTATCGTTTGAAAATTGGGAAGATGAATGATGTTAACAATTTATTGATATGGGGAATAAGTTTTCCAGGGGAACTGTATGGTCATTTCCTCAAATTTATTCCAGGGATATTCAAGATTGCATAAATATTTTCAAGAAAAACAATTACCCACGCCGCCGGGTTTTTGCGCTAGAAAATAATTTAATTTATAATAAACTTTTGAGGTATTTTATGTTTTCTCAACCCTGGGCTGGAGGCTCAGCAATAATTTTACTTTCTATCTTCATCTCCGCAATCATTGCAGACATTTTTATTTCTGCATTCAGCAGGCAAATTATTGCATTGAAATTTATTTGCAATCAGACTGCCGAGCAAACAACACCTATGTTATATTCAGTTAAAATGGAAACATAACAAATTCCAGGCCTGGAATTCCAACTCAACCCTTTAATCTACATGAGTAAAATAAAAAGCAGCACAAAATTTCAGTCTAACTGCCATTATAGATGTCAAATTATTAATTTCTTCATTTATTGCCACAGAGATGGTAAGAAAAAAGTTTTTGAAATCAGTTTCATAAAATAATTTATTTCATTAACTTGTGGTCTGCATTGGAAATTTCCATTGCAAGCCCGAATTGATGAAATCAATTATTGCTTATGGAGATGCAAGGCTAGCTTAGCATACTGCTCCACCAGACAAAACCCGCTTTCTACACGATCTATTCCTTGTTTTGAGCCAATCTTCACGACCAATTCAGAGCCAATTTTGTCTCCAAAATAAAATGTATTCAATTCAGCATAAAGTCCATAATAAAACATGGTACATAATGTACATAGGTACGTATAAAATATTTCCATCAAATTATTGGTCATCACAAACTCAAATACGAATAAATAATCCAATTTACAGATGATTATTCATTTTTCCATCAGGTGATTTTTGACACAGTTTTGATGTTTGCTAACCTTATTAATTAGTTTGGTCTAATAGTGAAGGCGGTTAAATAAGTTGTAACATTGCGCCAAAAGCAAAACACAGCTAAATAATACGATTATGTGTAGCTTTTTCAACATTTTCCACCATATACGAGAACCGAAAAATTAGCCTGAAGTGAATGTAGTGCACAGTGACATATAACATAAGAAGTGTTCCCTGTGTTAGGTGGTAAATGGGGGAAGTTTTGTCACTGTCATTTTTTGCCATTTCCATTTTATTTTTATGCGATACCATCAAGCTATGAGTGTTCCTTAAAATTAAGTTTATGTCGTAAAGGTTTTCCTGCTATATACTGCACCATAGCAATCGCAACAGCAACATCTCAGAGCATAGCAATATAGCATCAGTGCAATTGCAATCCCATGTGCAGAGGGAAAAATCACGTAGCCATGTAAATCCCGGAGAAGCCATTTTCTATGCTGCACTGAATTGGAGCTGGAGCACTGGCAATCTAGGAACTTGATCTTTATGCACTCATCGCATGCCTTAGCGTTACTTTTCATCTCTTCGTGCTGGTTGATTTAACATCCTTTTTTCTGGTTCTTCCCTTCTACATATAAAGTCGTTTATATCTGATATCTATGACTTTTTTTCTATGTATACCATGTGTATCTTGTGTTCTCAAGTATCTACATAGTCTATCTCGCTCTGACGGAAATCAAATATGTCGCGCGCTACCGAATCGGAGAATGTGGCGAGACTTTGAAATACTTCACAACTTTTTGGAACGTGACTTGAAAGTTGTTGAGCTTGAAAGAACACTGTTGGAACAATTCAAAACCACGTAGGTATATTTTATTTTTTTATGCTCATCTTGTTCTTCTTCCTTTTTAACTTTACTACGTCTCCGTCATGCAGTTTTGTGTCTCCTTTCTGTTTTTCTGTTTTTTTTTTTTTTTCTTTTTTACTGCGGAATTTTCTTGCGTGCCATCTTAATGCTTATCTTGTTGCGGTATTCTCGAGTTACTTTGTTGCTATGAAATCTTCTAGCTCCTGGCTCCTGGAGGACGCAATCTACGACACAGGCACTTCAAACAGAGTGATACAATTTGTGGAAAACTTCAAAAGAAAAATATTCTTTTAGACTTTTTTTGTTTGTACCCACTCCACTTTGACAATGTATGCTGCCTTTGCTGCTGGTATATTGCTGCTGTAACGTAATAGGCCTGATGTCTCGTGTGTAGACATGGTGGGTGAGCATGTTTGTCAGGCTTTACCGCAACGTTGTTAAGTGGTTAATCAAAAATTCTTTATTTTAGATACTCTAGGGATTGTTTTGCTAAGGGTCCTGATAATGGTAGTAGTAATGGAAAATATACAAACATATAGGTATGAAAATATGTACATGTATTGTATAAAGGTACTGTGAAGAGGGATTTGACTTTCAATTCTCAAATTAGTGAAGCAAAATTTGGAAAATTGGAGGAATCAAAAATGGAACTAATTTAATAGTTCAGTAAATATGCAGCCAAGATTTGAATAAAAGAAACACCAATTTCAGTGACGTATCTACCATCAATTTAAATTCGATTATAGAAGCGATTATTAGATTCTTTTACTATGGCCGTGTTTTGTGAAAAAGTGAATAGCAACTCAGCAAATTTTTACACGGAAAACACAAACAAAATTCTTTATAATAATTTGTTTTGTTATTGTTTTGCGTACAAAATGTTTGCTGAGATGCTACAAACTCTCTCAAAAAACACGGCCTATGTTGCATACTTTGTTCCAAGATCTATTTGGCGTCAGTAGGAGTTGAACATATCTATTAAACACCTCTCGTAATTTTTAGGTACCCATGTATGATGTGAATACAAATCTTATGAGCACCTCTGCTTTGATTTATTATGGAGCACCTGCTTTGATGATGTGTTCCTTTTTATCGATACAATCTGGAATGTGATATAAATTAAACGGAGCACTTGTTCAGAGCAGGTGCTTCATATAGAAAACCTGAGTAGGTGCTACAAAATGCTAGTATTTAAAATATTTATAGTAAATGGAACTGCTGCTCTGAAAAGCTGGTACTTAGTTCTAATCATTTTTTCTATAATTTTTAAATTCAATTTTTTTTTAGTTTATGTATAAATAGTATAAAAGAAAATGTTTTAATTTTAACGATTATTAGTTGAATTTTCAATAAAATAAAATTAAAAATAAAAATACGGATCTAACAAAACAAGAAAAATTAGTTTAGTCAAATTTCAAATCTTCTTCTATCTATCTATCTATACAGGGTGTCCCGTAAGTAATGGATAACCCTGAAATGCCGCATAGTAGACTTTATGACCGTCCTCAAAACTGATAAAAAAAAGTTCTATCCCAACCACAAGAAAAGTTATATGCACTTATTTGTTCAGTGCATTATTTTTTTTCTTACTTTACATTTTTGAATACCACGACTACAAGTGAATGAGTTGTATCATTTTTGTTTGCAGGAATATTTTACATTACTTGTGCCAACACATAAGTAGAAGAAAATTATTATAACTGTTGGACTTCTTAGAGAAAAAAATTATTTAAAATTGAATTTCAATGCAAAATGTGAAAACAAATAATTTTTGAAAAAGTGAAATCATAGCTGGTATAAAAAAATGCATGAATACCTGAGTGGCCAACTATTTTAAAGTATGCGCGTTAAATGCAGATTTCAAAATGGTATTACTTATTATTATATCTAGAGTCAATAGCAAGTTATTGGTAAAAATCTGCAATACTAGAGTAAATTTAGCAAAAACAAAAGTTTTCAAAATTAGCACAGTAAACGTGAAAATAATACCAAGCGTTGAACATAGCAGATTTTTGATTTATTGGCTGTTTCTACGATGTTGTCCTAATGATAAATCCAAGCTTTCAACTTCTAGGGCCGAATGCATTATTGATAAAAATGTCAAAAAAGTGCAAAAAACGGTTACATTTTCGAGCTTGTTTTGAATTTTACCTGTCTATTGGGCTTTAACAAACCCATCAAATATTTTGTTGGTTGCTATTTTTTATGTGTTATTTTCTCTAAACAAAAAGTTTTTGAGCCAGTTTTTAATCACATGATCACTAAGTTAGAAAACAAAAATTGATAATTTTTTAATTTTTTTTTTTATTTAAAGCAAATGCTCGAACTGTTTTCCATCCACTCTTATACAGGTTCTGCACCTCCGAATAAATGAACGTCTTAGTGAACGTGCAAGGTTTTGCTCAGAAATTTGTAATGCAGCTGCCTCCACACGATTTCTTAGCTCCTCTAAAGACCTGATCGGCTTGCTGTATACGATTTCCTTAATGCATCCCCAATAAAAAAAATCAAGTGGATTTAGGTCTGGTGAACGCGGTGGCCATAAAATTGGTCCCAGACGTCCTAGTCCTAGGAGGAACTCCAAATAACCTTGGCCAGTTAAAATCCCCGGCAACTCAAAGGGTCCAATTATTTTCCCATTGAGAATCCCAGTCCAATATTTAATTTTGAATTGATACTGGGACCTGTCTTCCCTCATGATGTTTGGGTTTTGTAGTGCCCAGAAGTGGAGATTAGTGTAGCCATCTCTTTTAAATGTCGACTCATCGCTCCAAAGAATTTTGTCAAAAAACTGCGGATCTTCTTCAATTTTCATTTTCATTTGTCGACAAAAACTCATTCTCGTTTCAAAATCTTGCGGCTGGAGAGTTTGCACCCGTGTTAGGTGAAAGGGATGATATTTATATTTACTTAGCACATTATGCGCAGTCGTCTTTCCGATCCCAGTGCGTCGTGCTATTGCTCGGATTGATACTGTAGGATCTCGGTCAAGTTCCGCAAGCACTAAGTCTTCGGTATCTCCTCGAGGGGGTCGTCCCACGCCAGCACCACCAACACCACTACCAGGCAGCCTTCCTTCCGAGAAACAGCTATGGACTCTAATAAACACTCGATAATCCGGGTGACGTGCGTTAGGGTACCTTTCCCTATACAGAGTCGCAGCTTCGTTTGCGTTGCCTCTGCACTCTCCATAAATGAAATGCATGTTTGCATATTCTTGTGCAGAATACAGAATACGTGGCATCGAAAAAGTTCAATCAAACGTCTTAATTATCAAAAAGCAGGTTCAGGAAAACAGCTATTAAGACCGTTAATTTTTCTGAAGAATGAACAATAAAAACGATATAAATAAGTGTTCGTCGTGGTCTTAATCTTATGAATTAAGATCAAATTACAAAAACTTTAATTCAAAATTTAAAAAACTTACGATTTTATGCGTTCTCACTTTCTCAGGATCTTACAATTTACTATTCAAAAAACACAATTAAAATTGAATCAGAAGACTTTTTGTTTGGAGAAAATAACAAATAAAAAATAGCAACCAATAAAATATTTGATGGGTTTGTTAAAGCCCAATAGAACAGGTAAAATTCAAAACAAGCTCGAAAATGTAACCGTTTTTTGCACTTTTTTGACATTTTTATCAATAATGCATTCGGCCCTAGAAGTTGAAAGCTTGGATTTATCATTAGGACAACATCGTAGAAACAGCCAATAAATCAAAAATCTGCTATGTTCAACGCTTGGATTTATTTCCACGTTTACTGTGCTAATTTTTGAAAACTTTTGTTTTTGCTAAATTTACTCTAGTATTGCAGATTTTTACCAATAACTTGCTATTGACTCTAGATATAAAAATAAGTAATACCATTTTGAAATCTGCATTTAACGCGCATATTTTTAAAATAGTTGGCCACTCAGGTATTCATGCATTTTTTTTTATACCAGCTATGATTTAACTTTTTCAAAAATTATTTGTTTTCACATTTTGAATTGAAACTCAATGTTAAATAATTTTTTTCTCTAAGAAGTCCAACAGTTATAATAATTTTTCTTCTACTTATGTGTTGGCACAAGTAATGTAAAATATTCCTGCAAAAAAAAAATGATGGAACTCATTCACTTGTAGTCGTGGTATTCAAAAATGTAAAGTAAGAAAAAAAATAATACACTGAACAAAAAAAATGCATATAACTTTTCTTGTGGTTGGGATAGAACTTTTTTTTATCAGTTTTGAGGACGGTCATAAAGTCTACTATGCGGCATTTCAGGGTTATCCATTACTTACGGGACACCCTGTATATATAAAAATGAATTGTTGTTCGTTTGTGTTCTTATATCTCAAGTTTGGTAGCTCCGAATTCGATGAATTTTTTTTTTTGGTGGAAAGGTATTGTTCTGTAGCAGGTTTGTATGTAAAAAAAATGACTTTGTAAAAAAAAATATGTCAACAAAACGAAGAAAAATCAAACAACATTTGTTTATAGAATCAAAACGAAAATTCAGATTTTATTATTGTTATTCAAAGTAAAAAATCAAACAAAACAACAATTCTTTAGGCTCGTTTCACACACATTCGGTTTCATTCGGTTCGGTCTCTATTCGGGTTGTATTCGGCTGTGCCTGATATGTGTGAAACGATAAAACGGTGCTCTACGCTTTCTATTAGGTTTTTATTTTTGCCGTTTTATCGTTTCACACATACCAGACACAGCTGAATACAAATCGAATAGAGACCGAACCGAATGAAACCGAATGTGTGTGAAACGAGCCTTATAGAATCGAAACGAAAATTCAGTGTTTAAAAATAATGAAAGCGGGCTATATGATGAGAAAGGTGGATTTTATTTTTTGGATGCACCTCGAGGTACCAGAAAGACATTTTCATTTCACAGACTTTAGAATGTATTCGGTAAAAAAAAAATTAGCATTGCCGCTCGCTTTATCGGGAATTCTACCTTATTGGAAAATGGTCGAACTGCACATTCTGCACTGTGGGCGGATTCTGGAAACCGCGGCAGATCGCTTTCATTGGCAGATTTTTATTTTCTTATTCTCAAAAGCTCTTTTGCTTTCCATTTTTTGTTTGAAATCGATCATAAACATTTCGATCACCTAGAAACTTATCAATTTAAAACAAAAACTGGGAAGCGGAAGCCTTTTTAAGACTAAGAAAATACAAATCCGCCAGTATTAAGCGATTCGCCGCGCTTTTCAGAATCCGCCTTACATTCATATTAATGAAACACCCATCACATGTAACATTCCAAAGAATTTGGAAACAGCACAGGTATTAAAACAATGTAAGATTTTTGTGTGGGATGAATGCACGATGGCTCATATGAAGTAATTGAAAGCTTTGAATATCTTCAAAACAATCAAAATTTATTTGGGGGGTTTCTTTATATTATTGGCCGGTGATTTTCGACAAACATTGCGCGTTGTTCCACAATCAACTCCAGCGGATGAAATTAATGCAAGTTTTAAATCACCTAATTTGTGGAGATATGTCAAAACAATCAGGCTAAAAATAAATATGAGTGTCCAATTGCAAAACGATTTATCGGCCGTTGTTTTCAAAGCAGTTGTTGAATATTGGTGACGGCAAAATGCCCATTGATGATGGATTAATAACATTGCCGAACAATTTTTGTGAGATTACCCAAACTAAAGAAGAATTGATTAAAACAATTTTTCCAAATATTGGACAGCGATGGAAAGATCATGCTTGGTTGAGCGAACGAGCAATATTAGCAGGAAAAAATAAAGATGTTAACGATATGAATTGGGATATTCAAAATGGAATAATTGGTGAATTAGTATCATATAAGTCAATCGATTCTATCATCATGCTTCGGAATAAAAATCAGAAAAAATTTTGCAACGGAACTAAATTTGCTGTTAAGCGCTTAATTAATAATGTAATCGAAGCCACAATTTTAAAAGTATAAGGTAGAAGACGTTTTTATTCCCCGAATTCCGCTAAGTCCATCTGGTTTACCATTCAATTGCAAACGGATTCAATTTCCAATTCGCCTTGCTTTTACAATGACAGTCTTTAGAAGTGTGTGATATGGGCAGTTATATGTTGCATGCTCCAGAGTAGGCTAACCATCACCGTTATTTAAATATTCCACAAATAGAAAGACAACAAATGTTGTATACCAAAGAGCGTTACAATAGATAAACATTTTGAGGAGAACTTTGAGTTTTTATTAACGACCAGCGAAGCGGTCGCGGGCACACTATTTACTATAATTTACTACGGACTATATTTAGTTTAAAAAAAGGAACACTCTGTGGCTATATATATATGTGTTCCAGAAAATTGCAATAATTCAAACTTTTTTTTAAAGAATTGGATCCAACCCCCGATATACTATCTACTCGTGGCAGTCAAATTTTGTTTCGCAACACAGAAACAGGGTTCGGACTTAAGTAATCGCAAATCGCAGTAAATTGAAACAAAAATCGCAGTGAAACCAAAATTTTCACATTAGAATTATAGTTTTATTTTTAATGATCAATTAAATTAAATTTCAACATTTGTTTTTTTAACACAACAAAACTAAGGGACAAAATCGTAGATAAGAGATGACACGTGTATTCTCAAAGATTTTGAAAAATAAATTCTTCTACGACATTCTTCTGATCTTTCAAATAATACAAAAACTTAACAATGTCCTCTGGATTCAATGCACTTTCGTCATATCGTAAAAATGTTCTCCATTTATCATTAATTATTGCAACTGATGTTTTATTGGAAATTCTTTAGTTATTTTCAAAACTGAAGGAAGATAACCTTTTTGAATTTTTGTCAGATGAAGATATTCAAACAACTTTCTATGTGCCTTTTAATGAAAAATTTAGATTGTATCTAATACAATAATTTAAAAAATTAGTTTCCACTTCTGATAAACTGCGCTCATGTATTTAAAAACTAAGACCACACAAAAATCTCAAGACAGGAACATGAGAGCCTTGGTTTCCAAAATCAATTTTCGTACTAACAAACTCTTTTTTTATGAAATTGTTATAATAATTGCATTAAGAAGATGTACTACGATTTTCTCGATTGGAATAATTTTTTAACCATGTTATTTATTGAACCGAGAATAGAATAATCGCAGTTGATTGTAGGAAAAGCGCAGTGAAATTGTTATAATAATTGCATTAAGAAGATGTACTACGATTTTCTCGATTGGAATAATTTTTTAACCATGTTATTTATTGAACCGAGAATAGAATAATCGCAGTTGATTGTAGGAAAAGCGCAGTGATGCAGTAGATTTTAAAATTTAGAAAAAAACGCAGCAGATCTACTGCTTTCGCAGTAGAACGCTGAATAGAAACTCAAAAAACTGCCAGTTTTAATCATTTCTCCTGCAATAATTGCTTCAGAGAAATAGGTTTATACGTTTTAATTTTAAGAAAAAAATAATACAGTCCTCATTATGTTCCCCCAATTTTCAACCTGAGGTCCTGACACGACCTGAATGTTGGTTCCAGATGGAATATACGAGTAGATCGAAGAAACCGAAGAAAAAAAGGATTTTTGTTACTTAATTTTAGCCTTATTAGAATATTATCTTGCTTCAGTAGATTTTATTGATAATATTTAAAAATTAGATAATCACCGTGCACAGTGGATCGACCACTTTCTAAAAGTTTACTTAAACTTTTAAAAGGTTTTTAGAAAAATGTTTACATAAGCATAAGCAAGCTTTCAAAGTGGTCTAGAATGAAGACTGTATTCATTGTGAATAATACTTTTAAGCTTTTGGATCCAACCGTATCCGATCCCGTTCCCTACATCACCATCTTTGTATAATTTAAACTTTAAAAAGTATTTTTGCCAATCTGCAAAAGGGAGGGTGTTAAGGGTTATTATTGGATTCTGTGAGTGTTTTGGAAATTGTGTTCGAACCATCTTGCCCTGAATACACGCTTCGCAAACTTCTTCAATGCCACATTTCTTGAATTTTATGCCGTATGCAAGTTCACCTAACACTAGTTTTTCAATTGACTTCGGATCCCTGTGACCAAAGCGTTTGTGCCATGAATTTATGCAATTACCATTGTGACCCTCTGCATCGACACTTGCTAATGCTTGATGATTGGTTGACAAAGTATATAGTCCAGATTGGCAACATCCAATAGCCACAATTACTTCTTTAAATTTAATGTTACACTTATTTTCCTCAAAACATACCATAAAACCTTTATTATCAAGTATCTTGACTGACAAAAGACTACAATCGAGTGATGGTACGTAAAGGACGTCATTAACTGATATTTTGACGGCTTCTCCATTGCTGTTGATGCATTCAATTGCTCCAGATCCGTTTCCTTCAACCTTAGCCAGTTTTCCATCTGCCAGTCGAACATTTCTTTTATTTGATGTATCAATATGATTAAAAAACGATCGGTCATAAGTCATATGAGATGTTGCTTCTGAGTCTACAATCCAGGAATTAGTTTCAGTTTTTCTTGTCACATTGAAGCGAAATTCGGTTGAATCATGAAGAGGAACTTTACTAATTTGGTTTGCAGTATTGTCTTGATTTTTCTTCTCTTTACATTTTAAAAATTTTCGACATTCCGGTTTTTCATGATTTGACTTTTTGCAGAAGATACAGAATTTCTTCTTTATGTATTTATTTTGTGCAGCTTTCATGGCAGTATCTTTTGAGCAGTCAACAGGCTCCCTATTTTTACGACGTTTAAATTCATCAATTAGCGTGCCTGTAACTAGAATTAGTGTTTAATCTTTCTCTGGTCTACTTTCTAAGGCAGTAATAAGGCTGTTGTAGGAATCTGAGAGGTTGCAAAGAAGCATTGCAACAACTAGGTGGTCCATAAGTTCTTCACCAAGTGATGTAAGCTTTGCTACGAAGTCAAGCATTTGACTGATGTGTTCTTGCATATCACCATCATCAGAATATTTCATTGAACAAATTTTCTTCAATATGAATACTTTACTTGTTAATGTTGACTTTTCGTGGTAGTTTTTAAGTGCAGCCCAAGCCTCTTTTGCCGATATTGCATTGCGTATATGTAGGATTTAATTATCTTCGATGAGCATTCCAATGGTTGCACGAGCTTGATCATCAG
Organism: Melangyna quadrimaculata; assembly: GCA_949320155.1. Lineage (NCBI taxonomy): Eukaryota > Metazoa > Arthropoda > Insecta > Diptera > Syrphidae > Melangyna > Melangyna quadrimaculata. The sequence goes on along the minus strand of OX439485.1, from coordinate 171,886,022 downwards.
GTTTCTTCCATACATTGGTTGGTTGATCTGGAATCTCATCTCTAATTATATACCATAATCCATCTCGAGTAAGCAACATTTCAACTTTGTATTTCCATAGCTGGTAATTTTCATTATTTAGTTGTTTGATTACACCACCTATACGTGTGTCTGCCATCTCTTATTCAATTTCTTTATTATTTTCTTGACCTTTGTTATTTCCTTAAATCCTGGGCACATAACCTATTGGATTCTGTGAATCTAATAACTAATGATTATATGGAAGCTTTAAATCAAAGAGCAAATAAAATACATTATGTATCTAAGATTTATTTGATAAGAATGAAAAAAAAAAATTTGAACATAAATTATATGTGTAAGTGATTGATAAGAAATTATAAAACGATAATGTTGGTAAGAACAAAGTAGAATAAGGCTATGTTGTTGTTCGTAAATATCCAACAGTTATATCATGCCTTGTTAAAAGAACAAAAAATTACATTTTAGTGAACAAAAAATTACATTTTATTTATTTTTCCGAAGGAAAGCTTAATATTGACTAGTATTTCCTTAAAAAATGTTGGGAATTTTTTTTAACTGAAGCGCGAAACTGATTAGACCAGCAACATCACCATAGCATCTTCAACAGCAAACAGCACACTAGCCAGCAGATATCTTTTAAACACATTGCTGACAGCACCAGTATCACAAACAAACATCAAAATACGGAAATTTTTATTTTTTGTAGTGTGGTGCAACTGAATATCCTAGTGGAGAAGTTGCCAGAAACGCACAAGCAAGAGCAAATTTAGAAATTTGGCCTAACGACGCACGCTGCTGAAGTTGCTGGTGCTGGTTTATTGTGTGCTGACAAATTAAAAAATACATTTGTTCTAAAATAATGGCGGCCGCTGTTGCTGGTAACGGTGCTGGTTTAATCTGTTTCACGCATAAATTGAATTTAATGATTTCCCAGAAAAATAAAGCGAAAACCGTTTTAAAATCGGTGCATTAGATCAAAAGTTACAGCCTCATGGCCAGTTTTTCATAGTTTCGATCCACTGTGCGGTACACTCGGGCGTATGCGTACTATTTTTTTTTTTTTTTTTGTTTGAGTTTCTAATACTTAATCCTTATCAAACAATTTTAGTTTTTCTATTTCTATACACTGCATGCTATTATGTTTCTACAGTATAAACTTATCTGTAATTTTTTTAAAAATTTGATTGTTTTTGACTATGGGTTGATAATAAGTTTTTGAGAAAACTGTAGGTTGGACTACTTAAAAATTTAGAACAAACGCTTTACCTGAGTAATAAACCAAATTAATGGAGTTTTTGATCTGTGAGATATTTATCATTTTATTTAAAAAATTTTGTAAGTATGTGTATCTAAAAATTAATCGTAGTTTGTGCGGATGCTTAAAACTTGAAAATGACTGGACCAAAGATTGATACTTTTTTCTGCGGGTTTATTCGATTTTACTACGCGAAGGTTAAGGGAAAAAAAAGTTGGCGCTGTAGGCGCATATTTCGTTTTTCAGCAGCATAACTCGAGAACGGGTCGTTCGATTTTCACGATCTGAGGTTTGATGGATTTGTATTGGCCCAATAGACTAAGAGCCCAGGGCCGCCAGACATACGTCATTTTATCAAAGCTAAGATTTTTTCTGCGAGCAGATACTATGGTAGCTAAGAACAAATGAATACTAAGAATCTTCAATCCGGGTGCAATTAAGAGGTAGTGAGTGTTAAAGTTGCATACAAATGTTGCAACATTGCGTTATTTTATCAAAGCTGAATTTTTGATGTGTTAGGGGATGGTGTCATTTAATTTATATGACACTTTCCAAACATCTACAGTGGGACCTAACGTGAGCCAGACACTTAAAATCTGTCAAACTTATCGTGACATTTACATAACAGAATCAAATCAAGGTTTTCTGTGGGCAAATATTCTACAATATTTTCTAATCAGCAAGACACCTACAGCGGGGCCTTACATCACCTCAAAACTGTCAAAATAATAATTCTTTGTTACTAAAACGTGATTTTTTCGCTTAAATGTTTTTAAATGTCTGGCTGATGAATTCGTCCCACTGTATGTGTATAGCTGATGGGGAATTATTTTTAAACAGTTGCCCATAAAACATAAAAATATTAGCTTTAAAACTACAACGTAAATGGCACGATTAGTTTGACATATTTTAATTGTCTGGCTCACGTTCGGCCCTACTGTAGATGTCTGGCAAGTGTCCAATAAAGTTAATGACGCCATCCCCTAAGACATATCAAAAATTCAGCTTTGATAAAATAACGCAATGTTGCAACATTTGTATGCAACTTTAAGACTCGCTATTTCTTTTAATTGCACCCTAATTGAAGATTTTTAGTATCCATTTGTTCTAAGCTACCATAGTACCTGTTCGGAGAAAAAATCTTAGCTTTGATAAAATGTCGTATGTCTGGCGGCCCTGGGCTCTAACTCTACAAGGAAGTATACCATGGAAAAATATCCCGGAAATTTACAGGAAAATTTACGCCACGTTTCGGTGGCACAATGATTTTTCTCTAACGCGATTTTTGTCAAACATTGCATATCATTTCAAGATCAACACCGACAGAAGTATTAAACACTTTCCTGAAGGCGTCTGTTTTATTGTGCTATGTCAAGTGATTGCAAATGAAAACGAACAAGCGCGTTGCCTTACGAAATGACCACAGCCGAGTTCTCCAGGCAATTGTTGGCGATGGGCAATGGCGTGATTCCAGTCGACTTAGTCACCCGCCTGATTGAATTTCCACCGAATTTTTGCCAACATCACGAATGTTTTCGCGAATATCGCTAAGAATTATGCTAATCATAATAACATAATTGGATGAGTGCATGAGTGGTTTTGGCAGCGAAAAACAAGGATTTAGATGGTTTGAATTCATCCAAAATTACATCGTCGAAGAGTTACATTCATACAAATCCATTGACTCTTTGATGGATGAAAACGAACCCGAGTGATTTGTCCTTCATATTTAATGTTTAAGCGTCTTCAGTTTCCCGTACGTCTCGCTTTTGCAATTAGAATTAATGTCACAAGGACAATTGGTGGATGTTTGTGGCATCAACGTGCCTCACGTGCCGCCAAACATCCCGCCAAACATCCCGCTTTGTACGTATACCCAGCCAAGAATAGAACGAAAAATGTTATCTACCATAAAACACTTCAGTGAAAAAGTGATTGACCGACATTTCAATCATAGTGGTTTGATTAAAACACGTCAACATTGTTATACTTACTTATTGTTATAGATACTAACTTTGCATTTAATAGAGTTTTTTAATAAATAATTTAAATGTACCGATAATTATTATGTACATCAAGCAGAATTATTATTTTTATTAAATTAACGAAATTTGGGTGGAACGAAGTTCGCTGGGTCAGCTGGTATTTTTATATATACATATGTACATTTTACAAATTTTCAATTTATTTTTCTCGGAAAAAGTTATAAAATATTTTAAATTCTCTTTTTTTTTAAACTCAAGCTAATACTGATTCAAAATTTGTCAAAATTGTATTTTGCTAATTTAAAATGAGTCCCAACATTTTATTAAAATTAAAATCACTACTAAATGTCAAAATGAGTATGTCTGTGAGTTGTTTTCCAACAAGCTGTGACTGTTTTGCACGTGCTTAGCTGGAATTTATTAACTTTAAAATTGTGCGCCCTTTTTTTTAAATATAAATTATTACAAAATATAATTATCTGGTAAAAATTATTAAACTTGCCATCCGAAACTATGTTTTTTTTTTATGAGATGACTGATTTCTATAGATTTTTGAATATATTATTATAATTTCATCGAGATTACATTTATGTCTGCTAACTTGCAACTTCAAGTTTTACCTACCTATATAAATTTCATCTTACTCGTATTTGTATATTTTTTTTATTTTTCAAAATCAATTTTAATCTTCTTCTTCCAGCTCCGCAATTCGTCCGACACAATTGTTACTCTACGTCGAGTAACGCTCGCATCAACTGGCCTCTATAGATGTGAAGTTTCAGGAGAAGCGCCGGCATTCAACACAGTTTCTGAATCGGAAAAGATGACCGTTGTCAGTAAGTCAAATCAAATCATATAAATGAGAGCCGTAGATACAAGCAGAAAAATAATTTCATTATACTTTTGTTATTTGATTGAAATTTCATATTGTCCTCATTCCTTTCCTTTTGCTCCTACTTATCCTATTGTTATAAGTTTTTGTCAATGTCCTATCTCTGTATCTATTTTTGTACGAGTATGTAGGTACCTTAAGCCCCCTGGCCATGTTTTATTGTACGAGTATTGTTTGTATAAATATTCCAAGCTTTCTTTGTCCACTGGCATTAATTCCTAAATAGGTTCGTATTCATTTACGAAATAATGCCAACCCAAGCCGACCCAGCCTGGTTATGCTGCTGATGTTGCTATAGGTGTACTCTATACTGCTGCTGCTACTGTTTCACCTGGACCATTCTATTGTTTTTGTCATGTGCGTCCTCAAAATCTGAACTCTGTATTCATAAGATTTAGCACGATTTTCTCTGAAACATAGCAACACACAAGACACTTTTTAAGATTATATAGCTTAGGTATAAGAGGGATGAAACGTGCAATGACATTTGGAGCAGGATAATTACCCCCCAGCCTCGAAGCTAAAGGAACTCTGCTAAAAGGAACTCATATACCTGTACAACGTAGAAATGTATAAGGCACATAAAAGAAAAAGAGAGTTTCGATTTAGGACGCTTTGGATAGGTACATATATAAGACTTGTCGTTCTTAATCATCTTTCTTTATCTTACAAAGACTATAGGTACTACTTGCCATGCCTGAGAACTTTGTTTCGATTTGTTTTACTTTTAGTTTTTTTGGGGTTGGGATTGAGTTTGGTTTGGGATTATTGCGGTTTTAGTTAATCAGAAATTGTGTGAAAGGATTATTGCTTTGAGCAACCGCACGTCAGAAATAATGCCTGTGGACGCGTATCGTCGTCATCGTCATCGGCTTTAATGATCTTGTAATTATTTCCTATTTTTTTTTCTTTTGTTGTGTGTTTCATAATTAAATTGAAACCATTAGTTTTGAGGGCGAATATATAATTGGTCTTAAATATGATTGATTTTCTTTAATTTTTCTTAAGGTGTGGTTCTTATCGTATTTAATTAGTCAAGTAAATATTTCAAAATATTAACATTTTGAACACAAAAATGGATCCTTGCCAAAACAAACTTATTTTAATAATGTAATGCATAGCTTGTTTTCCTCTTATAACCACTTTTAATTTTTTGATTTTGTACAAACTTTTATTATTTTCTCACGCTTAAACAAAGAAAACTTGTATAATTTGTTTATCCTTAGGTAAGGTTAGGTTATAGTGGCTGCTAGCAAAGAAGCCAACATACTTAGACCATCAATAGCGCCATTGTGATACCACACGAATCTAAGATTTTCTCCTCACTCGCTAAAACCAATTGGAGCTCCTTACAAAGCCCATGAGACTGTTAATGCCCGAGCTTGCTAGATCCGTGGGATCATCGAAGAAGAAATCCTCAAGATGGAGTTTACGTCTTTGAGATAGGGCGGGACATGTACAAAGAAGATGAGGAATAGATTCTTCCTCCTCTTCATCCATACAGCTTCTGCAAAAATCATTTGCGAATACTCCAAATCGCGTTGCGTGATTACCTAACAGACAGTGTCCAGTAATGACACCAATTAATGAGCTGATCTGCAATCTACCTTAAGATAACAAACACTTAGAGCGCCTCATGTCCAAAATTGACCAGATCTTTTTAGTTGCCAGGCAAGTGGTGTTGTTATTCCACCTAAGGCTTGTTCTCCTTATAGCATCTTGCTTCAGCATAAATTTGCAAGTAGCGAAAGGTATACCGATATCTTCCCTGTCTGGTTTAATAGTTACTGTTGTTCTACTTTTGGCGAGTTCGTCAGCTTTGCAATTCCCCAGAATGTCCCTATGGCCTGGCACCCAACAAAGGTGAATATTGAACTGCTGTACCATCTCTGTAAGAGATGAGCGGCAGTTTATGGCCGTTTTAGAGTTTGTAGAGACAGAGTCCAGAGATTTCAGAGCAGCTTTGCTATCTAAGAAGATATGGATATCTGAAGTCGATACCAATTCCTTTATCGCCAAAAGTTCCGCCTGGAACACTCTACAATGGTCAGGTAGACGAAATGAGAGATTAAGATTTAGTCGGTCTGAGTACACGCCTCCACCAACCCCATCATCGGTCTTTGAACCGCCCGTATGGAAATGAATTGTTTATCCTTACTTCTATGCCATTTCTCTAGCCTTGGCACGTTCTAAGATACCACCTTCACTTCCTCAGTGTTTCCTCATTTCTAATTGACGTTCGTTGAAGTTGATATTGACGACTTTTAAGATCTTGTCCAAGTTAGCCTTGTCATTAGCTTCGACTCCGGTTAGAGCGATCGTAGTGCAAGTCCATGCGACGCACCAACTACCCGAAACGAGTCTTGCCCTTAACAATGCAGTATGAGACACCCATATTGCGGCACAAATCTGGTAGGAACAGAACCAACTCAAGGAGCTGTGTGAAGTGGGAACCCCAAAGTCAAAATTTTTGTGTGGGGTTTATAAGAATCGTTTGTTCATCGTTTGTCCACGTTTGTCCAACCAAAAAAATCGTTTGTCCACCCTAAGGAAACAAGTTATTAAGCTTTTCTTTTTTATAGCAACTCCACAAAATCAAAAAACTCATCTTCTGCCCCAATAGATGACTCAGGAAGATGAGACCAAGTGCGTTCGTTTGTCCACCGGCTGTTTGAGATTATTCACCAACAAATATCGGTTTTCCACCCTTAGTTCAAAAGTTATTCCCAATTTCTTTTTTATAGCAACCCCCCCCCCCCCCGGGAACCTCGAAGTTAAAATTTTTAGGTGGGGTTTATAAGAATCGTTTGTCCATCGTTTGTTCACGTTTGTCCAACCAAAAAAATCGTTTGTCCACCCTCAGGAAAAAAGTTATTAAGCTTTTCTTTTTTATAGCAAACTCCCCAAAATCAAAAAACTCATCTTCTGCCCCAATAGATGACTCAGGAAGATGAGACTAAGTGCGTTCGTTTGTCCACCGGCTGTTTGAGATTATTCACCAAAAAATATCGGTTTTCCACCCTTAGTTCAAAAGTTATTCCCAATTCCTTTTTTATAGGAACCCCCAAAAAAATTTAATATTTTTTTGCTATAAAAAAGAAATTGGGAATAACTTTTGAACTAAGGGTGGAAAACCGATATTTGTTGGTGAATAATCTCAAACAGCCGGTGGACAAACGAACGCACTTAGTCTCATCTTCCTGAGTCATCTATTGGGGCAGAAGATGAGTTTTTTGATTTTGGGGAGTTTGCTATAAAAAAGAAAAGCTTAATAACTTTTTTCCTGAGGGTGGACAAACGATTTTTTTGGTTGGACAAACGTGAACAAACGATGGACAAACGATTCTTATAAACCCCACCTAAAAATTTTAACTTCGAGGTTCCCGGGGGGGGGGGGGGGGTTGCTATAAAAAAGAAATTGGGAATAACTTTTGAACTAAGGGTGGGAAAACGATTATTTTTAGTGAATAATCTTAAACAGCCGGTGAACACACGAACGCACTTAGTCTCATCTTCCTAAGTCATCTATTGGGGGCAGTAGATGAGTTTTTTGATTTTGGGGATTTGTTATAAAAAAGAAAAGCTTAATAACTTTTTTCCTGAGGGTGGACAAACGATTTTTTTGGTTGGACAAACGTGGACAAACGATTCTGATAATCCCCACCCAAAAATTTTGACTTCGGGGTTCCCACTTCACACAGCTAACTCAAGGGGATCGACATCGTCAGCGATGACGACCAGTTCGGCCTTCTTCTGTTAACCGTCTTGGCGACAGTATTGGTTCCAGACTTCATGAATGTGGGCTACTTCTTGGGTTGGACTTCGTTGCTCTGGGTCTTGGCCTCAGCGAGTTTCCTCAAGCGCTGGCACTGCTTCCTGGCCAAAGAGGACTCGGGCCTGTTTTTCGCCAACAACTTGAACATCTTGCTTGACAGCGGTGATGCTCTTGTCCAAAGTCTAGGTGAACTGATGGATTGGTGGTGGAATCTGCAGAAGCTTCTAAAGAACGGCGTTTTTATGCAACGATCAAACGAGACAAATCACGGGTTTATTGGATGTGCATTTCAATTTTTTAAAGTAATTCTAATATAGATCAAACTCGTCACGCAGTGTTGCCATAAAATATTTTTGTATAAGAAAAATTAGAATAAATTAAATTGAATTAAATTTCTTGGTTTTATTTGATTAACAAATGCTTTAACTATAAGATTTTAATATCGATTTTCAAATCAGAACTTCTTAATGATTTTTCCAGCTGCCATAAACTTTAAATCTTCAATAACAAACAAACACAATTATGTGACTTGAGCTCTTTTTGCAGCACACCGACGATATATAACTTTAAGAAATAACTGAATTTTACAAAAATCCCGCCTTTCGCTAATATAATTATTAATTTTTTTTTTTTTGAGAAAAAATTTGTATGACAGGTGCCGTTATTTTTGGTCCTAAAAAAAATGTGTGGGCATATTACTCAAATACCAGAAAAAACAGCAAGTACCTACTAAGTTTGAAGAAAATCCATCTAGCCGTTTAGGCTGTAGGTGCGCGGACAGACAGACAGAATGGCGAGACCAAATTTTTTTTTCGGGTTCTATGTCATCCCAATGTTAGGGAAAATTAATATCTCGAGTTCGATTTTGGTACGAATCTATAACTTGCCACAGAGTACCTTTTTATACAGGGTGATTCACCTAAGGTGTGAAAAAAAGCTTGGAGCGTATAGGTTTAGTAGAGACAAGAAAAAAAAAATTGACAATACAGAAAACAAATTATTAGAAAACAACGGCAACACTTACAATGCCTTGATATAACTTTCTGCAAAGCCAAAAGTTTTTCTTTTATTATCTTTTGAAACAAAATTTTTTAATGAACCGTTTTTGAAAATTAATTTTTCAAACTCAAAATATTGAAAAAGAAAAAAAAATTTCAAACTATTTTTTTTTTAAATTTTACGTTATAAAGTGCTCTTATCGATTTTTAGTCAAACACAAACAGAATGGTTCTAGGACTTTTATTTTCAAGATATAAAAAAAAATTAAATGAACCAACTTTCTCATAAAACTAAGAAGAATCCGGCTAACTGGTCATTTCAGCAACCAGATTATTATCATCAACCTCGTATTTTCTTGTTTTGACTAAGATGTGGGTTTCTTTATTTCTAATCTTGAAAATTAAAAATCCTAGATCCATCAATTTTTCAGTGGTTGACAACGTAAAATTTTGAAATAAAAAAGTTTGAAAAATTTTTTTTTTCCAAAATGTAGAGTTTGAAAATTAATTTTTCAAAAACTGTTCACTAAAAGAATTTTTCTTAAAGATAATAAAATAAGAGATTTCTGGCTTTGAAAAAGGGTATATCAGGCTATTGTAAGTGCTGCTTTTGTTTTCTAACAATTTGTTTTCTGTTTTAATTCAATTTTTTTAGAAAATTGCCACTCCCACCTAATCGAGGTAGATTTTTTTCTTCTTTCAATTATACCTACACGTTCAATATTTCCGTCACATTTAAGTTGAATCACCCTGTATACAGCAAGCAAAAAGCATTTAAATAAAACTTTATTTGTGCCAAAATTCAAAATTATGATTTTTATGTCTGTATGCTAAATCCCTTTGGAAATGAGCTTCATAAAGTTATATCGTACATATAGTTGCATTTATGTGAGTTTTAAAAAGTTAATCTCAATAACCTTTTAAGGTCATATGATCGACCACCAACCAAAATATAGAAAAACAAAAAAAAAACACTTGCTAAAAACTTTTAAAATTAACAAAAACGTACAAAATAAACCCTCTCGGGCACAGTTAACTTGATTTTCTTTCTCTTCCAAAAATCCACTTTGGATTCACTTAAGTTACAATATTTATTTATTTATTTATTTGCCACAAGAAGTTTTTTTTCTTTTTATTTATGTCCAAATCCGACTTTTCTTAATTTATAGAATTCTCATAAAGTTGATACTCTTGATGTATACTCGGTATCTGTATACATCCTTATAATAAGCTGACGAATTTGTATAGCAAAGCAAACCACTTTGGCGGTACGGGATAGAGGTCGTCGTTCTTGGGGGGTGGAGGGTGGCAATGGCAACGAAAGTTAATCATAAAATTTTCTTCAGCAAATTATCTTTTATTTTCTGGTCGTAAACATTTATACAAAAATAATAAAAATAAAACACCAACAATTTTAATATTTCTACATTGCCCCCCCAACAACATGGGGATACAAAATTCCCATTACACCACTGCTATACGCAGCGCCGCCCAAAGCTAAATATTAAAATTCTTCACAAATCAAAAAGATAAAATAACAAGGAAAAACCTTCGCATTGCTGCTGTGTTGGTTTTGCCATGGAAATGTTGGTTCTGTAAGGACTAACTGAATAAATGTCTGTTTACTTTTTGCAGCATTTCTTAAAAAAGTCATTTCTTCCTCTCAAAAAAAATATAAACAAATATTAAAAACTTTTTTCCTTTCCTTTTGTTCTCTCATCCACAGTGACTCCAAATCATGGCCCAAAAATAACAGGTGGACAACCTCGCTATCAAATTGGCGATGTCGTTCGGGTAAATTGTACATCGGCACCATCGAAGCCTGTTTGCCATTTAAGTTGGCTTATAAACGGTGAGCCAGCAAATCAATCGCACCTAAAAAAATTCGACAATATTATTGTGGGACGAGAAGGCCTTGAAGTTGCACGACTTGGCCTTGAATTCAGGGTCAGAGGATTTCATTTCAAAAATGGAGATATGAAATTAAAGGTAAGTACTAACCTTCTCGTTGAAAATTAAACACATCCTCAAAATTGAAATTTAATTTTTCCCTTAAAGTGCGTTGCGAAAATCTCCTCGCTTTATTGGCAAAGCAATGAAGAAAGTGTCGAAAGTGACAAACAGCAAAGGGCTCCAGCGTTGGAGTCACGCGAAACAGTTGCAGCTAAATCTCAAGTTCATGGTAAGGAAAAATGCATACTGATCCTGTGGCCCTTTTATTTAATCAAATTTTTTTCTATAGGAACATCAGCGGCAACAGAAAATCATCAGAGTATAAATTGGATAAGTACAACAATATTAACCCTCGCATCAACAAAGTCCCTCCTAACATATATAAGTTATTTCAGGTAACTATTACCTGTTCAATAAAGAAAAATACAACGCACTGAAAAGATGAACTAAAAACCCATATTATATTATTCAAAATGCCAAATGTAAAGTCCTAAATTCTTTTTTCAAACAAAAAAAAAAAAAAATAAAATTAATATTTCAAATAAAACACAAAAAAAACACTCATCACAATGAAAAATTGTTAAATTTTGAAACTTTTTATGTAAAAAGATTTTTCATTTTTTATTAAAAATTAAAAAAAAAAAAAATAGCTTTAAGATGAAATCTTTAAAAAAGTTCATATTTTTTTTTAAATAAAAGTGTGCATAGTAATAATATCATTGTAAAAAGTAAACAAAATAAATTTATTAACAAATATAATTAGTCTTACTAATGTATGTATATTTTATTTTAGAACAATTTTTTTTAAACATAAATGAAGATTTTAATTAAATTAAATTAAAAACAGAAAAAAACATATTATAGGCTAAGTAATTTTACTGTAGATTCTAAGTAAATGTTTTAAACTAATTATTTACGAGTATATAATTATAATATTAATAGTTAACTGCACTTATGTCTTTATAAACAAAAAACAAAATAGAAAAAAAGAAATCATTTATGAACCATCATATCGTTAATAAAATATATTATGTTTGAATTTTATGCACAAAATATATTTTTTGTAAGTTTTGATTTATCTTTAAAAGAATAAAATCGGCAGAAATAAAATAAGAAATGAAAAAGTTGAAAAAAAAATAAATTCTACCTGGTAATAAATGAAAATAAAAACAAAAGAAATGAAAAAAAAGTGTTTTATTTCAAAATCATATTTTTTTAGACGAAAGAAACTTATATGTAAAGCAGTTTTCTTGCGTTTCAGTACAAATATTTTGTCGGTTTATATATAATTTTATAAGGAAATAGATCTAGGTATCATATGTGTGGATTCAGATAATTCGGTGAGAATTATAAGGAAACAACATAAGTTATGGATGCAGAAATGTTTTATGAAGCATGGGGTTTTTGTTTAGATTTTTAAAAATTATTTCGTCCAATAATGCTTGACGTGCGAGGTACATATTCATTGCATATTATGTAGGAAGTAGCCATCAATGTACCTATAGTAAATTTGTATTCCACCCACAAGCATTATCATGATTTCTTCATGAATGGGGTGCTTTTTGAGTTGTGGTAGGTAGGTTTCGAGAACGATGCTTGAAAACCTCTACCTTAGGAATTGGAATGTGTTGTGCAGTGCTTACCATCAGGGATGGAGAATAATATTTATAAATTGTACTTTAAACTGTTAAACTATACTAAAATGGAGAGAATTTTACTGAGATCCATTTTTCTCATGAAAAAATAATATAAAATATGAACTTTAAATATTTTATTTTCAAAAACATAAGCAATTAAAAATTGATTCACATTAAAAAAATATTACAAACATATAGTGGGGCATATTCATAAATTTTTAAACTGTGTATATGTCAAAATTCGGTTCAACTTTATTTTCAGATATTATTTCTATTTGTATAGCTTATCAGTTTTGAAGTCTTTTGTCATGTACGAGTATAAAAAATAAATAAACTTATTAAAATTCGACAGTTTGTTAATGAAAGTTTGTTTTAAGCTGTAGTTTGGTGAAACCCGAGTTTATCAACAGCGACTATGAATATGAATACTCTCCATTGAATTTATAAAACAGCACAAAATAAAAATACTTTAGTCCACATGCTCAGATAATTGTTTAGGTTTTGAACTTTTCGGGCTTAATGCCACCATTATTTAAGTCTTCATTAAACTGAAAGATAGATAAATTGAATCGAATTGAGGAAAATTGAAGTTTTGTACTCAAAAAAACTCATAAGCATCGTATTCGATACAATTGTATCAACTTTTCCAACCATGGTACAGGCCCCGTAAGAAATAGTCACAGGGAATCAAATAAAGGGACCGAAGGAGTCATTAAATGACTTCTTGAAAGAAAGTCAGAGACGACATGGATGGAACATATCTTGCAAAATAATCCAAGAATGACTTACCGTATTTATTGGTTTTGAATTTATCTTGTTGAAACCGCCCGTTGCGCTGCTGTCAGAAAGCATCTGTTTAGTATTTCCGCTTTTGGTGACAATTTTTAAGAACAAGTCGTATTTTCGGTCAGAAGTTGCGATACAATATAACAGTGATGTCAATCTCTTCAAAAATAAAGTCATATGAGTCGCATACAGATGACATAAAAAACAAATTGGCAATTTGAAGTTTCTTATATGGGATCAGAATAAACTCTTCAGATTTTCAGGATATTAATATTATATCACTAAATTTCAAAAATATGATTTTTAGTACGTTTACGTTATACATAGGGTAAAATCGGGTATTATGGCACCACGGAGGATATGGCACCCTTTCAATATTTCCCTCTTAATGAGTTTTTTTTCAAACATGACTTCAGAATATCTTTAAGTTTCACACAAGCTTCTAACGGGTGCAGTTGAAATCCAAGAAGCTTTCCAAATGTTTAAACTACAGCCGAAAATACAAAAAAATTGTGATTTTTTTGTTAGATTATTTTTTTGTATTTTTGTAAATTTAGTGTGAAAACGAAAGTATTTGGCGTCAGGTATTCGTTTTAACGGAAAAACAAAGAGTGAATCGTGTCCGTTTGTTTTCTTTTTACCGCTAAAACTGCACATACGTAAATGTTCTTTTCATTTCGAATAACAGTGGCAATGTCCAAAGGGTGATATGGCACCCCCCCAAATTCAGTACATTTACACTGGTGCCATATCACCCCTTCCTGAATCTAACAAATGTTTGGTTTTGATTTTAGAACAGTTTTTTTTGTAACTTTCGAGTGCATGAAGTGCACAATTTGTCAAGTCCCATTGCATTTTACGTATATAAACAGCAACTGTGGCAAAAAATCACTTAAAAAGTTCCATATCACCCGCCAGTGTGTGCCATATCACCAGCCATTTGTTTCACTTGTCATTTTGTAGTAATGTATTTTGTTATTAAAAAAAAATTTGTAACTTTGTTGGTTTATAGATTAGCTACAGATTATATAAATCCATGTTTGAAATTATTATCGTTTTTACTTTTAAAGTTAAAAGAAAAACAAAAAAGGGGTGCCATATCTCCCGCCCTTACGCTATTACATTTTTATTCAAAATGTTTTTTCTTTAAATTCCATTTTAATTTTAAAAGGAATATTTAAATATTTTTCAGAGTTGTTCTTTAAGCTTTTACCAAAACAAAATCTATTTTAACTTATCGTCGGTGAAACCTGTTAAATGTATAACACCGTATTATCAAATTTTACAGGAGAGCATTATTTTCATTTTAATCATACTTCCTTGGAATACTGTATAATATGGAGATATGTACACAGTTTTCTCACTGATGGTTATAGACTTAAATCGTTTACTAAATTGCCCTTAAAACAAAAAATATGTATGTAATTATGAATTAAAGTCAGATTCCGTGTTTAAGAAGCGGTAGCCAGTGCGAGAGTCTACTCCGAAAAAATCTAGTAGACTTAAGTCAATCAGAAATTCTTAATCGAATTTATTTTTCTATCAAAAAGAAAAATTCATATAATTTCATAGCAATCTGACAGAAAAATACTAACAAATAGATTTTTAAAATATCGATAGTAGACATAAAGTCTATTCGACTTCTGAATAGACTCTCTCCATAAGCCCCCTAATTTTGAGAAAATTTAGTTACACGCACTCTTCGCGTTATCGACTTTGTCATTGTCACCGGTTCCATTATCTTGAAAACCTGACGTAATTGACAAATAACTATGAAGTAGAATTTTTATTAATTGCATGTGCATCCAAAACCTTTCGAAAAGTGCACTCTGATTTCAGATTTGAAAATCTTGATCTCAGATGTTAGATAATCTTGGTTTGTAAGAATCGTTTTGTATGAAAGCTGAGTTGTGATAGCTAGAAGTTCAAAGTTAAATTTCAATTTTTAAGTAGCACAATTCGAAAAATTCTTAGCATTTCCTCACTGCAACAACAAACATACAAAAGAAAACATGAATATGCAAAATATAGCAGAGAAACACATCAACAACAGATGGCATAAGGTATAGTGTTAAGTTTCATCAAAAGGATATTATATCTGTTAGCAGTTTGGTCAACGTTTTCATTTGATTTGATTTGTTTTTTTTTTATTCTTACAAACACGCTTTATTGCAGTATATTTTCATCAACAATTATACTAGACGTAAAAAGAAACAAATGGCATAAAATTTCTAACGAAAATTCTACACATCTGTTCTTCAAAGTGAAAACCGCTTAAAATGTTATTTTCAAAGGAAGCATAGAATGATTAATTGCTCTTATGTTTTTAATCTAACCGACGAGCAATTAGTTAAAATAAGTAAAAAAATAAATTTTGTATTCCTTTTTAAATAAAATTGTTCATACAAATTTTAAACCCAAAATTGTTTGCCTTATTTAAAAGTACCTACTGAATCGCAGTAGTAGCCCGTAGCGTGATGGTTAGTGCGTTCGACTGTCACGCTGGAGGTCTGGGATCGCCTCCCAGCCTCGTCCACCTAAAAATTATAAAGTTTTTTTTCAGGGCTACTACCTCTTGCGAGGAATTGACAAATCATCCAAGAGTATAACTTGTCACGAATAAGTGCTTCTCGTCTAGGCGTTCGGATTCGGCACAAAATTGTAGGTCCCTCCCATTCCTGTCGACAGGCGCACACAGGAATGGTTGCGAGTTGTTAGTCACTAGGCCCTGGTTCTTCATGAGCCGTTGTGCCACCCAATTTATTTATTTTTTTACTGAATCGCAGTCCAAAACAAGTAAACACCGGCAATTTCCTCAAAAACCACCAATCATTTATTTCCCTTAGATAATTTTGGAATTTTGTATTATTAAGGATAAAGATAGCTAAATATGCTATAAATAGTCCAATCTGGCCTGAGTCTGGGTAAGTGTGAAACAGCTTGTTGAAACCCCCAAAAACTTTGGATATATGTATTGTATGAATCCAGCTTTTTTACAAATTGTTCCAATTTTTTTTTTATATTTAAAAATGGGGGTTTTAGAGCCACAAAATGTTTTTGACCAATACCCTTTATTTTTTTTTTTCAAAAATCGAAATTTTGAAAATTGTTCAAGATTATTCTAGTTGTTCTTAACATTGTTCTATGATTTTGGAGATCTGTGTTCAAAAATTCAAAAGAAATCAGTTCCATTTTTTTCGAAATTCCAACTTTTTGTAATTTTTTTAGTTTAAAAAATGTTTTCTAACATTTGTCCAAAAAATTTAAGTTTTTAAGACTTTATTTTTGAAGAAAGTTAAAGTTAGCAGGGCAACTCCGAAAATTCATAAAAAAATATATATAGTCCTGAGTTGTTAATTTATTGCTGATTTGTAAGGGAAAACAAAATTTATTGCGCTGTTGGATTTCGAGATACGGGGTTACCTGCTAACTTGACGTCAAGTTAGCAAGACAACTTTCTCATTTTTGAGAAAGTTGTCCTGCTAACTTGACGGCAAGTTAGCAGTTACCCCGTATCTCGAAGTCCAACATTTTTTTTCCGTTACAAATAAGCAATAATTTAGTAACTCAGGACTATATTTTTTTATGAATTTTCGGAGTTGCCCTGCTAACTTTATACACAGCATTTATTTTGTTTTTTTTTTCTAAAAAAAATTGTTTTAAAATATTTTTGTCAATAAATATATAAGTTGCAAAAATATTGTGTCTTTGAATACAATATATCAGCCTTAAAGAAAAATTAAAAAAAATCTTTAATTTTTTTGCAAACTAAAATGATTAATAATATTATTATTATTTTTATTATTGACCCCTGTCCTAAATTTGATCCAAGTCGAATCTTGTCTATTCTAGTATCTATTAACATATAGTCCAAAAATATAAATCATTGAAAGTCTGATCCATTAAGAACGAATATGTCACTTTTTTGTTCTCTTCAAATTTTTAAAATTTGATAAACTTAACTTGGTCTCCGTAATCAATTATTGACACGATTAAAAAATTCCCGTTATTTGTTTGTAATAAGAGATCAGAAAAATGGTATTTTTTTGAGATAATTGATCGGATGTTTATTTCAATGTAAAAAGAAAAGTATTCCATTAATATTGGAAAACAATATCAGACAAATAGCCGCCACGGCTACGCTTACACATCAATATCCTTTTCATGATATTACTGTATGCCCTCAATTATAGCTTCACGAATTCCACCTCTGAGGTCTTGAAACGACGCTGGGCTGTTGGCGTAGTCTTTATATTTCACGTTTCCCCAAAGGAAGAAGTCGCAAGGTGTTAAATCACAAGATCTCAGTTGCCAATTTCGATCACCTCACGGTCCGGGAACTTTTCCCGTAAAAGATCGATAGTTTCATTACTTGTGTGGCACGTAGCGCCGCCGGCCGTCTTGTTGAAAGTAAACGTTGTCCAAATCAATACCATCCAATTCCGGCCATACAAAAATATTAATCATCTCTCGATAGCGCGATCCATTCACCGTAGCTGTTGCTCCAGCCTCATTTTTGAAAAACTAAGGTCCAAATGACCACACCGGACCATAAACCGCACCAAACAGTTACTCGTTATGGGTGGATAGGTTTCTCAACAGTAAATCTTGGATTTTCTGAGCCCCAGATGCGACAATTTTTCCAGTTGACGTAGCCACTGAGATCATTTTCATGCATTAATTATAGTGAATTTTAATAATTTCAATGCGTTCTTGAAGCGTGTCTCGTTCCATTTTTTTTTTTAATGGCGTAGTTTTTACTTGTCAATTAATGTCAACAAATTACAGCTTCAAAAGTGACAACTACCGAAATAGCGGGCCAAATAACATCTCTTATTGGAAAACCCTATATATATTTAAACCACTCAAAATTTCAAAAAAAAACCCACATCCCACAACCCTCTTCCAAAATTCTGAAATACAAAAATTGATCCAAGTAGACATAGAGACGCAACTATTGTTTATTAATTATTGTGTTCTACGATTTCATGTAAGAATAACCGTAATCAAAGACTGTTTAACCAAAAAACACTCTTTACGATATTAAATAAAAATTCTGTTTCTGTCCTTCTTCAAAAATGTACACTGTTTTAAATCTCTAGAGAATTCATAAAATCTATAATTGTATGATGATTGTTATAGCAGCAACTAACGAAACTATCGAGCACATTTAAAGAAATTGATTGAAAATGATATTGGAACAAAAAAAAAAACATCAAAAACCCCTTCCAAGAAGAAAAGATGTTTAAGCAGCTGTTTGACACAAATCTTAAACATAACAGTAAGTTCGATTTGGGGTATTTTATTAATTTAATTCTGAGTGATGTCGAGAAAGTAAAGGTCTCGAATACACTCTATAGGCTTAAATCCTGCCTCGATGTCAATAATACACTGATTAATATTTATAACTTATCAGATCCCCCATTATCAATTTGTGCTTATTCACAATCTCTAAGACTCTCTTAAAATGAATGTCCTAAAAGAGATACATGGTACTTTAGAATAAACAACATGTAGGTATCTACTTTATTAGCTAAATGCACAAACAAATTTGTGGGATATTGAGTTGTTGAATTGAAACCAAAAATCAATATTGAAATAGAAATCCATGCACATTTTAGTTATGATGATAAAGTAAATAGTACTATGGAAAAGATATAGACAAACAATAAAAACAAAATAAGCAATCGAATTTTCAATTCCCGAAGCATAATTTTGCAATTTTGTTCAAACTCATATATGTACGCAACCAAACTTACTCTATAACGATGGTAAATTCTACGTACGAGTTTGTAAATTCCCTGAATTTTGTTTACGAAATACCTACACACAACATGAACATTTAAGTCTTGTTTGCGTTATCAAATAGCTTATTTAAAAAGGATGCTCCTTAATAATGGTTCCATTCAGATGCCAAATTTTGCATTATTTTTTTTTTGTCCGCATATCTATGTATAGTGAAAAGTTGGAGTATTTTGCTTTTTTGTTTTAAGGCTTTTAACCAAAACTAACGAACAAGCGAGAGTGTCCTCATTCATCGATTGATACTTGATCATTTTCGTTAGGCGCATCAAAACCAAATACAGGCAGAAAGCCATTATTTCGAATGCTCGTCCCACCGCATATCATTTTCCGACTAACCTATTTCGTTGTTGCGACCACTCTTCGCGCCCGAATGGTTAGTATAGAAATCATTGCAGGAACCTATCTATCCATATATTCCTGAACCGTGTCCTGTTTCTGACTCTTCTCCTGCTCTGCCTTTGCCTGCCACCGCACCACACAGGCACACTCCAATTGGAAATATGCAAATTCATTTAAAATTAAAATCGATGCCTGCGGGTTCTGGGGATAGAGCAGGAGAAAAACTATGGGAACTGGGCCTACAGGTGGGCGAGCTCGAGCTGGGGTTTTGGGAATATCTCCAAATACGTTTGCGGGAGTTGAATGTGTGGAAATATCGATGGAAATGTGGCTACCGCAAAAGTTCGCCATAACTAGCAACCGCATAAAACGCTTTATGGCGATGCGATAGCTCGATGAAAATAAGGGAAAGAAGCAGCAACCACCCACAATTTTAGTTCTATATCACCTTCAACAGCACCTGGTATTGACGCGATTGTGATGTGACGTACCGTAGCCGTTCATTCCGCGGTGGTGATAGTGCGGCGGTTGGTGACTTGTGGTTTATTTCATTGGGATTGACCCAACTCATATACCTGCCAGATACCTATACCTACTGGTGGAATAATAGCGAACGCAAATTATAGCTCTGATGACATTTTATGGCTTGAGATCATATATACCTACTCGTACCTATAAGTAGGACTTTATGTGCTGTCTGCTATTATATTTTTGGCGGGTGTCTGGATGGCTGTCCGTTGACGCACTTGTCAATCAGAATGTTTTGTAAACGTGTTTTATAAATGGATACTGAATATGAGATTTTATATTTATGGTAGGAATAGGTGACAGCCAAGGGGGCCCCAAGAAGAGCATTCACCTGTTTTATCATTCATTTGATCCTATGAACATTTTAATGATATTTTTACACAAAAAAATGCTATTTATGTGTAATCGAGCAAAGCAATTAATGGATAGACCCCACTAAATATTATTTAACTCTTCTAAAAATTGGGGGCAAAAAAAATGCCGCGAGAAAAAAAAAAATGCCGCTGGGTAAAAAAAATTCCAAGGGGCAAAAAAAATGCCGCGGGGCAAAACAAAATGCCACGGGGCAAATGTCACGAGATAAAAAAACGGGGCAAAAAAAGGAATGCCGCAGGGCAAACAAAAATGCCACGAGGCAAAAAAAAATGCCGCGGGGCAAAAAAAAAAAATGCAGCGAGGCAAAAAAAAAAATGCCACGAGGCAAAAAAAATGCCGCGAGCCAAGAAAATGCCACGGGGCAAAAAAAAAATGCCACGAGGTAAAAAAACGGGGGAAAAAAATGCCGCAGGGCAAACAAAAATGCCACGAGGCAAAAAAAAAAATGCCGCGGGGCAAAAAAAAAGGGGAAAAAAATGCCACGAGGTAAAAAAAATGCCGCGAGCCAAAAAAATGCCGCGAGCCAAAAAAAAATGCCGCGAGGTAAACAAAATGCCACGGGGCAAAAAAAATGCCGCAGGGCAAAAGAAATGCCACGGGGCAAAAAAAATGCCGCAGGGCAAAAAAAATGCCGCGGGGCAAAAAAAACACCGCGAGGCAATAAAAAAGCCGCGAGGCAAAGAAAAATGTTGAATTTGAGTCTGAAACATCCTACAAAATCAGTGATATAATTTTTTTGAGAAAGGTTTAGTATTCAGCTTTACAATAGCTCGCTTAATGTTTCTTTCGACAATTCAAAATGCGCATTCGTTTTTATTTTGCATATTATTTTAAAGTAGGTATGTATATGTGTGAAAATATCAGTATTCAACTTTATACGTATTTTATGTCATTTTTTTTGTTGGCATTTGGGTAGGCGCATGCGTTGTTGAAAGCTCCATAATGCTTCGTTAAGTGCTGATATTAGCCCAGACAAATTAGACAATAAATTCGCAAAGTGCAATGTAGTTCTCCATTTTTGATATATTGTTGGGGCATGTTAGAGTAGTTTGTAGCTAAGTTTGCAACTTCGAAAACCCTGTGCTCGTTGCAGGAAAAATGCAACAGTGAAAAAAACGCTAAAATGACCCCATTTCTTCCGACATTTTCCTTTATAATTTGGAAATATGCAACTTCGGAAAAGACCATCCGATACGTTCTTGTTTGTTATAAAATGTTCTACAAGACCACATTAGTTTAAAATTCATGTATGTTATATTTGAGTTGCTATCTAAACATGATTAAAAAAATCAAATCTGAAATACTAAGTAATTTTGAAGCGCTCAAAAAATAGGTCAAAAATTGTCCAATTCTGTTAAAAATTTGAATTCAAATAGTCTAGAGTATTGCAAGATGAAATTCAAAAATTCGATCCAAATCGGTCAAATATTTTTGGCAAAAAACATGATAACTAAGTGCAACAAGCAATTTTTGCATCATTGCTCTGGTCAAAGTGGGACACTTAAGTTGGCACTGATTTTTGAATACGTACTTGGAACCCCTAGCTTAGGTTTTTTTTAGTTGCAAACTTAGCTACAGAACACTCTAACATGCCCCAAGAACATATCAAAAATGCAGAACTACATCGTGCTTTGCGAATTTATACCTTTTTTTTTAATTGACTGGGCTATATTTAGAGTTTGCTCGTTTATGGATCGTATAAACTGTATTAAAAGAGCATATTTTTTAATCTTAAGAAGAACTTAGTATTTAGAGCTAAAAGTATTTATTTAATTTTTTGTATTCTTAACTAAAAATAGGATGCTGCAATGTCTTGTAGTTTTATTAATTCAAAAATTATAAAAAATTCATTTTTTCTTAGAAAAAATGTAAAAAAAACAGTCATCTTCTATATAAACAAAAAATCGACACCATCAATGCAATGAGCTATCCTTTGCTAAATAACTTTTCTTCAACGTCACAACAAAATTCACCAAAAAAAAAAAACCCTTATCGAAACAAAGTTCGAACAAAAAAGTTTTACATAATTTTTTTCTATGGTCCCTTTCTCCCTTTAGTGAATATTTGAAAGGAAACAAAAATTATTTACATTATTCAACATGTTCTTATATGTATTGAGATTATGCAACTTCTTAACTGAAATTTCTTTTTAATATGCGTTAAGGTGGCCAAAAGAAGAAAACAACAAGAACAAAAAAAAAGTTATAAGCAAGATTATCCCTTCAAAAGGATATAATATTTCTTACACATAAGAAGCGATTTGTGAATATACTTTTTCTTGGTAACAGATTTATATTGAAACAAATGTGTTAACAAAAAAAAAAAAAAAAAACTTCAATATACTTTGGTGAAAAGTAACTTTCCATATTTATTTCAATATTATATTTCGGAAAGTTTTAAAAAAGGGTAGTTAATATTTTGGGCATCTTAAAAAGAAAGAAAAAAACAATTTTTTTTAAGAAGTTCTTCAATTCAGCACCTTAAATTTTACTGTAAAAATGACAGAAAATGTCTTAAAAAAAACAAAGCTGTTAAAGACCAAGAGACGACAACAAATTTTGGGAGTGGAAGAAGGTGCATATGTATATCTTGGTATCGAAAACAAAAGTCTGGCAGGTTTTTTTCAGCCTTTGGCGGGTGTACCTATGGGAAGCGCTACGATATCTCGCAAACTAAAATCTCGAATAACGAAATCTCGCATTTTTTTTATAAATCTCGAAATACGAAATCTCGTTAACTCATAAACCCGCTTTTCATAAACTCGCAATAACAAAATCTCGCTTTTAACAATCTCGCATTTACATTTCACAACCAAAAATCTCGCAAATTTCAACTAAAATCTCGCACTAACACGTGACGTTTGAAAATTCCGAACTGAAAAATAAAATCCTGCAAATGGAAAATGAAAAATCAGAGACCTAAAAAGGGAGATAAGCTCCTTGACCCCAATACGCCGGCCACCCAAGGTACTGTTTATTTCAAATAAACTGAAAGCACACCAACTGACAACATAGGCGCCTGCCTGGCGACTGAGCATACCCTAAGCGGAGCGACCGAGTCGCGTGAACGGGACAGAGGACCCGAAAAGGGAGTTAAAATCCTTGAACCCGCGAAGCGGGCCACCCCATGTACTGTTGCACATAAACTGAAAGCACACCAACTGACAACATACACAAAAGAAAAACCTATTGCGTGATTTCGGGTCCGAGATTTTAGTTTGCGAGATTTCGTAGCCAACCCGTACCTATGCAGCTTGAAAATATCGAATTTCCAATTTTTTAGAGGTATTACCAGTTAAATGAATTTAAATAATATAAACTAATTCCTTTTTTCGTGATATTTTTCATTTTTTGCTAAATTAAATTTCCCTCTTGTGACCTTTAGGTCAGTTTTTGTTTTTTGTTGTTTTAAATTTTCAAGTGACGTATCGTTTGTGATTACAACCAGTAGCGGATTTAGGATTTGGCTGTGGGGGGACTTGCAGTTTGGAGATCCATTTTGAGACCTTAAGTAATAAAATTAGCTTGTCCCAAGATAAATTTTATAACTTATAACAAATAATAGAGATCAGTTTAGGTTTAATGCAAGACCGTACTCAACTTCAGTCGAACTAAACTTCACGACAACGCGGCAAAACATTAATTTTTATGAAATTTAAGGAGCTATATCGCACTAAGCGGCAACTGAACTTCATACGAATTCGTGTGAAGTGTAGTTCCGTTGCAGTGCACTTCCGGCGAGTGCGGCCTAACCTTTAAGGCTCAAGTATTTTTTTTCCTTTTCCTTTAATGATATTCGTTTTTTGTGTGCCTTTATATCCGCTCCTGTTGCGCTTCAAAATGTTTTCAATACAAAGTACAATAACAATTATCCATAATTGCTGTTGCATAGTAATTTTTAGCCATATATGCATGAACCACGCTTACAAATTCGTTTATTTATATTATTTAAAAATTGATTAGGTACCTACATTATGTAGTTATATTTTTAAATTAGCTGTGGGTATGTTTTGATCTTCCCATTTTTGACAAGATTTGAAAAATGTTTTTAATTGGCTAGTTCAGAAAAATTATATTTAAGTATTCGTACTGGCAACAGCTCATATATATGTGCTTTGACACGGTATTATTCCTCTAAGATCTCATATTTCCTGAATTATCTAAAACAAAGAGAAACTTTTTTGTTCCAACTGACACTTTACGACATAAGACAAAGCTGCTCTAAGAAATAAGACGCGGGCCAATTCTGCCAGAGTGAATGAGTTTTCGTGTATAAGCTGCATACGCTTTATAGGTATTCATGCTAAAAAAATATGTCGACAAATTTGCACGTCACTCTAGACCTAGAGTCTAGAGGGATTGCAAATATTCATTTGCTTTTGCATGATTTTCTGAGCGCGCACAGAGAAAACTCACGCTTTTGGAATTTGGCTCCTTGACTAGAGAATTTCTATGTTTTGTGTGTACAATTGCCTTGGACCTTTCAAATTTTGAAAACGTAGACCCGAAAATGTCTAAGCCCAGCCAAGGTCGTAAGAAACAATTCGTGTTGTATTAAACATACACGAAACTTGACATCCCGTTGTTCTCCAATGGTTTAAGCCTCAAATGCGTTTCTTTCGGTAAATTAGCTTTGTTTTTAGTATATACAGTTGGGGCATTTGACACGTTAATGTAAAGCCCTGACCATTTTTATCTCTTTTTACTTATCTCTTCAACCCTTAGCCCCAACTTCGGACTTTGACAGTCCCTAGACTTGAGCCCCCAAAATTCTCTGGAATAAGGTTAGGTTTTATGAAGTAAGTTGCTTAACCCTGGCTAGGTTTATTGTCCAATATTCTCAGACCTTATTGCGCCAAAGCTGTTTTTTCGTCCCAATTTCCTGGGTTTAATTTTAAGGGAAAGATTGTCGTTGCATTAAAAATATCCATATTCATAGCCCCCAACTTAGTTTTTGTCCAATTCGCTTCAGGCCTTAGCCCCAATCTTAGGGCTTAGAAAAAAAATTACATAATGCAAATTACAGTATGCAAATAGTTCAGCCCCAACCACGTTATTTTGTCCATCAAATTTCATATCTTAACAGTATTTTAGACGGAATATAAAATTCTACACGTTATAATGTTATTTTATGATTCGGCCACCCACCTGGATCCGCTACTGATAACAACCTTCTTCAGACCTATGGTTAAAAAATATTAAAATTTTTCCTTTAAAACCTATAAATACTTATAGAGTATACTTACAGCTTGGGTATTTAAGAATCCCTATAAGATTTGATGATTATGTAGTTTGTTTTTTTGTTTGTTTATTTTTTATTCAATTTAGTTAAAATCTCAAAAAAGACGTTTAAGTAAATTGATTTATACTTGAATATTAAAATTCAAATTAACCTATGTATGTATTTAAAAACTTATTCAAAATATTTTTGTATGTATAGTGTTTAGTGTCTGTTTATGAACTGACTTAAGATGTTACTAAGTCCATCACAATCAGATCGCCTTTTAATGCTATTTTCTGTGTTTCTAATATGCAACATTTCAAGAAGAATTCTTTTCTTATAATTCTTCTCAGATTGTAAAATTTTGAAAATCAGGACGATGAATCTCTTCTATGCAATGCACAGTTAATGCAGTTTTTTCTGTACTATCAGTATTTAAATCGGATATGTGGCCTGTTAATCAATTCTTAAGTTTTTGCATTGACGTTCCCACATAAACAAATGGACATGATGTCGATCCTAAACATTTAATTCTGTATACAATATCTGATTTTGCGATTGTGAGTGTTTTATCTTTTAATTTTGAAAACACTGAATTTCGAAAAGTATTACCTGGTTTAAAAGCCATACGGATTTTTCTTTATCTCTAATGGGTGAGTTTAATAAACGGTTAGACAAATTTTGAATACATAAAGCACTTTTATATATAATTTGCAAAACATCTGCTATTTGATTTGGATTTCTGACAATATTGAAAAAATTATTAATTAATGATTTAATTATTTCAATTGGGAAAGAAAGGTTGTAATCACAACCGAAACTTCACTTGAAAATTTAAAACAACAAAAAACAAAAACTGACCTAAAGCCCACAAGAGGGAAATTTAATTTAAAAAATATATGACGTGATGGTCTGTCATTTTCTTTAAGCCCATACGTCATAATCTTTCATGAAACAAATTTAAATCAGCAGTTGACACTCTTATTTAGTTCGTCTATTCAATATATCGAATTTTAGCACACTTCCATTGTTTTAATAAGATCCTTAAAACAAAACACCTATTTCAGCAGCAATAGGTTCCTACTCCTTTATTCCTTATATATATAATATATTTTGATTCCAAGTTCCAACAATAGAACTGTAGGAAATAATGTTCCATTTTGTCTCTTATGTAGAAAATATGATTTCATTTGAATTAATGTGCACATTAATATTGGCTTATCAATTTTCATCAAAACATATTATAAAGGAATTTATGTTACAATTTATATTTGAATGACACACTAGTATTTATTTAGACAATTTTCTAATCTCTATAATGACAATGAAAAGAAGCTTAATTATTGATTAGTTCAAAACTCAGTCCAAAATGCACCTCGTTGTCCGAAATATCAGACATTCTGATTCAAAAGCAGAAGAAAGGCTTCAGACAAACTATAAAATGCACAAACAACAAACTCTACGTATAGATATTGATTTGAAGCCAAGCAGAATCTTGAACATAATTAGGATTATAGGAGTAAGCCTTTATGGTTTGTGTATGCAAGAGTATCTTTTCCTATTCATATTATGTTGTTGTTTACAAGGTGATTGCAAGGGGGCTATTCCTGTCACAAACAGTGTTTTCACAAATACATTGCCCCAAGCGATGAATGGCAAAACTTTACAAAACGTATACATACGAGTTATAAACTTACATCAAATAAATAATACAATTAACTATAAATTAGAAATTAGAAATGCTGTTATCGACAGGTTAGTTTCCTTTCAAAATGTTAGTACTCTCAATTTTATTTGTCGCATTGCAATTTGCAATAAGTTGTAACATATATTTTTTGTGCTGTCCAATTTGTTTTAACATCTTTAAGTGCTTATAGTCCTGATTTAAGAACAAAGTTTGCCAGTCAGTCAGTAGGACCTTGCTGATGATAGGTGAAATGAAGTTCTAAGTGATTTGTTTAGTTTCTTGACTTAGCTAATGTAAATCCTTATCGATTTTTCGAAATGAATGGAATGAAATAAATAGTAAAGGATTTTTCAACAGGGACGCTACAAAGTAGAGCAATAGGGACAGCAAACGACGCCATATTTCTTGCCGCTCTTTTTACATTTCTCTTCAGTAAGATTTGCCATTTTATGATGGAAAGATATACGAGCCAACAACGAGTCGAAATTATTTAAATTTAGTACCGAAATTCGGAGTCAGTGGCCTCAACGTTAAGAGCGCTACGTCCAATTTATGGTCGTCATAATCGTCCAAGCAGATCAACAATTGAGCGTCTGGTGGAAAGATTTGAATCCACAAGCACAGAACAAAATGTTCCCGCACCAGTGCGACAAAGAAGTGCCCGTAGTGTCGAAAATATTGCTGCCGCTGAGTATTGTGTTGCAGAAAGCCCAAATATGTCTCTCACATGTCGTTCTCAAGCGTTGGTCATCTCTGTAACGACGTTGTGGCGAATTTTGCGAAAAGATCTTGGCCTACATTCTTACAAGATTAAATTGACACAAAAACTGAAGCCGCTTGACCACCAGAAGCGTCGTATGTTTCTTGAATTGGGCTGAGCAACAACTTGAAAATGATTCGGATTTTCATCATCTACAACGATGAGGCTGAATGGCTTCGTCAATAAACAAATTGGTATTGGTCAGGCAGAAATCCACACGTACTCCATGAGTCATCATTGCATCCCGAAAAAATTACGGTTTGGTGTGGTTTATGGGCAGGCGGCGTCATTGGGCCGTAATTCTTCCGTGATGATCAAGACCGGCACGTTGGGGATCGCTACCGTTCAATGATAACCGAATATTTTTGGCCCCAATTGGATGATATGGACTTGGAGGACATGTGGTTCCAACAGGACAGCGCGACAAGCCACACAGCGAATGTCACAATCAATTTATTGGAAACCGAGTTTGGAGAACGTGTTATCTCACGAAATGGTCCAGTCGCTTGGCAGCCTCGGTCGTGCGATTTGACGCCCTTAGACTATTTCCTGTGGGGCTACATCAAGTCTATGGTCTATGCCAACAAGCCAGCGACGATTGATGAACTTCGTACGAATATCGAACGTGAAATTGCAACAGTATCGGCTGATTTATGCTTGAAAACCGTCGAAAATTGGGTTCAGTGTCTGGACTTCTGCAAGCGTGCCCGTGGTGGCCATGCAAAAGAAATTGATTTCCATTCATAATGGCATCAAACGTATTTTCACAGGAATAAAGAATTTCAATGATATCCAAAACCGTTTTTGTTTTATTTAAAAAAACTTTTGTAGCGCTCTTATTAAAAAACCGGATATAAAGCAATCAATGAAATTTTTAAATATTTTTATAAAAATAAAATACAATACAGGAAATTGGGTCTCTTATGAGATATTAAAATATCAATGTTATTTGATGTAAAACAGAAACAAGAGTCAATTGTATGTGTAAACTTCAGGACAATAAATACTGTTATAATTATTTGTTAAGGATACTAACTTGGAATAGTAAAATAGTTTAATATTTGCCATTAGAATTTAAAGATATTAGACTGTCCATTGTTTCACAAACTCAAATTGGAAACCTGCTGAAGCGCTCAATCGAACGCCTATAGTAGTAGTAGTAGTAGTAGTAGTAGTAGTAGTAGTAGTAGTAGTAGTAGTAGTAGTAGTAGTAGTAGTAGTAGTAGTAGTAGTAGTAGTAGTAGTAGTAGTAGTAGTAGTAGTAGTAGTAGTAGTAGTAGTAGTAGTAGTAGTAGTAGTAGTAGTAGTAGTAGTAGTAGTAGTAGTAGTAGTAGTAGTAGTAGTAGTAGTAGTAGTAGTAGTAGTAGTAGTAGTAGTAGTAGTAGTAGTAGTAGTAGTAGTAGTAGTAGCATGTTTTTATTTCCAACATAATATCAAAAAGTTTACAATTTTTTAAATTTAATTTTGAGTTTAATTATTATGTTCAAAAGCAAAACTTACGACAATGACAAAAGTCGTCTGTCGGGTAGTTAAATTTACTTTAATTTTAACAATTTTAAATAGAGTTTAATGATGATTTTTTAAGAAAACTTTTCTTGGTTAAACTCTCTCACTAGTTCATTTCTGTATCGCAAGGCCACAGTGATGTGATTGTATAGCCTATCAAAATCATGGCAGTTCTCTCCATTCAGTATAAGGATAACTTCATCAAATGTTAAGCTGGCTCTCCCAAAGAAACTAGCGCGGAATTCTCTTAAACCTGGATATTTGCCTAAGAAATGATGGATGTTCTCTTCTTCCCTTAAGTTGCACACAGTACATATTGAGGTTTCGTTCTGTCCAAACCTATTCCCGTTTAGTTTTATCAAGTCACATCTTGCCTTGAAAATCCAAGTGATCTTGTTTAATTCGAACCCGTCGGTAATGTAGATTGGTCCTCTTGAATGATCTTGATGTTTATATACTCGTGTACTGCTTTCAGATGCCTTTCTTAGATTTTGTTGATGGCCTTCTGATTTCTGCGTCCGCATTAAATCCAAGTTTTTTTTGATCCATTCACTTTGATCAATAAGTATCACTCTCATCCCAATGCAGTCCGAAGCCATGTCCAAGATGGTTTACCTCTTTTACCCAAAACACTTTATTTCTCAAAAGCATTTTTGTTAGTTGATTTGGTAGTCTTCTTTCACTGTACTCGAACATTGTTTTTGCTATATAACGGAGGTGAAGATCAAGGATATAATAGTGTCCGTCTTCTGCCCCTGTTTCTAATGACAACGCGTAGTTTGGTGTAAATGCAGGTAGTTTTAAAATTCGTTTCAAAAAATAGCGTTGGACCTTATCTACTTCTTGGAACATACCGAAACCCCAGACCTGTGCACCATAAAATTGGGTTGCCCTGAAACAATTTCCACTTTGCTTCTAGATTGATGTTTTTTTTAGCTATAAAACACTGCCAAGTTGAGTTTATGCTGTTCTTGGCTGCACTATTTCTCTTCTCTACATGCTTTGAAAATGACATCTTCGGTGATAGTACAACTCCTAAGTATGTATAGTTAGAAACTTTTCGTATTCTCTCTCCATTAAGAGTCCAATTTTCTTAACAAGATACCCTTCCTCCATTTCTAAAACCCATTACCTCTGATTTGGATAGGT
Organism: Melangyna quadrimaculata; assembly: GCA_949320155.1. NCBI lineage: Eukaryota > Metazoa > Arthropoda > Insecta > Diptera > Syrphidae > Melangyna > Melangyna quadrimaculata. The sequence continues at coordinate 171,855,351 of OX439485.1, read as the reverse complement.
TAACTTCCAACCCCCATTGATCGCAGTTAGTTTCTAGGCGCGTTATCATCTGCTGTAAAACATTGAAATCATCTGCCAGAATGACCATATCGTCTGCATACAAAAGCAACCTTATGTTAAGCGAGTCGATACAGAGTCCTCCTTCTAAAGATTCGTGTAAATCATTTATATACAGCGCGAAGAGCAATGGCGAGAGTAAGCATCCTTGCTTGACTCAAAAGAGTGTATTTAAATATTCGGAGAGTTATTTACCCGTCCAGACTGCAGATTGCGTATTGGCGTATATAGCTTCTAACAAATTGACAAATTTAGTCGCAACTCCCATTCTATGTTATTTATAGATAAGTAATATTTCCTAGAAATTTTTGTCAAATGCGGCTTTCAAATCAACAAAAAAGCATAGACTTTCTTTTTCGCTACTAGCTTCAGATGGGCAATTGATGCAAGATTTTAAATGTTATCAATAGTCGAGTATTTTTTTCTAAAGCCCGCCTGAAATTCTGTCAAGATATCATTTTCTTCCACCCATGCGTACAGCCTTTCGTTAAGGATTCCCATCATAATCTTTGCAACACAATTCATGAAGGATATGCCCCTGTAGTTGCTTGGTTGATTTGTATCCCCTTTTTTAAAGATAGGAAATATTATTGTTTTGTTGAAAGCTTCTTCTATTTTGCACTCATTAAGAATCCTATTGAAGCCAATTGCAAGTTGTTCCAAGAAAAATTCATAGGAAATCGAAAGCTCATAGGTCACATAAAAAGATTCTTCATAAAAGAAATTTTATGAAAATTTTGTGCTTATACCTTTTATTTTGTTTCTCTCAAACTATTGCAGTTATTTATAATTTTTTTGCAGATTTTTTTATCATAATTAATATTCCTTAAAAAATCCTCAATAAAAAAAAAATATTTTGAAAGAAAAATTGAAATAATATATTTTCAGCATAAATGTTTGAATGTGTTTTTTTTTAGAATTATTATTTAAGAATACAAACAACAATAGAATAAAAATAAAATGTTAACAAAAACTAAACAAAATAAAAAAGAAATAAATTAAACATTTAGTTTTAACTTACATTTTTAAATGTAGTTATTTAAAGATATAATCATTTAATAAAAATCAATTAATAAAATGAAATAAATCGGGTATTTGAGGAGTACAAACAAAAACTTAAAAAAGGTAAAAGTTTAAGTTCCCATAAAGTTGTATGGGAAAAGTAAGGCCTTAGAGGCACGAGTAGGGCTGGCCACGAGACGAGAAAAGTCTCGGTCTCGATCTCGGTCTCGCATGACGAGACCGAGACGAGACGAGACGAGACGAGACGAGACGAGACGAGACGAGACGAGACGAGACGAGACGAGACGAGACGAGACGAGACGAGACGAAACGAGACGAGACGAGACGAGACGAGACGAGACTGAAAATTTTCGGTTTTACCAAGACCGAGACGAGACTTACAAAAGTCTCGCAGAGTCTCGTCTCGTGGCCAGCCCTAAGCACGAGTTATGAAAGCGGCCAAATTTTGTTTGATCAAAACTTTTGATTTAGGGAGTGCCTAACTTGAAAAAAATGAGTATGAAGGAAACCCCTATGTCCAAAGCACATTTAAAACAGTCATGTTAGAAAAAATAAATAAAGTTCATCTATAAAATAAAGGGTTTTCAATTAAGGGAGGTTCGATTTTAAAATTAAATAAAAGAAGTTGATATCAAGGTTTTATCTTTATTTAAGAGTCCCATCAAAGACATTTTGTATGAAATATAACATTGTTCAAATAGCCGCCGCGGCTTCGTTGGGTGGGGCGGATTCGAAAGGTCTAGTTTTCGATGACTGCGCATAAATCAGGCAGAATTTGACCGATGGCATCGATTGTGTTGTCTTTGAGGGCCGCCGTGGTTTGCGGCTTATTCGCATAGACCTGCTACTTAAGAAAGCCCCACAAGGAAAAGTCCAAAGAGGCCAAATCACATGATCTTGGTGGGCAATTCACGTCGCCTTGGAGCGAAATAAACATGGCATGAAACCGTTCGTGCAGAATATTGATTGTGTCTTGAGCTGTGTGGCACGTAGCGCCATCCTGTTGAAGCCATATGTCTTTGGTGTCCATATCATCCAATTCAGGTTACAAGAAGTTGGTGATCATTGACCTTTAGCGATCGCCGTTGACGGTGATGGCCTGGCCAGCATCATTTTCAAAGAATTACGGACCGATGACGCCTCCAGCCCAAAATCCACACCAAAAAGGTATTTTATTTGGATGCATTGGCACCTCGTGAAACTCGCGTGGATTGGTGTCGTCCCAAATCTGGCAATTTCGCTTATTCTCGTATCCCTTTATCCAAAAATTGGCCTCATCGCTATAGAAGTAAAGATGATTTTTCGACCAAAATTGAGATCAACTTCCAAACACTTTTGATAATAAATTTTTATCATTTGCACGTGCTGCTCGACAATGTTACTTACCATGGTGATTTGTCTTTAGTAACTAATTAAAAGATAATATTTTTACAATGCGGCCACCACGAGTTGTCAAAATCAACCCGTCCCTATTGCAAAACTCTTTATAATTCATGACTGGATCACACGAACTTGCTCTTGCTTTGACGTATTGACAATGAACTTATATGTTAATGGTTTAATAATTTAATGCTAAAAACGAATTAATATAAAAAATAAAAAAAAAACACATGAAATTAATTTTTTTAATTGCTCAAATTTCTAAGCTTAAGTATTTTTAGTCAAGAAGAAAAGATGTCAATTGAATCCTTGAATTAACATGATTTTATGAACAAAATAATTTTAAAGCGTTGAAGCGGTTTCTTAAAAAAATAATTTTGTACATATTTCCTTAATTTTTAACAAATTTTGAAAGCGAATTTAAAGTTATTATGTACACGGAAAGAGTTCTTAGATCAGATCAAGAAAAATAAGCTACAAATCACAAAAGTTAATCCAGTTTTGAACCTTGGATTGGAAATTAGTAAATTAAGACTTTTTGTTTGCAATATTAAAAAATGAGCGAAATGAAGATATTGACACTCAAAAATTATATTTCAACACTTTTGAGTATCAATATTTCGATCGAGGAAAAAAAATATTACAATTAGCGAATCGCAATTTGATATCAATTTGGATATAGTGTTTGATGGCTTACCTGGAGTCATGGGTTCGATCCCTACTCTAGGTAGCATTTTTTTTTTTAATTTATTTTTATTACGGGCGTACAAATTGAATTATTATTATTATTTCGTAGTCAAAATGAAAAAAAAAATTAAATTGTCAAATCTACGAATTGTGGTCGAAATGTTGATTTGCGTATATTTTTATTTAGTTGTTTTTGTCCACAAACAGGGGTGTTTGCAAGCCGCTTCCTTTTTATTCTGAAATGTATATACAATTTTATATATTTGAAAATGAATTTTATTTTACTTACTTGGGATTCGATCCTGGCACCTTCCGCATATCAATCCAATACGCTACCACCTAGGCCATCGCAGGATATAAATGGACTATGTCGAAACTTAATTACTTTAAAAACTTATTTAGTTGTTCGTTGGTTCAAATCACCATATAAATATTTAAATGATTCCCCTGAAGTGTTAGATTACAACTAAAAAAATTGTAATTTACTGTATAGTTTTGCAAATAGCTATTTTCGTAAATTGCGATTGTGTGGGGTCAAAATTTATATCGTAGCTACTTACATTTTGTTGGATTGAGCATTGAGAAAATGAAAATCACCATTTGAATTTCGCAAAACAAGATCAATAAGTTGTAAAATTAAATTATTCCGCTGAAGTATTAGATTGCGATTCAAAAACTTGTAATTTACTTTCAAGTCAACAAGCTCGAATTATAACTTTTGATAATAAATATCGAATTATAAAATTTAGCTTTTTACGATGATTTGAGTAGTAAATTACAAAAAGTTCAGTTATTTTTTAATAAAAGCGCCTTGATTTACAAAATGAAAAGAGTTTCGTAAATTACAACCTAAAATTTTGCAATTGGTGATTTTTCAATTCTTTCCGTGTATATACAAATAAGAATTAAATTTCAAAAAACAATTGTGAATTTTTTTTAAATCAACATATTTTTAAAATTTTGTTATATTATATTTATTCTTTTTAGGAGCATCTGCATACAAAAAATAATTCCAATCAGTTTTTTCCAATAATGAGAAAATCGAAAATATATAAAGTTGTTCTATTTACTGCTAATAAGAATGCAAAATTAAATATTTAAATTTAGATTCCGATAATATCACTCATATTCTCTTATAAAAATTCTTGGTACCGTTTTTGAGAAAAATAAATTTATTCTTAACGGGTTTTCGACATTTTTAAGGTACCTTTCGTTATGTTTGAATTTCAAAAAAAAAAAAATGATTTCTTATGATCCTGAACTTTGCAGACACTTAAGTTGTAATACTTGTTCGATTAAAAAAAACTAAACAGCAATCGCTTCGTCTCGACAAATCCTAGTGCCGATATTTTTCAGCTTTTTTTTATTAGCCTTAACAAAAAAGTTATGGTCGAAAGATTCAAAAGCCACAAACAAAAATTAACCAAATAAACTTTGGACTTCTGTCACCCCTGTAATATTGGACGATTCTCGTAAAAGTTATGGTAATCACTTTTTTCGGCAAAATAACATGCCTAAATTTTTAGTTTTTTTTTTTATTTCTCTGAACGAGAAAGTTATGGTCAAAAGATTTAAAAACCACCAAATAATTTACTAAAAAACCTTGGACTTCTGTGACCACTGTAATAATAAACGCATTTTCGTAAAAACTACGACAATCGTTTCGTCTCGGAAAAATCTAGGGCTGATATTTTTAAGTTTTTTTTTTATTTATTATTAAGATATGTCCAAAAGATTAAAAATCTTCAAAAAAAAGTCCTCCCTTTTTAATTTCTTAAATTTTATTTTTCTCTTTTGCGTTTGTGAGTATCCCTTTTTTTTTAATTAATTTTTTTAGTGGTTTTTGAATCTTTTGGCCATAACTTTTTTGTTAAGACAAATACCGAAGCACAGCGATTGTGGTAGTTTTTACGAGAATGCATTCAATATTACAGTGGTCACAGAAGTCCAAAGTTTTTTAGTTAATTTTTTGCTGGTTTTTAAATCTTTTGATCTTAACTTTTTTGTTGAAAAAATAAAAATAAATTAATTGGGTGGCGCAACAGCTCGTGAGGAACCAGGGCCTAGTGACTAACAACTCGCAACCATTCAAAAAAAAAAATTATCGGCACTAGATTTTGCCGAAACAAAGCGACTGCCGTAATTTTTAAGAAAATGCGTCCAATATTACAGTGGTGACAGAAGTCCAATTTTTTTTAGTTAATTTTTGAATGGCTTTTGAATCTTTTGGCTATAACTTTTTTGCTAAGGCTAAAATAAACAAAACATATCGGCACTAGATTCTGTCGAAATGTAGCGATTTTCGTTTAGTTTTTTTTTTTTAAATCGAACAAGTATTACGACTTTGGTGGTTGTCCAAACTTCAGCGGACAAATTGTCTGCAAAGTTCAGGATCATGTTTTTTTCAAGTTTTCTAGAAAATAATAAATAAAATTACTTTAAGCCAAGTTTCAATAAAAAATTGCTTAAACCATTTTCAAAATTTATATTAAGGTCCTTAAAGAAAAATGTATTCTTCTTCTCGAAAACAGTTCCAAGAATTAAGAAACAAAAATAATTTCTGCACTCAAACAAGTACTATGGTAATTTATCTAGGAACCAATTTTACAATAAGCCGTGGTTAACAGTATATCGGATACAGTAAACGGTATACATTATACAGTATAGCATATCAAAATTCCAAAAATACGTATTTTTCATCGTTATCAATTTAAAATATTGAAATTAAATTTTTAACTGCATATTAATACATAAATACTTAAAATTTACTTAATAATATTGTTTCTTAAATAAAATATTTCATCAGTTAAAATATATATTTTGTTTTAAGACCTTCAAAGCAATTTAATGTTTTTCTCATAAATTCACATACATATTTGTTCAAGAAGTCATAAGACATTCTTGATTTTTTAACCCAATTTATAAGGAGATCTGTTTTAGAAATAAGTAGCAAATGAATGTCCTGTTTCGAAACATTTTTTTACATACATACCAAAATTCGATTTTTTTTAAAATTTATTAATAAGATAAATTAAATAAAAATCCCTTTTTTCCAACAGATAACTCAAAAGTTGTATGGCAGAAATGACCTTTACTTTGCCTTATTATATGACCCAAAAAAAACAACAACATACGAAATTCTTAATCCACTTTCTGATACTTCCAAGTCTATATTTTGTTCACCTCGATTCTCTGGAAGCACGTATCTGTTCAACTTTAATGTTTTTTCTTATTTTTCACATGAACCAAAAAAGAAATGCAAATTTTTTGTCTGACATGGAAATTTCAAATCCTTCTTAACAAGGCAATCCTATTATAACTTGGAAAAACGTCATAATTTGCAGCCAATAATAAAAATCAACAACAACAAAAAAATACATATCACAAAGAAAAATTCCATCATCCTTTGTGTCTATTATCATATTGTTTTCTCAAATTGTACTGATGCACAAACAAAGAAATAAAACAATTAAATCAATTTTCAATTTCCATGCGAAAAACAATGAATAATATCCTTAACGACATTTCCTTCGTTATTATTATTGGTTCGTTATATTTTCTCATGGTTACAATATTATTTTTGTATTCACACGGACGACAACGACGACGGCGACGACTTCATCGTTGTCGTCCTCGTCACCGTCATCGTTGTCGCCTTCATCGTTGTCGTTTGTGTGTTCTTCTTTGTATGCCATGACGAACAAGCAACGATGATCCTGGCATTGCATTGAAGTTATTATAGACTGGGGGTGTTCGTCCTTTTGCATCTTTTGAAAACCTTTTAGCCTCCTTCCTACACCATCAGTCCTTTACAAAATCGATGATGTCGATGTAAAAAGAATTCTGGGTAAAGACGGTTGCAATTCAAAGTAACTGCAATTTATTATCCTTGAATGCTATGAATTCATATCCTGAGCGAGATGTTGAATATATGTCATTGTATATTGAACAATATAGATGATAAGTGATCTTTTTGTATACAATTTAAAAAGTTTACACACATCTACAGAGGAATATTTATATAGGAAGCCTCCACCATCATCATGTCAAACTTGACATAGAATTTTAATTGTCATGCTTGATTGAATGGGATTAATGGCAGAATTGCCAGAAATAAAATGTTATTTTATTAAGTTTAGAAAATTAATACATTTTATTTTCAAATTCACTTAGTAACGACATTTTTACTTTACAGCCCTATTCTGTCGTTGTGAGGCTCACAGCTCACAATTTTTTGTGAGTTTGTTTTTGTATAAGGCGGGCACAATTTCGGATTCTGTGGAAGCCCTCATAATAAACCTCACAAGCACAACGTGAGTTGTGATCTGCCAAGGAGCAGATCATTATTTTTAAGTTTTTCTGAGGTTGCACCACGAGTTATGAGGTTATTGTGACTTGTGAGGCATCAGTGAGATTGCCAGAATAAGGCTGTGTTAGGATCATTTAAATAAATTATTATGATAAAAAATTACATTGCAAATTATTTAAAAAATAAAATAAAAAAAGGAGATTTAAGAAAGAATATTTACATAAAATCGAATAAAAAACAAAGTTTAACCCATTGTGTGTTAGAAAGACCAACAATTGAAAAAAAAAAAAAAGAAAAAATATTATAACCGTTAAGAATAGTTTTTATTTGTTTTTCTCCAAATATTAAATTTTCTTTGAATTTCTTCTTTTATTTATTTTATTTTTTAAATAATTTTAAATGTAATATTTTCTATATAAAAGTTAAGTTTTTTTTTATAAAACAAATTGGGATTTCATAACAAAATAGGAAATATGGACATATTTTTGTGAAAAAAGTTCCAAGAATAATGAATATAAATAGCTTGCAAATGTTTTTTATTTTAATTTTACTATGAATTTGCTTTTTATACGGTTTTGATGAAAAAGATCCATTACCAATTGATTTATTTCTAAATGTAAGAAATACGTTAAGCATTTTTGTCTAAGAAAAATATTTTTTGCAAGGTTGCTAAATTTAAAAAATATTTTTTAAAATATATTTTTTTGTTCATAAAAACCCAAGTTTAAAAATAAATCATGGATTCCTCTTTTAAATATTAAATAAAATGAATTATTTTTTTTTAATTCAGAATTTTACGAATCAACATTTTTCTATTTTTCTATTCTACTTAAGTTATTTCAAAGCTTACTTTAAAAAAAAATTCATTAAGTTCAGTATTACGGCTAGCTCGAAAGACGAAAATGAAAAAAATGCTTCGATGGGAGCTACCTGTAGGCCTAATAATACCGGTCTGTAGGCCTAATTATAATTTTAACTATTTGCCTGTAAATCCCCAGGTCTTTTAAATGTAAGGCACGGCAGTAGTTAGAAGGAATAGAAGAAAAGGAAAGATTTTTGTTGGCACAGTGGATTGGGAACTAGATGTTAATTATCTCATGAAATTCCACGGTGGCATCCAGTTGAAACTGGGGAATATAGAGAAGAATGCTACATAGACTGGGGCTCGAACCACACGTCCAGGTTAGTAGTCAAACACTGTATCCACTGTGCCAATGCAACCGTAAATATTACAAATTGACAGAGGGACAGATAAAACTGTTGGACCTTCTATTTCCGAATTATATCTATTATCAAAACAACATATTTGATCAAAATCTTGACTTCAAGTTATTCCAAGAATGGGAAACTTGTCAAAAAGATGATTACGAGAAAAAAATAATATAAAAAAAAATTATTTTTAAAAGGACACAAAGGTTTCGCCAATTTCATTCCAACATTTTTTTTCGATCTGTCATATTAAAGACTTAAGCATCTATTTCGTTTCATTCTTATAATGTTTTGCGCAAACCCTTGCTTAAAAAAAGAGTTATGAGGAATTTAGTAAAAAAAAAATTAAAATCAGTGATTTTTCTATTTTTGTAGGTCCGTTTATAGAAAGTCTAATTTCCTACAAGAAGTTTCTTAAGTTTAATTCCCAAGTTCGGCTTAGTTTTCAAGTTATATGTACTAAAGATATTGAAACCTAACCAGTCAGTATGACCATTCTCTCAGAAATGCATGTGTGAATTTAAGCGAATTATGGGTTTTCTTTTAAGTAAACTTCAGTTCCACACAAACATATTCAATAATAAAAACCCATCGACGAAATATTTCTTTAAAATTCCGGTTTATTCATTAGCCTATATAATATTGCCCCCAATACCTATATCTTATACCTTATAATAATTGACTAGATTTACATCTTACTAAAAATAAAACCACTTAGATCGAGGATTTTTGTTTTATACTCCACTCCAGGGAAAACAAAGTAGCTATTTTGAAAAATAAAACAAAACCCAAAAACCTGGCAACACTAAATTATTGGTTCCATATTGATGACAGGAATAAATTATATATAAATTCAGACGACAAACAAGAACGTTACATATTATAGTAATTCTGAAGACCCATTGTTTGATTGTTAAAGGTGGTGAATAGTCGTTGACAATACGTAAGTACCTTTTACCTTTATTATCTTTTTTTTTTATTTCAGTGAAGTTTTTTTACTGAGGTCATTTTTTCTAGGTCTCCTGAAATCAAGGTAATGTATGTATGTATATGAATTGTTTAAAATTAGATCGAAAACTTGGTATTTCCTTGATTTGCTCATTTTTTTTTTAGCTTTATTTGTTTTTTTTTTTTTTTTTTTTTTTTTGAGCGAAGTTCCTTTTTATCAAAAAATAAATTTCAAATGAATTTTGTTCCAGATTTTAAGGTTTTTCATAAGCTGGTTTCAATGAATAAAAATGGAAAACAAAACTGATTAATTGTAGGAAATTTGTTGAAAAATATAGGGGATAAGTTTTATTGTTAAGAAAAGCTGTTTCTATCATTTAAACGGGGTTCAGTTAAGCAGAGTTGACTTTATCAAAAAATAATTCCAATAAGCTCCTTCTAAGGGTCAAGTAGATCTAGATAGATAGTATGTGCATACGTTAGACCAGTGTTCCTCAACCTTTTCTCGGCTATGTCCCACCAAAACCTTTTCAAAATCCACATGCCCCCTGGCCATAGGTTAAGGTTAGGTTAATGAGCTGACTCGTTAACGTCACATTTAGATTAGCCATAATAATAAAAGATATAAGTGAACCAGTAAGTTAATTTTCAAAACGTATAATGTAGTTAATGAAACTCAAGTAATATTTTCAAATGGAGCAGTAAATATGGATTTCTTTTTTCAAAATTTGTCTTTAATAAACTTTGGAGGTAGGTACATATTTCAAATCTGAATTGGTATGGCAATGAGATTTTTAAGGGACTTCATGCAATGAGGTAATTTTCCGATTTGCAGAAAATTCTAACTTTCCGCAAGATGTTTACATGAACACCCCATTAAAAGTACTTGCGTAAACGTGGGAAATTATTAAATTAAACGTCACATTTGACTTATCGGAGTATATCAGGTTAATTTCTACGCTTTCCGTTCATGGACAGCAGCAAATTTGAGGTATTCCTGCGAAGATTATTATAAGTACACAACCTGTGGTAAATGCTGACAACCAGGCTGATAAATCAATGTTAAGGAAAACAACTAATTCATATTTTTAACGTCAAAAGTGTCGTTGAGTGAAGTGGTTTGTAACAAACAATTGATACGATTGATGCTGGAAATCCGGGGTATATTCAGAAATGTATCTTTATGGGTGGAAACATAGAAGCGTTGATATTTCAGAGAGAAGTGTAATGAAACATAATTTTAAACTGCCCCCTGATAACTTCAAATTGACCCCCTGTGGGGCGAGCGCCCCACATTAGGAAACACTGCGTTAGACCATGTCCAGTACTTTATTTTCCGTTGAATGAAAACAAATTTACCAATCCATTAGAATACGGTACCGTGACATATTGGGTCATATGGCCATATTTTAATATATGACCATGTGACACATTGTGAAAGCGTCAAATGTCCATATTCCAACATTTGGCCATTATTGTGAATTTAACAAAGTGTCATATTGCCATTATGGCCATACGTCACTTTAAAATTATTCTTTTGCCCGAAATACGCCGAATTTAAACAAAGAACTTGTAAGCGTTTTCAAAAAGTTGTTTTGAAAAATTTTAGTCTAGTTCTTAAAGAAGAAATTCGAGCGAATTTTTTAAAAATATTTGTATACGTTTTCAAAAAGTTGTTTTGTAAAATTTTAATTTTGTTTTTGAAATTTTTTGTAAAGTATTTTTTAAAATGTTCTAGGAACTAGGGGGGGGGTCAAAGGTCCAACATTTATTTATTGAGTTTTGACCCACATAAGTGGGTATTCGAGCAGCATTAAACCATATGCCCAAAAGTCACAAAAAAATATAGCCATATGAGACTTTAAAAAAGCCTCAAATGGCCATGTTTTTGACACTTGCACAATGTGTCATATGAAGGCCATATTTTTAAATAAGGCCATATGACGCATCGTAAAATGTCACGGCATGGCACCTAGAATACACAAGTCAATGTATATAATTCCAAAAGAATTATCTTCTTTGGCTGTCATTTGAAAATTCTTATTAACGGTAGGTAATTATACCTACATATATAACGGTTGTAGGTCTAGGTACCTAGTTTATAAACTTGACGTTTCATCTACACAATAATTTAAATTGAATACAAAAGGTCAAGCTACCTGTGTGTTCGATTTACATTATTATATTATTTAAAGGATTTCTCGAGAGGACTCTTTGCAATTATTTTGCAATAGGTATATAATCTTTTTCAATTCTTCACCAAACACACTATTTTAATAGCTCTTGCTTTATATTATTAATTTAAATCCTTTTAAATAATTTTAACGGAAAATCAGAATTTACAGCAGAAAAACCAATAGTTTTTAACGTCTGGTTCGCTGCAGTTGAATGTTGACGAATTCTATTAAACGAAAATGCATTTCTTTTGGATGTACAAAAGTTAAACTTGCAACAAATATAAATAAATAAACAGCTCCAACTATTTATATACATATATATTTTGGTTCCTACATAGTAAAGCACGATGATTTTAAAAAAATCATAAACTATGCAAAATCGTTAAGAAAATAATTTTCATTCCTTGACTTGACTTGACTTCTGCATCTGCCAGAGTACATATAGCAAAGGCAAAAACTACTCCATAAACACAAGCCACAGCTTCGCCGCCGATAGCTTGTATGATGGTGCTTCGTAATTTGAAATTGAATATTGGAAAAAAATCCATCTGCTACAGATGGAAACACCAGTTAAGTACCTATAGCGTTTATTGTTGTTGTTTTCTTCTTGAGAAAAGGAAAAACTTTCAAAGTGTTTGTGTCTGTGTGGGTGGAAATTGAAAATTTTTAAAACTTCATTTCTTTTGAATCTTTCGCAGTTTGTTGTGAAAGAATGTTTTCTTGTTTTTGTTTTAACCCAAAGTTTTTCTAAGAGATTTATTGGGAAAGAATAATACTACAGAGCATCACGATGAGCAAATCTACTGTTAAATGTATGTTTTTAAAGACCATCAAGTGCTGTTAAATTAATTTTCATTTGAAAAACTGTTTTCTGTTAATTATGAACCAAGAGTATCAGAACAGAAGGCCATTATAAGAAGATGCGTATGTCTCTATCGAAGTCGCTTCTTCACTAATATTCCAAGATCCATCCATACATTTTTTTGAATAGAATTGCAACATGCTTAGAAAAAAAATAAAGAGAACAAGTTTTGGAATGTGAGCTAGTTTTATTTTGTTTCGTCTCTGAGTTATTTAAAACAATCTTCGAAACATTGTAAGCAAAACAGATATTGCCAAAAACGGTTTTCAAATTATAAAACATTTTTTTTTTAAATATCTCTACCTTCAAGTTATGTACCACTTAAAAACATAAGCATATTTTTGTAGATTGAACAAAAGAATATAATACACCATTACCATTTGAAACAGCAAACATATTCTCTTTTCCAAATACTTTTTGAAATTTGAAGATACATATTGACTATAAACGTAAATGGTGAAAGAAAATTATTTTTCTGTTAAAGGGGAGTGACAGAATATAGTTCAAATAAAAGTTCAAGTGGTTCAAGTTCAAGACAGAGTGGGCTCATCAGTAATGGTCCAGGAGCCCGTGACAGATTTTGGTGATCAATAGAACCAAAGCTAATCTTTTGGTAGATGGTTAATTTGACGTTATAATGAAGCCTAGTGAAAGTCAGCTGGCGGACCATGGGTGGGTGTGGCTACAGCAGCCTCCCAAACATGTAAAAAAAAGTAGGGTTGCGACTCCACCAAAGCTGAAATTTGGTTATATGATAGTTTACACCATATATTATGCAAAAACAAAAGCCAGCTGGCTGTACGCGGGTGGAAAGATCGTCAGCTGACCTAGTGAAGTATGCACCCATAGAACCACGGTAAGAAGCCATGCTCATAATTCACTACGTCTTTCCACCCACATACAGCCAGCTGACTTTTGTTTTTGCATAATATAAGGTTTTAACTATCATATAATGAAATTTCAGCTTCAGTGGTATTACCTTTCTAAATTTATTCTGCAAAACGTGTATTATATGCGTATGCTATAGACTTTGTTCATCACGCATTTTATTTATTGAGTGGAATTTCTCAGATTTAAACTTTATTTTATTGACTGCACTGAAAGGGATTTATAGTTAACATACAAATTAAATGAACACAAAATAAAAAAAAACACTCTATTCATTGAAATTTTAAAAAAATTGCGTAGTCAAGACAAAATGATAAATTATTGGAGGCTAAATAGCATTTTATTCAAAAAACCGGGGAACCTGCTCCGATTTGGATGATTTTTTTTTTTTTTTTTAGTTTAAAAATAAAATTTTAAAAAAGCTTACAATTAAAAAATTGACGGTCTCAGCTCAATTTTTTTTAAATTTCAAAAAACCAACACTTTTCAAAAAAAAAGTTATTTTTTAAAATTATTTGTAAAAATATTATATGAATATTAGTGGCCAAAAAAGATAATTACTTTCAGAAATCAATGCAATTTTTTTTTAAACTAAGCACTTTGAATTTTTATATAACCCAAAAAAAGGGAAAAACGGTATAACTCCAATTTCAGATTAGAATATCTCAAAAACTGGAGCAGATAGATAAAACAGATTAAGTAATAATGCCCCAAAAACGACTATTACTTGCTCGTTTTCAAACCCTTGTAGAGATGTGTAGTCGAAGACAGCTTGAAAATTAAACGATTTTTCGAGTATTTTCAGTAATTGTTCTATTAAAAATGCTTTTTATGACATTTAAAAGAATAGTTACCTGCGATACTTTATTATAAGCATCCTTATAGAGACAAAACAAATAATTCTAAGTTGGTGTAACTACTTACTGAAGGAAATATCTTGAACATTTGTTTAATTTAAAAAAAAATGACTTTGTTTCCCTTAAAACGGCTGCAGAATCTGAAAATATAATTTTGAAAAATATCCCAGGACAAAAGTCACTTGTTTGTATATCCTCTACAAGATCCACCATACCAATTTTAAATATGTTAAAATTGTTTAAATTCTAACAAAAAAAAAAAATTATCCATTATTATTATTATACATAACATTTTTTTTTAAATTAAATTATTAGGTATGTATGTATGTATTATTAATTATTTGGAATTAAATAAAAGAAACTGTGCATATAAGCGGGTTTTACTTTAAATGGTTTTGAACTTTTATATAAAATTTTGTATATACAATTTATTTTAAATTTAATTATTACTATTTATTATTTTAATTGCATATAAAAAAAAAAATCTATCATCTCATATCATCTGTACTAAGTTTTGAAATGTATATTTAGTACTAAATAAAAAAACATTTTATAAAAATTTCAATTATTGTTTTGTATTTAATTTTTACAAATAATATTTAAAAATAATTTTTTTTTTTTTTGAAAAGTGTTGTTATTTTGAAATTTAAAAAATTTGGAGCTTGGAGCGTCAATTTTTGAATTGTTCACTTTTTTAAAATTTTATTTCCTAAATTAAAAAAAAAAAAATCATCCAAATCGGAGCAGGTACTCCGGGTTTTTGAATAAAATGCTATCTAGCCTCCACTAATATTTGATTTTTAACCTTATCATTTTGTCTTGATTACGCAATTTTTAAATTTTCAATGAATAAAGAGGGTTTTTTATTTTGTGTTCATTTAATTTGTATGTAAACTATAAAGCCCTTTCAGTGCAGTCAATAAAATAAAGTTTAAATCTGAGAAATTCCGCTCAATAAATAAAATTCGTGATGAACAAAGTCTATAGATTACGATTTAAACTGCACGCATATAATACACGTTTTGCAGAATAAATTTAGAAAGGTAATACCACTGAAGCTGAAATTTGGATATATGATAGTTAACACCTTATCATATGCAAAAACAAAAGTCAGCTGGCTGTATGTGGGTGGAAAGACCGTCAGCTGACGTAGTGAATTATGAGCATGGCTTCCTACCGTGGTTCAATGGGTGCATACTTCACTAGGTCAGCTGACGATCTTTCCACCCGCATACAGCCAGCTGGCTTTTGTTTTTGCATAATTATATGGTGTTAACAATCATATAACCAAATTTCAGCTTTGGTGGAGTCGCAACCCTACTTTTTTTACATGTTTGGTAGGCTGCTGTAGCCACACCCACACGTGCTAAGCCAGCTGACATTCACTAGGCTTCATAATGACATCAAATTAACCATATCACAACAAAATTATCTTTGGTGGAGTAACTGACTAAAATATGTCACGGGCTCCCGGGCTATAAGATGTTATCACTCCCCTTAAATAGAAGTTAGTTTTCTTTCGTCATTTACGTAATTATAATCAGTTTGACCCCAGGCAATTATTTTCCAAGTGCAAGAATTCAAAAACATATAATAATTATTTCAAATTTAGTTATTTTAAAATTTGCGCCTTAGAATGGAATGATAACATCTAGCTGGTAAGCCCACTGACAACCTGGGGTGGAATCGTCTAAGGTGATTTGTGATCATTATCAACAAATTCCATCCGCGTAAGGTGACTATCACATGTGACAATCACACTTTAGTGATTAATTTCTGTGACAGTTATTTAGCTATCACTTTCATACAAATCTCTCTATATGAAGCTTTATATCTGCCTCTTCAAGTCAAAGACTTGTTGAAAATCATTTTCGTTCGATCAATGGACAAATATTTTTATTTCTAAAATGAATTTATGAAGATTTGTTTGCAAATTTAATTTACAGGGACTAAGCCAGCAAATTATTCTGCTCACAGGAATGAAGCCAACAAATTTCTGCGCCCAGGTCCATACCAAATATTCTTAAGAGCATTGATGTTAACCTATTTCAGTGAACAATTGCAAATATCAACAAGATATTATAATTTGAATAAAATAAAAGTGTAGTTATGTGCATTCAAGAGGACACAAGCGTCCACAGGTTTTTCTCAAAACCCACCTCTGTCTACCAACTCCTACTCTCACCTCCTAGTGGTGAACATCGGGTGTCTAGTACCTCAGCTGGAGACGGGGTTTAAATCCCCGTGGAAAGCTGTTGGGGACAGCCAACGAGAGAGGGGGGGAGGAGTGTTCCCACTAAGGCACTTCTCCTTTCATCGAGGCGGCAGCGGACGAATTCTCTAGATGGAATCAACGGTGGCGTCTACAGTTCCAGTTAGGTTGAACTACTTAGTGAACACCTTATATGGGCTACTACGACATATTCGTAGCTCAGGCCTATAAGGAGCGGTTTATCCGGCTCCCTACCCTTGGAGTTATACAAAGGGTCTGGTCCTCCGGGTCGGGGGTTGTGCGTCGGGGTAACTTCCCTACCACGTAAAAAAAAGTTGTTCCGAAACAACAACAAGCCTCGGATATGGATGATTTTAAAGTTGACGACCCCAGCAAACGAAACGAGGACAATGAATTTCGGATCTCCTCGGATCCAGGAAGTGCGATGGGATGGAGAGGGCATACGGAGGCTGAAAACGTGTGACATCTACTACGGCGGGTGCTTGAAGGAACAGGGTCAGCGGCTCCTTGGTTGTGGTTTTGTGATAAGGGGAAGACTTAGGCAAGAAGTCTTGGGCTTCAGAAGTGTAAGCGAACGCCTGGTCACAATCCGCATCAAGGGCAAATTTAAGAACATTTCGCTTATCTGTGTTCATGCCCCCCAAAGAAGCATTCTACGATCTCCTGGAGACAACGTATGATATGTGCCCGAAGTACGACGTGAAGATCATTCTTGGTGACTTCAACGCAAGATTCGGAAAGGAGGGCATCTTTGGTTCGATAGTCGGAGGACACAGCCTACACGACGAAACTTCCGGCAACGGACACAGGCTGGCAGACTTTGCGGCGGGGCGAAATGTCATCATCTCAAGCACCTACTTCCCACACCTCAATATACACAAGGGGACTTGGCGGTCATGTGATCAACTAACCGTCAACCAAATCGACCACGTTGCGATAGACGCAAGACATGCTTCCAGTATCTTGGACCTCCGGACGTTCCGAGGGGCCAACATTGACTCGGATCACTACCTGGTGGTAGCTAGACTACGAATGCGGATATCCATGACGCGGCAACGCAGAGCAGATGCTGTGAAAAGATTCGATGTCGAGAAGCTTAAATCGCAAGAGACCGCCAGAACTTTTGCAGACCACGTAACTCTTAATCTCTCAGGAGGTCCGCCACCAGCATCAAGTGCAGAGGACCAGTGCAGTGGGAACATTATTATATTATTAACTGTATGTACTTTCCATAGAACCATTTTTCATATATTCGAATTTCTTATTTTTGTAAAATCTAATTTAAATAATTTTGTCTATGCATATGCTCTTAAAGAGTTTAAATAATACTACATTTCAAAATTTTCAAAAATTTTTTCCCATTTTAAAAAAAATCCGATTTTAGGAAAATCGGTTTTCCAAAAACAAGTTTATGAAAATTTTTGAAATTAAATTCGTATGTGTATATAAGAAAATACTTTAAAGTCCGTTCAAAATTTTTGGCTGAAAAATATTTTCAAAGTTTTATATAAAAAAATTATTTTTTTTTTTTGTAAACCTTTGACGATTTAAATTTTTTTGATTTATATAAAGTCACATTCCATCTATGTTTTTTAGATCAAACTACTAAGGCTAAGGATTTCAAGCAAATACAAAATAGAATTTTAGATTTTGAACATATTTTACATATCCATGTTCTTAGATAAAACTTGTACATACAATTTTAATCTTAAAATTTTATTTTAAACTCGTTCTTAACATTACATTATTAAATCAATAACATAACGTTATCAATACGTCAATGTAGCCGTTAAATACAAGAGCAAATTTGTGCGATCCAGTCGTGCACTTTATTTTCTCTTCAACGGCAACAACACAAAAATCCAAACGTCAAATTTTCGCCGGCAGTAATGTTTTGGACAATAAATTGTGTGTGGTAAAATTGGAGACTTGACTTCAGTAATTAGCTACGGTTTTCCATTTTCACTATCGAACCGAGTTTATGATTTTGTTGTGTCTATTTTATAAATTTTGTTCCGATTCAGCTTCGTGATACGCTCAAAAAGTAAGCAAACAAAAATAATAAAGTCGAAATAAGAGAAACAAAGAAAAAAGTACAGTAAAAAGCACTATAATTTAGTTGTTTCAAATAAAGGGTCTGCCAAATAATTTTTTTTTTTTTGAAAATGCATCATCAACATCGAGTGTAGCTTCGGCTGTGTGGCACGTAGCGCCGTCCTGTTGAAACCAAATGTTTTCTAGTATCCTAATCTTCAATTTTTGTGACCAAAAATTTGTTCAACATGGACCGATAACGATCGCCATTGACTGTAACGGCCACTCCTTGCTCAGTTGAAGAAAAATGGCCCAATTAAGGCTCTCCCAAACCAATGCGAAACATTCGTTGCGGCGAAAAAACATTCGTCATTCAAAATTATTTCATATGTTTCCCCGCCGCGTTGGTGTGGGCACTCTCATATATCACCATGTAAATAAATTTTGACATGCGAATGTTTTTTCGCCGCAACGAATGTTCCGCATTGGTTTGGGAGAGCCTTTATGCCTCTGGACCAAAATCCGCACCAAACAGTGACTCGTTTTGGGTGTATCGGCTTTTCAATGTATGCGTGCGGGTTTTCTGTGCCCCAAATGCGACAATTTTGCTTGTTTACATACCCGCCAAGATCAAAATGAGCTTCATCTGAAAAGATGATTTTTTTGGCAAAATCGGCAAAGTAATGTCGCAATATTTCCCAGCGTTGTTCAAGCGTATACACTACCATATTCGTTCAGCGGAATGATAAAACTAATTATCTGTCAAATCAGACATGAGCTAAGTGTAACCATTCACAAAATAAGCACTAGTTGAAAAAAAAAAACGTTAGACGGCGGACCCTTTACAAATTAATCCACTCAAAAATTTGATCATCATAAATTTATAATATGTTTGTACACGTATAATATTCAATTAATAATAATAATTACACATAAACACTGAGCTTTTGTGTTCTATAGTCAATAAATTAAATTGCAATTCTATGCGATTTTGAAGAATAAATTAACGTCAAATTTTCAATAAAAAAAATATTTGTTTGCCCAAATAGCTAGTAGGGCACCATAACAACCTTCCATAAATCATATCACTTAATTTTGTTTTCAAAAAGATAACTCCGAACCGCATAGCAGCAATCACATCATCAATTTACATTCTATAAAGTTCACTGCCAAAATGTAATACAAATACTGGCATCATCATGAAAGCATCCTTTCTCTCCATAGAAATCAACAAATATTCTACCTATAAAAGCAAAAAAAAATTATATAAAATAATAATATTGTCTTGATCCTTTGTCGAATATTCCATTCGTGCCTGCACACTCAATTGTCTGAACTTATTGCATACTTAAACTGGGCCACTATTAATCTTTTTTCCTGTTGCAAACAGAGTGCAGTTCTTGAATGAAAAAAAAAGATAAATATTTCTATATATAAATCTAGGTAGTATTTTCAACCGAATAAGGAAGAATTTAGAAATAAAAGGAGTAAAAATCATCCTTGGAGATAATAGTAGCCTTTTTTTTTGGATTTTCAAGTAAATTTAAGATTTCTTCTGTTGAAATTGATTTGATATTCCACAGGGAAAGTCCACTAGTTATTTATTTTTGTTTTTTATGTTATAATCTGGCAGATAGTTATTGAAGTGATTTTAAAACGTTTCCTTCAGTTACATCGTTGTTGTTTTTTTCATTTTTCCTTAGAAAATGATTTTTTATTATGAAATTCTTCTAAATATTTATTTCGAGGAAGAAAAACCAAACATTTATTTTTGTTAAAGTATTTGGATACGCATAGTTTATTTTGTAAGAGTTTATTTTTTCAAAGTGAGAGTAACTCTACCTTTTGGGAAATAGACGCGGTATTATTAAAATTGCTTACTATCAAACCTACTATCTTTTATCGACATTGACCACATTGTATTTTAAAAATCACAGCCTATATTTTGTACACCATATTTTATTTTATTTATTTAATCTGTTAAAGTAGGGTAAACGCACTAGTATCCGGACACTTAACGTGTTTCTTAACTTTGACTTCGTCTCATTTCCTGACTATAAATGCTACCGTCGATAGTTATATTGTTTCAAAGAGTGTAGATATTTCTTAATAATAAAGTGTCCACATAATTTGCAAATATAACATTGTAAAAATTAAAATGATAACAATTCAAAAAAGTTCGATTTTCACTAGTATCCGGACAGCAAAATTTAGTTTCCGGACGCTTTTGTTTTAGTATCCGGACGCAATTGTTATGTATGAAATTTTAGTGCATTATTGAATAGAATTAATGAAAAATCGTAAATTTTTTATAATATATAGTTTTAAATAAAATTTTAAATAACCTTTTCGCTCATTGATACATTATGTGTGTACATAG
The DNA here is from genome assembly GCA_949320155.1 of Melangyna quadrimaculata. Lineage (NCBI taxonomy): Eukaryota > Metazoa > Arthropoda > Insecta > Diptera > Syrphidae > Melangyna > Melangyna quadrimaculata. The sequence continues at coordinate 171,834,307 of OX439485.1, read as the reverse complement.
GTGCGTATATAAGGAAGGTACAGTTGTAATGAATATCTCGGTTCAAACGTTTGTTTAATTACTCTTGTTTTCATGTCACGAGTAATACAAAATTATTTACATGAACATCTTTTGAATACACCTGTAATCAAAATACACGTGTTATCAGAATACATGTATAATCAGAGTTCCTATTTGAACCTCCCATCGGATATTAGAACCTTGGTAGCAAATGAGGCTAGTTTTCTTTATATAATTCTTTGCTGCTTGCGGGCGATAATGTTATACTAAATACAACTGTATTACTAAAAACACATGTACAACTAAGATCCTACACGAACAATTCGATTGTAGGTACATACGTTGGAACATATATCCTATGTACACGTGCAATTTAAAGCTTTAAATGTTACCTATATCTTTTTTTTTTTTTTTTTTTTTTTGAGCGCGCACTAAAGGGATTTTGGCTGCCCTTAAAATGTTTAAACACAGTGCGAGCGTTGGGAAAATAGGGAAGGATTTAAGAGGAGATACCGATGTACATTGGTTTTGAACCTCTGAATATTAAAATGGTCGGGAAAGATAGAGCCGGGTAAAGCATTCCACATTCGGGTAGTGCGGCTAAAAAAAGAATCTCTATCCTTGACAGTACGTCCGAAGTTGGACTCGAGGGTAAACTGATGTGCATTCCTAGAGGTACGAGTATTACGGTTGAATTGTCTTAGGGGAGGAATGCAGCTGGCTATTTCACTAGAACAGTGTTTATAAAAGTAACGGTAAAATAATGTTAGACATGAAACATGGCGGCGGTGTTAGAGTGATGCAAATGTTTCTGTTATATTTCTGTCACCTATCATTTTCAAAGCTCTTTTTTGAATCCTATCTAAGATACTCAAGTGGGTTATTGGGGCACCTGCCCAAATATGAGAATTGTACTCAAGTTTCGGACGGATAAATGCTTTATAGATCACAGCCAGATCAGAAGGGGAGAAAAATTTCTTACATCGTGAAGCACTTAGCAGCATTTTTGACGACGTCGAATATGTGTTCATTCCACAGAAGGTGGTCTGTGATACACATACCGAGGACTGAAAGCGTTTCGGTTTCCTCAATACAAGTGCCGCTCATGGATAGCGGCATGGGAGGTGTGTTTCGTTTTGACGACAGACGACAGCCTTCTACCCTTCATTTTGGACTTGACAGTTTTAGAGCTAAGCTCCAAAAATTTTCAGAGCCTAGCTTAGGTTTTGTTAATTCAGTTATTTTTACACTTAAATTTTATTTTTTTAAAACCCGTTTTGTAAGACTAATTCTTGTCGGATCTGATGTATAGAAAAGAGGAATTATAATTCTTTCTCTTTCGCCTTATGTTTGAAAATACTTTAAGTTTTTACTAGACCCTCTACTGCACGTATAAACTGAACCTGGAGTTTTCAAAAGCACCATATTGTTAAACAAATACACCATACAAATTTGAATCCAAGAGCTCTGGTTTGAACTCTACACATTGTAGTGTTTTGCATTCTATCATTAAAACACTTTAGGAATAACTTGTGGGGTGGGCAGCTTAAGCGCTTATAGCCTCCTCTTAATCCGCCACTTCATTCCTCGTAATAAAACACAATTTTCGTTAGGTTTTTTTCAATTATTTCTTTTAAACAATCATAGCAAGTTGGCCCACTCAAGGGTCATATTTAGCACCTGTTTGCATTTTGCTTAATTTGTATCTTCTAATATTCTCAAGAGCCTTTAATTTCCTAAGGACCTAAAGGATCATTTCCTCGAAATGTTATTAAAGTTACAATGTACAAAATCCTTAAATTTCATACAAAATACACCTGTCCGGATACTGGACTTTATTTTTTAGTATCCGGACAGCCGATTTATCACTAAGGCAACCCTGTCCGAATACTGAAAATCCGTGAGAAAAATACAATTCTCTTTTATTAAATCATGTAGAATGTACGTACCTTTGATTTAAGGTCAATGAAACATACATTTAATATTTTTCTCTTATTTTCAGTATCCGGACACTCTGTCCGGAAACTGAAAATGAAAAACAAAATTGGTTTCAGTAACCGGTCATCAAATATTATAACAAAAACTTAAGTTTTATTAACTTTTATGCTTTAAATAATAAAATCTATAATATTTTAAAGCAAATTAGTCACTTTCTATTAGAATAAATTAATTAAGACTGCATAAAATACTTAAATCTTTTAAACACCTTCACTATTTGTTTTAGACTCAAAATGACATTTTAATGTTTCTCTTATACCTGCAACATTGAAAAGACGCATAACTCTTACAGTGCTGCGTTAATGTACATGAAACCTTGCATACATTTGTTAAATATATAAAAGATTGTATTTTGATACTTATTTCATACCTTTATTGCATAATATGCTTATTTTTCTCAAATAAATGACCAAGTATCCGGACACTAGCACTGTCCGGATACTAGTGCATTTACTACTAATTACAATGATGTATAAAAAAAGTTTTCTTTAAATTAACTACATTTTAAATTATAAAATTGAAGAAATTAAAAAATAATTCTGGACTAAACTTTGTGAAATCATAAATTTCCAAATAAATCCGAGACTGACAAGAAATTTCTCAAAACTTCACTGTGCGAAAAATGTGATAGCTACGTTCAGTTCGCAGGGTTAGATAATTTTTCAGATTCTGAAAGAACCATTTAAATTATTAGAAGCAAATTTTGTTGAAAATTGCTGAAGCTACAAATGAAATGAACATTTGTCTTTCTGTAAAAAAAAAAACACAATTCAAAGAATTTGTCTCAACTTTGTTTTCATATTCTTGCACATTTTAGTATAGTCTGAAAAAAGAACAATGTTTTCCGTATCTAGTAGCCTTAATTTTATTCTTCCATGAAATTTAATTTCTAAGTAACAGTTGAACAATTTCAAAGAAAGAACATCTTTCTCTTGAAAAAAAAGAAGATTAACTCTGTTTCTTACAAAATACCTTACAATTTCCTTTTAATTGAGAGATTACAACTAATATTTTCATAATTTTCCTGAAATTCAAATAACTTCGTGTTTAATGTGCAATATATTTTCCACAAGATTAATTTTAAATGTTCTAGAGAAATGTAAAAAATAAGTTATTGCTACAAAAATAAAAAAAGCTTAAAGTTGATTGTAAATGTTTCCATTTCCAGAAAAACTATCAATAAGAAATAAAATTGCAATGTTACAAGTTGGAACCTTAAGTAAGGGAAATAATTTTAGTTTTGGGACAGACGAAGAAAATAAAGATATTATACATAATATATGCATTATTTTGCAATTTTTTTCTGCAGAAATTTTCAAGGCTTGTTGGTTGATTGAAGACATACAAAATATGCACAACTGGATCGCACGAACTTGCACTCGTAGCTAAAAACCAAGAATGTAGCGTAGCTAGATATTGACAGTGTAAAAATATATTCATTTATTTATTTATTTTATGCAAAGTTTAATCAATATCGTAAGAGCCATTTTTAATAAAACTTTATAAAACCAAAATCGTTGTTTGACATCTATACCCGTTCTAGATGAGCCAAAACAAAAATTCGAATTTAGGTTCTAGAAAATCACACAAAAATGTTTCTCGGGACAGGACCGGTGGTCCGTTTGTTGAATTCTATGGACAAAAATCTTTTCCAATGCCAATTCTTGACGGAAAATAATGAAATTTGGTACATTTAATGATTTAGGGACAGAGAATTCAGTGGTACTACCTTTATTTTTGTACTCGAAATGGGGGCTTCACAATTTAGGCCAGAACATGATTCGAAATGATGTTCAAAAGAAAGCCCTTTCAAAGCCAGGAATCTTATGAAATTCATGTTCGAAAGGTCTTAAAATATGTGAACTAAAATATAAAAGTGGTTCGAATACAGATATGTATATATCAAATATTTAGAATTAAAATTTATTAGAATTGATTTGTTTTATATTGCTTTAAATTTTGTATTTTAAAAAATAGTGCAAAATAATACCTTCTTTTACAAAATTTGTTATTTATTTTTTATTGCATGATTTGAATCTGAAGCAAAACTTAGAATTCTGATAGTTTACAGTTGTTAAATAGTCGTCGAATAACCGTTATTTATAAAATATTTCAAATGGTTAATAACTATAGAATAACTATTAGGCATTCTAAAAAAAACCATTAGGATACTTTTTTCCGTTAGACCAATACATTTTGAGACAGATGTGCGCAAATACAACCGTGTGGACAATACCACATTATAGTAAAAATACATTTTGTCCCCGTTTTCTCTAAATCTCTTGCTCCAACGAAAAAAAGGAGTTCATCTTTTTTCTTGTAGAATTTTATAAGCTTAAAGGTTTTTAAAGACACTTCTTAAAAAATCTGATGCTTTTCAAAAATTTTCAAAAATACTGGATTTATACGCTTTCACCACAGAAAATCGAAAGTCCTTGTCCAAATTTAAGGTATTTATTTAAGAAATGCGTAAGACATCAAAACGAATCTCTGCACCAAAATTCAGTTCTTTCGAAGTTATATTTGAAGTAAATTTCTAATTTTATCGAAATATTTGAACAAAAATGTTTTATTTTTGTTTGATTTTGAACCTGTTTGATTGGGTTCAAATGGTTATAACTGCCAATATAGCTTTGTCAAGATTTATACCTTTTTTAAAACTAAATAAAAATAGGCAATTTTTGAAATGTATTATATTGAGCCATACGAATTTTGTTCAGGGGGCTCTTCAGAAGATTGAGGTTAAAAATTAATTTTGGCAAAGTTCAATATTAACTAATAAATTGCAGGCAAATGGTGATGCCAATGAAAAATATTTTACTCAGTAAAGTTAGTTAAACTATAAGTAAATATTTTAGTGCAAAATTAAACAAAAATTAATTATGGACAGGGTGAGCAAAAAACTGGTTCAAAGTAAGATTTTTTTAAGTTTTCAAAAAATAGCCGTTACTCGAGAACCTCTATGATTTGGTATTGAAAAGTTACCAAATTCTGATAGGCCATGACCTGGCCTTTCACCAGTTTTGGTTTGGATGATTGTTAATGGGACATCCTGTACATTAAGACATCTCAAACATAAATCTCATAAGATTCCTAGCTTTAAAAAGGCTTTCTTTGGAACTTTTACATTTTGAACTATGTTCTGTCCTAAATTGTGAAGCTCCCATTTTGAGCACAAAAATATAGGCAGTACCCTTTAGTTCTCCTTCCCTAAATAATTAAGTGTACCAAACTTCATTAATTTCCGTAAAGAATTGGCGTGAGAAGAGATTTCTGTCCACAGAATTCAACAAACGGACCACTGTGCGACGCTGACGCATGGTGACGGAGGTCTTGACTAAACTCACTTTTTCGGTCTTCTCCATCATTGCAATGTTAGATTTGATTAAAACCTTGAAATACCAGTACCAGTTACTTAATAAAATATTGTTGATTTGGTTGGGTACGATATGTCGATTTTTAAATTGTCGACTCCATAAGATTGACTCTCTTAATCTCGACAAAAAAAAAACTGGATCGATTTTTAAAAATGTCGATTTTCAAATTTTAAAAGTCGATACGCAATTTTTAATTTTCTTTGGAAAAAAACTCTACAAATCGATAATTTGTTCGTTTTTTGTAAGGCAGTCGACATATTCTCGAGTTAAGGTTTCATATTGTCGAGATTTTTTAAGTCAATCAAAAATTGACGGCATTTTGAATTTTAATGAAATCCATAAAAGTTGACATTTAGTCTAGGAAAGATAGGAAATTAAATATGGGCAACCGGGGACAAATTAATTCATGAAATTTTATTGCTGGTATCGACGCAGAATTTTATCTTCAAAGTCCTCCAAAATCCCTGAATTGACTTTTTGTGTAGACGCATTTTAAGAGGTGGAGAGGGGAGGGATGCGGGAGTTTGTCAAGCTGAAAAATTTGTTGTAATACAATCTAATCATATGACACATGTGTTTAGGGTGCTTTTCAACGATGATTCTAAAGAGAGTAAAACTGAAAAGATACATGTATCGTGTGGAAAGTAAATGTCATTTTTATGGAATGATCACTTTTTTTAAAGTACAACAAGTAATATATTACCCAAAACCATTTTAAAATAATGGGATTTAAATGAAATTTAAAAAAAATTTCATATTGCCCTCCTAACTTTAAAGTGAAGTTAGCAGGGCAGTATGAAATTGTTTTTTAAAAAAAGGACTCCAAAATTTGGAACTAGAATTTCTTGCAATGGAAAATAAACTACAAATTTAGAGCTTTACTTCAAGTCTCTAGCATGCATACTAGCACACTCTATGTAACCAACTTCACATGTGAAGTTAGCAGGTCACTCGATTACACATACTATTTGTGTGAACTGTGGAATCGGGAATAAAAATGCAAAATAAATACAAAAAAATCCAAATTACTGCGTTGGTCCCCTTACTCTAGGTGAAAGTTGCCCCGGCAGCTTCACAATTATTTAAGCATTGCAGACATACAGATCTAGTAGTAGCCCGTAGCGTAATGGTTAGTGCGTTCGACGGTCACGCTGGAGGTCTGGGTTCGCTTCCCAGCCTCGTCCACCTAAAAATTAAAAAGTTTTTTTTCAGGGCTACTGCCTCTTGCGAGGAATTGACAAATCCTCCAAGAGTATCACTTGTCACGAATAAGTGCTTCTCGTCTAGCCGTTCGGACTCGGCATAAAAATTGTAGGTCCCTTCCATTCCTGTCGAAAGGCGCACACAGGAATGGTTGCGAGTTGTTAGTCACTAGGCCCTGGTTCTTCATGAGCCGTTGTGCCACCCAATTAATTTTTTTTTTTTATAGACATACAGATCTAATAGGCTAAAAAAAGTCAGAGATTTTATTTGTTTTTTAGTTTTGTTTTGCTAAATTTTTGAAAGCTATCAATACGAAATACTTTTTTGTGAAATTTAAACAAAATTGGAAAAGTCATTTAGGAGATATGCGGGAATAACTTTAACAAAAGGAACTTTCTGAAAAAAAAACCTGAAATACCATTTTCCGTGTATATAAGTTGCTAGCTATGACCTTAAATCCTGATTTTTTCCAATCAATTCACTACAGATTAAAGTTTAATCAAATTGTTATTCTGGATGATTGAACTTTAATATACCAGCACATCAGCAAGAACAAAAAGTTGAATTTTTTCCTCCAGCAAATCACACAGAAATGCTTTTATAACAAATTTAAAGTAAATCACTGTTCACCCATTTAGGCTCTAGCTCGCTGTACAGTGGAAGTTTCTTGGACATTTCAATCAACTTGATATTAGATTTAATTAAATCCTTGAAGCACAAAATCTGATCTTGTGAGTGATTGAAAAATTGGACTAGCTTATGGAAAGATCAATTTGATGTTAAATTTTAAATCTAAGTGAAACCACTTTTACTCAATTTAGAAATAATATTTTACAATAATCAATCCAACTTAAATGAAAAGGTAATGGAACTTTAGAGCTTCCACCTCTTTTTTTTAACGCAAAGTCTATGAAGATTATTATTTAGATTATAAAGCCTCTTCAACTTTAGCCACTTCCTATACCAACCATCAGAAGTCCTAAAAAACCTATACTTATTTTAATACTTGAGTTGCTCTAAATTCAATAATTACAGTTATTTCGTTAACCTAACTTCGAAATGTCACAAATTATATACTACTTCCCACTTTAACCAAAGAATAAGCAAACTTTTTTCCTGCGAAAACAACAACAACTGGTTGGTACCATTATCCAATTATTTCGGGTCCTTAAATTACAACACCCACACTGAATGATTTCACTCTCTATTTCAATTTTACCCCATCATCCAACCATAAAGCATAAAAGTTGATCACATTGTAATTACAGCAATTTACATCAGGAAATTAACTCATTTGGGAATTGATAAATTTCTTCTTTCCTCCCGATTAAAAAAAAATAATAAAGACCAAACCATTTTCATTAAATGATGCCGTTGTGACTTGGTCAAGAGTTGCTAGATGTAAAAGAAAATTATATGGGCGTAGCTCGAAGTGCTCAATATAAATATAAAAACTCACCACAAAGGATTCAAGAAACAACATATCCTTGCATTTATTCAATTTGCAAAAAAAAATTAGGATGTTTTGTTCTTTCTGTTGGTCATCCGTCACGCCCATTGTCAGGCATTCAGATAGTAAGGATTGTTAAGATGAGAGAATAATAGAGTAATGATCCTCCTTTGCTGCAATGAGTCGGTACGGAATTACCGATGGACGTTCTTCAGTTAAGTACTTAGGGGGCAGCAATAAATTCAGTACTGAAATCCCACTGCAACAGCTGTGGGATTTCACTTGAAGTTATGTTCTTGGTCGTTATTATACTGTTTTAATTTGTATTCGTTTCTTTTGGTACGCATTAACATTATGTGAACGAATAGCTGCTCTCCATCTGAAAGTCTCTTATTCCTTAATTAACAACCACCAGGGTGTTCTTTAATTTATTTTCGATTCGGGAAATTCGAAATTATATCAAACCGCGTAGGAGCGCGTAGACGTATATAGACGTACATATTATTTGAACTTTGACATACTTTAAGTTAAAATGAGCAAAAGGACGACACTGACATTTGCTATAGCCTGCTGCTTTTGAGAGGTATGGAATTGACGGGTATTGAAGACAAATGAGAAATTAAACTTTGAGGCGTTAATAAATTATTTTTAAACTAATATAATATGAAGTAATGGCAAAAGAATTTTAACTTGGGTGTGGGAAGGCAATGTTGAAGAAATAGGCGTTCCATTAAAATAAATGAACCATGCAATTGTTTAATAATTATTTTTCAACAAAATATTTTTAGTAAAACGAAGTTTAAATGGTGATGAGATAAGATAAATTGAATGAATATTGATTTGAAATTGATTTTGAAATTAAATTTGTTAAAGAGATTTCTAATATGGAATGTTGTCAATATTCCGCATTGCATTGACAAATTTAATAACGACCCATAAATGTTAGAGACATTTTTGATAACAAATATAATTTAATGTTTCTACATAATGAATTTAATTTTCAATTTGTCTTTGAAAGACGTTTTTTGACAGGCATACACTGACTGTTTCCAAAAAAGAGGTTTAAGGGTGGTTATTTTCTTTTTTTGTTGGTATCAGAAATTTACATTCAAATACAAGTTAACATTTTGCTTAAGTTGTCAAGAAGCATAATTCTGTTTTTCATTAACAGCCTTATGCATAAACGAATTGTAGCGAGTGCATAGCGCTATGCACTCTTAATAATGCCTCTGAACGCAAAAACCTTATTCATAAACTAATGCAACGTTGAATAGAAGCAACATAAGATAAACGCGTTTGGAGGTTGTGTAGAGCCAACATAAGGGTTGTTTAGTATCGGAATGTCACTTTGACTCACACATAGCAATAATGTAGATAGATGTTAGGGGGCGGGCGCTTATTTTTGCAATCTTTGAGGTGTTGAAATCTCACTTTCAAAATATTTTATAAAATTTAAAACAGCAATTAATAATATTAGTTTTCTTAATTAACTGTACATTTTTGTTGACATATTGTTTAAAAAAAATAAAGAATATTTTTTTGTACACTTTATTTTATAGAACCGGCTTAATAAATGTGCAAAATTTAAAGATTTTCCATCAAATCTTACAACTTTTGCAAATGCTCGACGGCATGCGTGATTTAAATAAAATTATACAAAGATTCAACTTCATCACTTTCATGGGAAAAAATAAATGAATTTTAAGCATTATAAAATAAGCACCACCCTTTTATTTTTCTCCTCAACAAAAACATCACGATGTGAGTGAATGGAACAATTCATGGAATAAATCAAAAACGACGTATTTTTTGTTTCAAATAGTTTTAATTTTATTTGCGAACACAAAAAAACAACAAAGTAAATGGATAATTATAATAATATTAAAAGAAATTAATAAGAAACCAAAAAGAATCCAATCGCCAGCAGCTGGGTCCCCTTTGTCAGTTTTGATAGTAAAACGTACTAGATTCCTCCTTTATGGTACTAATTTTGACACAAGCTCATTATAACTATAATGGGTTGAAAAATATTTTATGCACAACAATTTATGCAACGTTGTATAGTGAGTACATAAATCCTTGTGCAGTGTATAACTATTCATCTGTTCAGCGGATTCTAATGAATACGGCTGTAAGAGTATACGACTTTGGAATTTCTATCCACGCGGACGCGATATCAGAAGAATTGAAGATCTAATAAGTGTTAAAAGAGAAATAGAAATGTATCTTTCCTCCTTAAGCAATAGACAAGAAACAAATAAATTGAAATCTAAAATTTTTATCAACTGTTCTGTATTTTCCAATTAAATATTTATGTTATACTAGCCGACTCGTGCTCGCGTTGCTTCGCAAACTTTGAAAAATTATATTTTGTTTGCTATAAGTACCTACATAATATTAAAGGAGTTTGTTTATATTTGCATACCATCCTACCTACATACATACCTATATATTTTTTCTTAAAGCTTCCGGATACACAATGATTTTGCAGTGTAGCTATTTCGTAAATATGTGAAGCGTTTTTTAAGACTGAATTGATTTTAATTTATTCATAACATTTTCTCTTTTAAAATATTCGGCAAACACCATTCAATAATTGCTTTAATATTAATTGTACCTCTTTCTTTTAATAGACACGACTGTAAACTGTTTTTCCCGTAATTTTAAGATCTTAATCTTAAAGATACGACCATTAGAAGTCAAGTTGTACGCTTTTTACTCGAACCAAATCATTTTTTTCCACCCGAAAACACGCCGATGATAACAGATACACAATAACACAATATACAAATAATTTTACCTTCCTACATAACATACCTCCCAATGCGAAAAATTTAAAAATTCATTGAAGAAAAATCAGCTTTTTTCCTTGAGGAATGGCAGCTCCACCGTCCACTTTTCAGCTGATTCCTTTGATGAAATTAACAAGGACGTGTCCTAGGTTCCCGCCTGAGTGTTGAAAATCCGATGAAATTCACCAACGAAATCACTACTTCGTTGGAAGTTGTTATTCACTGACCCAGATGATGAAAATCATGGTGGTTGTATAATGTGAATTCACTACATAAATGTATGTGGTTTATTCATCAGTTCAATGTTTTCGATGAAAATGGTAATGAAAATTCAATTATCAAATCACAAGATTAGCGGTAGTTGTTTATTCAGCAATTAGTTAATTCAATATGAAAAATGTGAAGAAAATTAAATAAATAGTGAATTCATTACTCTGTTCTGTATGTGTTGTGAATTTTTGATTGGTTAATTAAAATATACAATTAAAACTTTAAATTTATGTAAAGTGAAATCAAATCACTAAGTGGTTGTTGGTTAATCACCATTTCACCTATGCGAAGTGGTGATTAACCAAAAATGCCTCATTTTAATGGAAATTCAAAAGTCCTCTTATAATATTTACTGTCAGTAGAAAATGTCAACACAGAGAACACAAGAAAATCAGCTTCTATTACAACACACAATGACGATGAACTGATGAACTTGTACATGACTTTTCAACAGTTTTTTCATCGCATAATTTTCCCTATCAAAAGCAAATTTTAATTCAACGAAAGAAAGGGTTGTTTTCTAAACACAAAGCAGAAAGTTGGTTCAAATCTATGAACTGAGGAAAACTTGCATGACTCTCCACTTACTAAATCATTACATGTCGTTTCCTTTTATTATCTGGCTAGTGAATTGATTGCTGTTGTTTTGTTGTTTTCTATACACACAAAGCAAAAGGTGGGTTCAAATCTATGAGCTGAGGAAACCTCGCATGACTCTTCACTCACTAAATCATTGCATGACGTTTCCTTTTATTATTTGGCTAGTGAATTGATTGAAGAATTCAGCTATAAAATTCATTGGGGAAGTTATTTCCCGCTCCCAGTAGGAAATATTCAAAAAATCGCTACTGATAAAGTAGCTTTTTCCTCAAGGAAAAGAAGTATCATCAATGAATTTTCTGGTGATTCCTCTAATGAATTTAACATGGGCTTGGCCTAGGAGGTAAGTAGGTGTACCCATTCTCGATGAAGATTTTGTAATGAAATCATCGATTACATAGAATCATGAAATTCATGAGTTCAGTTTCTTGGTAAAAAAACTGATACTTGAGATGTGATGAAAAAGGATAATCGGCGAATTCATAACTTCTTTTTCTTGGTTGAAAATACTGATTCCTGAAATGTGATGATTTCGGCACTGGGCCTTAGACACGGAAAAATAATACATGTCTCTCCGGTAAGAGTCCATTACATTTTAAAAATGTAATGGAAACATGATGTTAACCTAATCTTATAAATATCACTGCATGAATACACTGTGAATTTTATTTTTCAAGAAAAAGTTTTGTTTTATATTTTTCTGGCAATCAACTCCCATCAATGAACCAAATGGACTTACTGCATTACCATTCATGCGTAGATTCATCAAATATGGAACTTATTTGTTTTCTGTTTTTTTCTTCTCGTAAGCAGAAGAGTGGATTTACACAACGAACTCATGAACTTATGCATCAGTAGAATCATCGAGTTTGGTTTTTTAGTTGAATAACTCATGCCACTTAAATGATGCAGGAAAAATTATTGCGTTCATTTGTGTATTCATTTAAGTTTTTTTTGTTGTTGTCTATTCTGTACATTTTTTCTTGAGCACAGCACAACATGTTACTTAAATTACAAACTGGTGACCGGCTGCATTACTTTTCATGAGTGAAATCAATGCATAATCTCTCCTACATGAATGCGACATATAGGATTTCACCAATGAATTTTTCATTGAGGAGCATGTTTCCTGCTGGGAAGCTTAAGATTGTGGCGCTACATAGCTATACTATTTTGTTACCTTTTTACAACTAAACCATTGTGCACAGCCAGCAGGCATGAATTCAGTTTGCCGAAGAGAAGAAAAAAACAAATATAAAAAAAAAACAAAGCAGCTACCCGTTGATTGCTCTTGAAACATTTCTGGATAGAAATAATTCAAAAAAATTGATAACTTTTTAAAGTTTATATATTTATTGCTCAGCTTGTGTGTATATGTAATTAAGAAAAGTTATAGGTCCTAAATGTTCGTAAGTATGTTGAGTTTATCATAAAATTCTTATTATTTTAAAATGTCAAACCGGTTTGAGTATATGAGTGTTAGAAAAAAAGGTGAACAAAAATTAAAAATCAATAATATTCCGAAAACTTAGACAAATTAAGAAATAATATCCTAAAACCGTCTCATAGACATACAGAATGTTATAAAATTTATTTCACGTAAATCAGTTAATTATTTTATGAGTTATGCGCGAAGGAACAAAATAATTACTTTAAGACATTCAAATTGGCTTGCATCCTTGAATATTGTTAGCTCCACTCAGGCCCGTAGCCAGCATTTTGTTTCGGGGGGGGGGGTCTGGCTCTAAAAGGCTTGCTCTAAGGTCTAACGTACACTTCTATAAACAAAGAAAATAAAATTATGGCCATAATAATTTTAATTTTTTTTATGTAATAATTAAATAATGACATTTTGTCACTCTTGTAATTTCGGCATAGCTAGCTTGCCTTTTTCGAAGCCAGTAGTAGTTGTGAAACCAGTAAAGAACCAAGTGGACTCGTTCAGACTTGTATTTATATAAAGCGAGAGTTTTGTAAGTCTCGTCTCGGTATCGTTAAAACCGAAAATTTTTAGTCTCGTCTCGTTCTCGTGTCGGTCGCGTATAATTAAGTCTCGTCTCGGTCTCGTCTCCGAACAGTACGATTTCCGCACAACCTATTGATTATTGGGACGAAATATTTTCGATTATAGTTTGAATATGTGCAGAAGAAAATAAATATTTACCTGAAATTGGATTTTTTTAATTTATTAGACTCTCTGTAAATGTCGGTCCAAATATACATTCTCGTCTCAGTCCCGTCACCCTTAAAAGGCAGTCTTGTCTCGTCTCGGTCTCGTCATGCGAGACCGAGATCGAGACCGAGACTTTTCTCGTCTCGTGGCCAGCCCTAGGTGGGACCAAGAAATTTAAACATTTCTAAGATAGGCATAACAACTTTCAAATATGATTGAATGACAGCTATGATTATGATGGATTAAAAAATCTCTTAAAAACCTGAATTTTGTGGGATTTAATTTTTCGCTCGGGAAATATGCGATTTTGTAGCTTTCGGGTGTTATTATTTCAAACAAATTATTCTATTACCGATTTTTCAAGCCATATGCTCTATTTACATGTATCTGCATCTGCAAATAGGGCTGGCTACGAGACGAGAAAAGTGTTGGTCTCGATCTCGGTCTCTCATGACGAGACCGAGACGAGACGTGACAAGACTGGCTTTTAATCAACCGAGACGAGACCGAGACGAGACTGTTTATTTGGACCGAAATGTACAGAGTGTCTAATAAATTAAAAAATCCAATTTCAGTTAAATTTTTATTTTCTTCTGCACGTATTCAAACTATAACCGAAAACATTTCGTTCCAATATTCAACAAGTTGGCCGGAAATCGTATTTTTCGGAGACGAGACTTAATTATACGAGACCGACACGAGACCGAGACGAGACTGAAAATGTTCGATTTTAACGTGACAGAGACGAGACTTACAAAAGTCTCACAGAGTCTCGTCTCGTGGCCAGCCCTATCTGCAAATATGAACAAAAGTAGAGAGGGACATAAGCAGTTTCTTCTGCATTTTTGTCTTGTATAATAAAATCAAAAAGTAAAAATTTTATATTATTTATCCTTTTTTTTTGCAGAAGCCAGACGAAGATACATGTTAATCCACCAATAGAATGTCGAATTAATTAAATTGAAGAATTGTTGCAAAGATGATGTATTGGAAAACCTTTAAGAAAGAGATTAAATTGTTTGCTCGGGGAACAGTTGATTTTAGGGCTTTTGGGTATTATTTGGAACAAAATATTCTGTTTACGTCAAAACTTAGTTTGTTACCTTTCTGCCAAGGTATGAACTGTCAAGTTCCATTGAAGGATGGCTACCATGATGATAAATCAAAAAACTTCTAAAACCCTGATTTTTGTAAGAACTATTATAGAACCATATTTGTCTCGTGTTTTGTGTTGTTTTGTGGCTTAGGAAATATATTGAATGAGAGCGACACACGACTCCACACGACAAGCAGTGGTTCCGACTTAGGGGCCAGTTATAGCTATCATTGAAAACCAATATTGAAAAAGTTAGCTGTTGATTTTGAGACCCTTCGAAAGTTTAATCATTGATTATTTTAATGCAGAAATATAGCTTACGACTTCAAAATTATTTCTCCTTCAAAAAAAATTCATTTTGACCCATATCTTCCCCATAACGTAACTTTTAATTTTTTCAATTATCATTGGTAAGGTAGTTCATCATTGAAAAAATAAAAGTAATTTTATGAGAAAAGTTGTGCCAAATTCAATTTTGTCTTACCTAGAAATAATTATTATGTCAATTAGCTTTACTTTGGCATCAAACTAATCATTTATTTTTTCTTCAAAATCTCTCAAAATTGACAATTATTATTTTCAATTATGGTTTTCAATGATAGCTATAACTGGCCCCTTAAAAGCTTCTATACTGGCTTCCTTCCTGGCTTTGAAAAAGGCAGGCCAGTTCACGAGCAAGTTGCTCAAGTTTGTGCGTGTTGGTCAGAAAATATGAGCGTATTGCCACTGGCTATCCAGTACAGGCTCGTGTGGCCTCAGGATAAGAATAAAATTAATCGATTTACTAATCCACTTCACTTACAGAAGGATCGGATTTTCGACTGATTTTCATAACATGAGTTGAGATTTCCATTTGGAGTTGTGTTAAGTGGTGTTGAGATTACAGAAGAAGGATTTTGGTCAAATCATGAAATAAAATTGTATACACACGTGTGAAAAAAAAAACAGTTAATTATACCTACTTAACAAATTTTGGCTCGACTCTACTCTGATTGATTTCGTTAAATACTAATGAGATTCGTTTATTACCACTCAAAGAAAGTATTATAATGGTTCGAATCAGCTCGCTTTAATACCATACAAAGTGAGTAAGCCTACGTAATACCTTATTAGTCTTCTCATATTAAATATTATATCTTAACAGTCTCTTGTTTTTAAGACATTAAACTTAACCTAGATAATCTCCTTACTTGTATAGATTTTAATTCATACCAAAAAGTTTAAACTCTTTATATTTTTTTAAATTTAAAATCATTTCGGGAGGGGCTTTATACCCTCAAGCCCCCCTGGCTACGTGCCTGGCTCCACTACTTTCGAGGTGGACAAACTGGTAATTGCAATTTTTTGTATAATGTACATTGTACACGTAACAGAACTATTTTTTCACACGCCGTTTTATTTAATAAATAATAAATTCATTTATTACTTTTAACTCACCAGATTTGAAGGGATAACTCGATTTGTATTCTGTTCTTTTAATTAGTTTCGATTTTTTCTTTCTCTATAGTATAAATGTTTGCAATAATCTTTAACTTAAGCATAAATAATAACACCTGTGGTTTGTATAACAACACTTTATATATCTATTTGTTTGCTGGAAGTAATTTTTTAAAAGTGAATTTTGGAAACCAGTCCTGTGAAGTTAGCAAAAGAATTGTTTAAAATTAAATAAAAAATTAGAGTTCCCGGTAGCAAACAAAGAGTTCTAGAGTTTCTCATACTTTTTTTCAATAGTTCTGGCAAATAAAGTGTTAAAAATAGAAAAAAAAAAGTTTTTTTTGCTAACTTCACGCAGCAAGGACTTTTTCGAGAAAAAGAGTTCTGAGCATGTTTTTCAACCTAAAATCAAGAGTTCTAGAGTTCCTGATGGGTTTTAGAAAGAGTTCTGCAAAATTAGAAAAGTTAGGGCAAATTAAGGTTCCCATTGATTTAGAACCAACAATTTTCAAAATCCAAACAAATAAAAAAAAGGAGTTCTGATTAGAGTTCCTGATAGCAAACAAAGAGTTCTGATTATTTTGTTTATAACTTTTTTTTCTAAAACTTATTTTTCAAAAGTTATGTGCAAATTAAGGTGCCCATTGACTTTGAACCAAAAATTTCCAAAATCCAAAAAAATAAAAAAATGGAGTTCTTTTACTGCTCCACTCTTTTGTGACGAAGAGTGTGAAAGTTATTTCTAATTGAGCACACGTATCAATCATATTTTTAGTATTTTAAGTGTGGTGTGTCTTCATGAGCCCTTTAACTTATACAAGAGATCCAGTACGAGAAAAACAACTGTGGTTCACTCGGGCGTATACGTACTTTTTTCTTTCTTGTCGAACTCAAACATTTTCTTTAATTAGATATTCTGTCATTTTTTTTTTTTTAATTAATATACATGTCCCAATTTCAATCTACCCATTTTCCAAGCTATCCGTGGAATATCAACAAATATTAGTAAACCATAATATTAACAAAAATTGTATTGAGTCTTTTGACATTTGCATTTATTTGTTTGTATTGGGCGTTTTAGTTTTGGTAGATATGAAAAATTAAAATGTTCTTACTTCTAGAGCTAGACTGAAAAACTTTTTTTTTATTTTACCAATTTTTAAATTTTTTCGTTCAAAAACGATCGTGTGTAAGTCCATATAAAAGTCCGTTGTTTAAGGAACCAGCTAAATTTTAGTATAAATTGCTAAAATTGTAGAGGATTTTTGTTTTTTGTATTTATACGATTTAAGTGAGGGTGTTTCAATTAAAATTAAATAATGCTAAAAAACTGTTCTAGAATTATGTAGTTTTTATTTTTCAAAAACAGTTCACAATCGACTTTTATTGAAAAATAAAATAAAAGAGATTTTTGGCCTTACAAAATGGTATATCATGACATTAAAAAAAAAATTATTATTGTTTTTTAATTATTTTATATCAGTTTTAAGTGCCCTGACGTCTTAATGCTGTGGAATAGTCGCCCCCTTCCATACGATTTTTGTATTGCCTCCACCCAACCTATTTTTTGTCACAACTTAAACAAATCACACTCTGTACTACATGCTTCTACTAATTTCTTAAGTGAATCATTAAAAAAAAAAAAACAATTTAATGTATGACAAAAACATATTATTTGTTTAGAACAGAACTTTTTTTTACGTATTACAAATTTGTGCAGTTGTTTTCTTTCATTTATTCAGAATCAAATAAAAGGGATGCCAACATTTTCGACAAACACCCTTAGCAGCCTAATTGTTTTAACAATTGGGGTGCAGTGCATTCCTCGTGCAGTGCTTGACTTCTGCTTTTCTCGGTTATAATCCCCATTGAGAACTATCCTACTTCATATTTACCTCCTAAGTCATAATTGTTTCTGTAAAATCCTTTAATCAAAATCTTATAAAAAATAAAATGAAAAAAAAAATTGACATTGAAATTAAATAAGTTAAAATGAGATGGGGTTAAGTTTGTGGGATAAAACTGTCCAATACTTCCTTACTTAGCAATAATCTCTCATCATTTTCCAAACAGGTAATCCTTTTTTTTTTTTAATTGAAAGAAATATTCATAACGCAACGAGGAAAGAAAATCGTATTCAATAGATTCTTAATCCTTGAAAAAAAACCTTTCAAATATACAAAATGTCGACCTTCAACCTCTTTAATCATTTTTTCCATTACCAACCATCAGAACGATTGGCTTCCACCGTAAACATTATATTTTTCGCAAAAGGGCCAGGATAACCCTTCGTCGTCTTCATGATTGTCACATCAGCATCATCGTCATTGCATTAAAGTCTAGGTTTGCCTTTAATGGATGTTGTCAGAAAGCCAGTAAAAAAATAACAAACCTGGTTAAGAACCATAAACAAAATTTAAAAAAACAAAACAGGGTATAAAAGGATTTGCTGATGTGGTGGAGAAGCAAGAATCGAAGACAAATTTAGTTCTGCCATCAGCTCCAGCTATACATTTGTATTTAGCTTATTTTGTAAGCTTACGTTTTTGTTGTTGCGTTCAGGGAAGGCCTATCTTTCAACCGTAAATACTTAAATACAAACATAAAAAGTGTAAAAGACCTTTTCTCTCTTATTATTTTGTTAAGAATGAGGAATGACAAGATTTGCGCTTTTGAATGAATTATACCCAAGAAAATTCAAATTCGGGTAGAATTAGTTCAGGAGTGTAGAGTTAGGTGATGGTTATAACAGGATTTAGGTCACAGGATGATTAACAGATTTTCCTTCGAAACACTCAGAAATTAAATTTTTTTTACTTTATTTGGTGTAGCCTGAACAAGGACTCTTGTTATACCGGAAGCTTTTTTTTCAATTCAATTATTTTTATGGGGATTGGAAGCTCTAACTACGAAATAAAAATTTAAATGAAATGTAATTTTGTATTGTTCGTAATTTTTGTTGATGTCTTGTCTATTTTTCCTAGAAATCTTAAGTTTACTGAAGGTCTTTTCGCTGGAATAATAATTTTTCGAATTATTTGTTTTCTAGTAGGTATGAAGCTCCTTAACCACTGAAACCAAAATTATCTCAATGAAGCCTATGTACCCTCTAGTACATTTTTATTTTTCTACGTAAATAAATATACTGACAAAAAAAACAGGAAATTGCACA
This sequence comes from Melangyna quadrimaculata, assembly GCA_949320155.1. Lineage (NCBI taxonomy): Eukaryota > Metazoa > Arthropoda > Insecta > Diptera > Syrphidae > Melangyna > Melangyna quadrimaculata. The sequence continues at coordinate 171,814,739 of OX439485.1, read as the reverse complement.
AGCTTAAATAACTTACGATTGGTCTTAGTGGACAAATTTTATAACGTCGGACGCCAACTTCTTTCAGCTTGAGTCTTTTGTTTTTTTTTGTTTGTATTTTTGTCGATGCTTTATCATATTTTATGAAGTCTGGGTACCTACATTCAAAACTTCAACTCATAAAAAGGATATGCAAGCTGATGTTGCCACTATCCTTATATATGTATGATATGTATGTATATGTAAGTATGTAACCAACAAACATGAAACCAAAAGCAATAACAACTGAAGTTGAGTACATCAGTGCAGTGCTGTTAGAAGATGGTGGCCTTCTAAAATTAAATATAGGGCTCTATTGATTGGGGCTGGGGCTCTAACAGAACCTAAACAATTTCAAAGATGAAGAAATTTAAATATCAAAATATTAAAATTACTTCGGTTTTAAGTGGAGTGAATGAATATAATTAATTTAAATAGTACATGTGACCTCAACTCCAGACCTGACCACGGATAATTATTTTCTGGGTGCACGAACTTAAGCAAATTTCCCTAGAATAATAAAATTCACAGTATCTTCTTGCTGTGATTTTTATCAGAGTCGGTAAACATCGACCAAAATTTGTGTCTTAGTAGGGTATAACAGACTGACTGAAGAGCCCACTATTATATCTGTGCGAAATACATTAATTTCTGGAGTTGAGGTCACTTTTGTACTATTTAAATGAAGTAAATAATTTCTCCTGATTTTTTGGAATATTTATATTTAGAAGTCCTGATTACATCCTTATCCTTAGATGATTTAATATTCCTTTAGAGCTATTCAACATAAACCAACCTATCTAAAGGATGAAATCTATCAAAATATGGAACTACTGATTGGGCCTTAATATACAATTATTCATCAATCCGACTTTATAGACAATGTGTGTTGCAAAACAATGGAACACAATTTCCCTATTGACACCACAAGAATACTTTGCAAGGACATGCAGTGCATACAATATATAAAGTAGTGCATGGGTCTATAAAAGTTCACCAAAAATACTCCGCACTATATCCGAGATGTCTCGGTTGATGACGACAGCAACGACAACGCCAACGCCAACGAAGGATGTAAATTTTACTATACTTTATGGGTGGGTCGTAGCTATGTCCTGGATATCTCAGCAAAAATAGTATGCAATACAAAAGGGCTTACCTATAGGTATAGCTCGTGTATGTAACGTTTGGAGACCTTCCCAGAGAAGGACTTGTGTGTATATTCTATAAGCATACCCAGGGAATAGTAAGTCACATTCGATCCATTTACGTAGCCATAATATGCAATCAATAAAATATTCGAAGCAAAGTTGTGCGTTTGTTCTTCAAAATAAAGTAGAGCTAAACTCGTAGGTACTATAGATATGAGTGAAAGGAACTAACTTAGGTCTTACACATAGCTTTGCTATATAAATTTCTTTAAGGATAAAGGAATAAAAACAACTCTATGTGGACTATTATAGGGAAGTTTTGAAATTCGAAAAAAGTAATAGAAGCATGACAATTGGATTTTCTTCTATGCTTCGTGCTTAAAGTTGTTCCAAAGAAAAACAGAGATGGATAATAAATTCACTCAATTTTTTGAAGGTCTTTTGAAGTAAATGTTAGATTTAACATAAAATTGGATTTTTGTAGATACTATGAAGCAAGTTTTTGATTCGCTATAAAAATCGAACGCGAAATATTAAAATCAGACTTTAGACTGAATGCGAAAATAGAGGGTCCCGAAATTCAGCTTGACTTGATTGTCTGACAGTAATTTAACCAATACCTAACACTCAGGTGAATTTATATTTAACGAGAGAAACTGGCGAGTTTAATTTTGTGTCAACTAGAGGATCATCGGTGATTGACGACTGCTGCCCTTCATACAGTGCATTGGAAATGATTGAAAGTTTCTCAATTAATAGTACAACCTTTTCCGACCACATGCCACTAGTGTTAGGTCTTAAAGCTTTTGAAGATACGCAGAGTTCCCCCAGTTCAATGTTGCTTCCAAGACTAAAATGGTTTACCAATAGACGCGCTCAATACATAAACAGAATTGATGAAGTTGCTGTAGAAAAACTCTTGCCTTTGGATAGCGTTGAAACACGATGCAACTTCTTAAAAAAGTGTATCTATGCAGCATACGAGAACACTATTAATACCAATGTCAAGTTTGAGCGAAAGAAACCCTGGTGTAAATGGATTGTCATAAAGCTAGAAAATCTTCACTCAAGCTACTCAACATTTACAGGAAATATAATCTCGATGCAAGCAGAAAAAACTACTGTGATGCAAATAAAAAGTATAAAACCCTATGTAAAGAAAAACAACGTTCGTACTACCAGCGAATTTCCTGTCAACTCTCAAGTATTACCACAGCAAAAGATTGGTGGAAGTTGGCCAAAGAGATGCGCGGTAATCCTACGAATAGTGGAACCCAAATCACAGCTTTCGAGAATATTCCCGAGAAACAAATCTAGTTGAAATACCTGAACTTGATCACCCAACTGATTTGAATGAAGTAAGGATTACGATTGAATCTTCAAAAGAAAACAAGGCTCCGGGTATAGACGGCATCCCATATGAGTTTTATAAAAATGCGAGTAACTCTTTTATTGGTGAGGTTCACACTTAGCTGAAAAGAATCTACGAAACAGGAACAATACCAACATCCTTCAAAAAATCAATTATCTTTCCGCTCTTCAAAAAAGGTGACGCTAGTCTTGTATCTAATTATCGTGGGCTTTCATTTTTAGATATCCTCTACAAATTATTCACCTCAGTTCTCCCAAGGCGCCTCACTACTTGGATCGAAAACAGCAATATACTCAATGAATACCAAGCTGCCTATCGAAAAGATTATAGTACGATCGATCAGACCTTCAAACTTTCATGCCTTATTCAGCTGCAACTAAGCCAGAAAAAGAAACTATATGCTTGGTTCGTAGACTTAAAAGCTGCGTTCGACAATATTAACAGAGAAGCTCTTATTCACAAACTTATAACATTGGGCATCTCGACGAAAATGGTTAAATATCAAACTTCTATACCAAGATACAGTTGCCGCCGTCTGGGATGGAAGCAGTACCTCTAATTTCTTCCGAACGAGCAAAGGCGTTAAACAAGGTTGCGTTCTGAGCGCTTTGCTTTTTGTCTTGTTTTTAAATGACCTCCATTCTGAACTGCCCATCGGAATACATGTGGAAGGAAACGGTATAAATGTTCTTTTGTATGCCGATGACATTGTAATTTTGGCTGAGAGTCCAGCTTTACTTCAATCAATCATTAACAAGTTCAGCAGCTATTGCGATAAATGGAACCTGGAAGTTAATCTTGAGAAATCTGAAATTGTTATTTTTAGGAATGGAGGACGAAGAGCATTAAGTGAAAAATGGAATTTAAAAGGTGTAGAAGTAAAAATAACAAACCAGTATAAATATCTTGGCGTCGTCTTTACATATACTATGTCCTGGTCTAAGTTCTTGAAAAATAAGTTAGTACCTCATTCAGCAAAGTTTAAAGTACATGATTCAGCCGCCAGATCTGTGCTCAAGTGTGGGGGTACAAAGAGTACATACAATGTGAAAAGCTTCAAAGGTTTTTCGTCAAAAGATGTTTCAACCTAGCAGATAATACACCAAACTACGTTATACATATCGAAACCGGTCTTCCAAAAGCGTTTCTTACTACCCTTGAAATACATTTGAAATATTTGCGAAAAGTTTTCAGTCTACCCAGCTCTAGATTACCACGCATACTTTCAACCGCAATACATCGCAAAAATATTTATTGGGCCCAGGAATGGCCAGGCCTTTGCCGTGCGACTAGCTTCGTTGTCAACTATGAAGCAAGTAATTTCGATTGGAAACTTGCCCACAACATGCTTTTGATTAAGCTGAGAGAACAACAGTGGAAAGCTTCTACCGAACGTGCTTTACAATCGCAATTTCACGACGAATATAGCAATCTATCATACACAGAGGTACCAAACTATTTTAATGACTCAAATTCACGAGAAATGATAAGTATGATCTTATGAACGAGGTGTGGATTACTTAACTTGAATGCTAGGGCATTTCAGCATGACACTGTTGGCTTATGCACAATGTGTAATCTTGATGCAACTGAGAACACCTACCACTTCGTCAGCATTTGTCCTATTTTCAATTCATACCGGAGATTATTTCTAGGAGCTGAAACACTTAATCGCACCGAGTTTTTTCAAATATTAAATGGCAGATGTTATTTAAATCTATACAAATTCTTAAAATATGCTCTTAATTATCGCAACTTAATTGCAAAAACCTTTTAAATTAATATTTCATATTAAAAAGTGCACTTAACAAAAAAACAAAAACAATTTTTCTATTGTTATTGTTTATCTTCTTCTTGTAAATGAATATAATATTTAAAGTAAATTCAAGCTAAGCCAAAATATAAATAGTAAAACCTTAACCTGACAGACAACTTTAACAAGTTATTGTCCTAACTAATTTTGAACACCAGCATAATCTTGTTTTTATAACTACTTTTTTTAAGAAAATAAAATTTATTTATCTATCTATAACTCAGGTGAATCTATTTTCATTTCAACGTGTGATTAAAGGTTTTAAGGCAGTGGTTATAGCTTTCAATGAAATCTATCATTGAGACACAAATTAGTGAAACGGTGGAATTTTTTTTACCAAGTTATAATAGCAATCATGAACAAATTCTTTCAATTAAAAGTTGAGTTACGAACATATTAAGACCCAGCACCACAAAAAGAAGTTTGATATCGGCACTCGTGATCATTTGAACGATTGTGTTCCAATTTTGGGAGCAAAATATTTCCATCATTGAAAAAATAAGAGTTATTTCATTAAAAAGTTTAGCTACATTAAAAAAAAAATTAAATATTTTTTTTTACAAAATAATACGCTTTTTTTTTTGATACCGAAACGTTATTAGTTTTATTTTTTAAAAAGCATCCAAATTGAAAAACAAAATTTTCAATGATGGTTTTCAATGATAGCTTAACTGGCGCCCAACTCACTTAAAGACTAATTTTTTGTTCCAAAGATAACATTTTCTTTTACTGCTTCACTAATTTCAATCAAAGGATTTACACAGGAGTAACTTCAAAAACGAAAATCTTTTGGTGTGGTATGTATGTAATAATGTTTATACAAATACAAATACATATTGCAAAAACAGTTTTTGGATTTAAAAAAAAGTCAACCTTCCTTTAGGAAAAAATCAATACCTAAAACACTGGTTGAAGTCTTCTTTTAAGATTTTGGTTGAATGTTTCCAAATTCGTTTAATTGGAAGGTATATTTTGTTTAGAAAAATGTTCAAGTTTAAGAAAATGTATCCATAAAATTTTGATTTAGACAAAAAAAAACTTTAACGATTTTTTTCGTATGACAACCCGCCACCAGCCTGTTTGTCTGTGCGTTCGTGAGTCACTCGGCATATGCAGGGGGGTTATGGAATCAAAACCCTTTTCGAGATTTACTCACGAGTTTAAAAGAAATAACATATTGCAAATAATATATTGCTTTAAATTTATTTTCCATTCATTAGAATTTAATCTTTTCGTGTGTCAATTTTTTGACTTTGAGTTAATCAAAAACTAAGGTATTTGATTTTTAAGCATGTCGTTACCTGACTTCTATCTTGTTCAATAGACCATTTTTTCACCAAATTAAGTTAGAAATGCAGTTTTTATAATTTGAGGGTGCTTTTTCGATTGGCACATACCATTTTGTTCTATCTCTTTTAGTTTTCGAGTTATGGAGAACTGTTTTGTTCAATAGACCACTTTTCTGACCCATTTGAGTGTCACTTTTGTCCAATAAACCACTTATTATTCTTTTTGTATCATATTGAACAATTCATAGTATATCTTTAAAATCATACCATCTAATTTCTTTCTTGTTCAATATCCAAATTATTTTCGTTACAATTTGTATCTTATTGAACAAAAAGATATGAATTTGGTAGTGTTTAAACGAAAATTCTATTTTGTTCAATATCATACGAAATCACCATTGTTACCCTTGATTTGCGTATAATGTACTATTTAAATGGCCAAAAGCATAGAAAACGCAAAATTATAAAGTGTCAAACAATAGTTGCTGTCATAATTGTTAAACAAAATTTTCCGATGAAGAGCTTCGACAAATATTCAATGCTTTACCTATTCTTATACTTATAGAATGTAACAAAAATATTGTGACAATTACGTACAAGTATTCTGAACCATCAGGCCATTTACAAGTGCAAGAAGTGGTTGCTGTGCACAGTGGAATACAGAAATAATGTAAGGACTTGGAAGTTAACAGCCTCGTTTCTTTAATAAGGATTCTGAAGGGAATTAATTACACCAAAATTAAAATAAGATTGCACAGACTAAAAAAGAAAGCCAGCCTTGGATCCTAAAATGGTTCCTTTCAAAGGTTGCATACAAATCAAAAACAGAAGCAATGACCTTCTTTCCTTGTATTAAAAGACAAAACATAGCGAGGATTTTCAAAAGGCATGAATCGCTAAGACTGTGAGAGACACGAAGTGTGTCATCCTTTCTACCGTCATGTCATTCAAAGTTTTTTTTTCAAGCTAAAGCCTAGTACGCTGCTGATGCGAAACGAAATTTTCCTGTGGTCTTCAAAAATACAACGAAATGCATACGAAAACACAGCGGAAAAATATTCATGGAGATTTTCACAAATCGCAAAAAAATAAAACAAAATTTAACCAAAAAATCAAACAAAAGCCATGCTGTAATGGAAGACACAACAAATAAAAACACGAAAAAATCCCAATATTAATTTCCACACACAATTAATGGTCCACCCACTTAATTCTGTGTGAAAAGAGAGTGGAGATTTGTCAAAACAATCTGGTATATTCATCAATTTCGCGTCGAACAGCGTACCGCAGAACGAAAAGCACAACGAAATTTTTCGTTTATGATTGTATGGTATATTTCGTTTCACATCAGCAGCGTTTTAGGCTTACCAAAGTAAAAGAAAAAGCCATTCAAGAAATGTTGCCGTACATGCCTAACGTAAGATCCACGTTCTTATTTTTATATATTATCGCCTTAAGCTAATCATAATTTTTAATTAAAAACTTAGCAAAATAATTCAGTGTGAGTTTCCCCCGGAAAACATTTCGCCCGAAAATGTTTTGTTCACCCGGATTTTTGAAAGCTATTGTGAGTTTCACCCTCCATTTTACAACAAGGTGGCCTCGTTTGCCACCAAAAAACTCACAATAAGGAAAGAATGAAATGTAATTTTTCCGGGCGGATTTTCTTTCACGCGGAACAAACAATAGGGCTGAATGTGAAACACAAACTGTGAAAAAGTGAATTAATAAAGACTGTTTCTTAATTGTGCAGTATTTTACGGATAAAAGAAACACCTGCATAAGAAAAACTCGCACGCAGGAATTCATTTCCTTCTCCAAACATTAATTTCAAGAATAAAAAAGTACGCATATTAGGAATTTTTTTCATCATTTTTTAACTTACTTTTGCCAAAACTAGTTTGTGCCAATAAATATGTTCCCATAGTTAATAACAGGTTTAAATGTTTATATAGAATTGCAGAAATAGTATAAAAAGCGTTAGAATACTCGACAAATACATATGTTTCATTCATTAGTTTAATATCTCTATGTGTCTCTTTTATGTCTGTGAAATGTATAATATACTGAAAAATAAATAATAGTTGAGAATTAATATGCCTATAAGAATTTCTTCTTTATTTTTTATTTTAAAAAATAAATTTCTCATCATTTTGTTGAGAAATAAATCTTTTAGTTGCAAAATTTTCTAAAACCTACATGATTTTTTTCCATTTCCCATAAGAAATACCAAGATATTCAATTTTTTTGTTCCCATTCACAGTACGAGAACCTAATGAAATCTGATCTGAATAATTAATTATGTTTTTGTTCAATTTAATACAAAATACCTCTAGTTTCCTATAGTATCCTAGTTTATGTCTGTCTTGTTCAATATTACGTTTTTTTGTTCAATATCCACCAATTTTATCAACTTGTCTTCACTCCATACAACTTTGTTCAATATCCAAAATGACTTCTGCGTGGATTTTTATTTATCCTTTTTTCAGAACAAAAGAAAAAACAAATTTGTGAATTGTTCTTAAAAGAAAATTGTTTAGGCTTTCAGAAAAACATCACTTCCAAAAATAAATAAGGTGAAATAAAGAAGAGTTTTCGATATGAACTTTAAAAATCGATTTCCCAACAATTTAAAAGATGGACATAGAACAAGATAGAACTCAGGTGACGATGTGTATGTATGCAAAAAAAATTTCAAAATCGATATTGAATATTTGAATTAATTAACTAGAGTTGGCTATCACTATTGTTTTAAGGTTTGAATAAAAGATACTTCATTGGAGGATTTTTTATTTTTAATAATTATTAAATCAAATTATTAAAGCGCTTCTAAAAAAAAAAAACAAAGATGCAAATCAACCTAACCGTTCTCAAGAAAATCAGAAACCAAAACGTGGTTCTTCTAGAGGTACAATTTACCAAAAAAGAGTCCTTTATATTTATATTAATTGTGGGGGGAGTAAGATAACTCAGGCGCCAAGAAATGATAACGGTTTTTTGTAGTACGTTTAAATACAAGCATTTTGTGCTATGGGAGGGGGTCTATCTCCCCCCGTCCGTTTGGGCGGGAGGGGCAATTTAAAAAAAAAAAGTACTAAAAATAAAAAAAAAATTAAAAAAATAACGGTAATAGTTACAATTAAGTTTTACATCTGTATTTAAAGCCAATACTTTGTTCTTAGATAGTTTTTAAATTAAGTGAAATCCATGCATAGTTTTTGAAAAAAATGGGTTTTGAACTCAAAATTTCGAAAAAAAAAAACATAAAAAAAAGTTTAAAGTGTAATTTTTCAGAACTTTAAAATTATATATATTATTTTTTTTTTCTAAACTTCGTTGCTCTAATTAATTCCTAAAAAAAAAAATCGGGTGGCACAACGGCTCATGAAGAACCAGGGCCTAGTGACTTACAACTCGCAACCATTCCTGTGTGCGCCTTTCGACAGGAATGGAAGGGACCTACAATTTTATGCCGAATCCGAACGGCTAGACGAGAAGCACTTATTCGTGACAAGTGATACTCTTGGAGGATTTGTCAATTCCTCGCAAGAGGCAGTAGCCCTGTAAAAAAACTTTTTAGTTTTTAGGTTTTTAGGGAAGCGATCCCAGACCTCCAGCGTGACAGTCGAACGCACTTACCATTACGCTACGGGCTACTTCAATTAATTCCTAATCGAAAATTAAAAACTAGATGATTTTTTGTCTTCTACTTCTTGAGAAAATTAAAAATTAGTAAAACTACTTTTTTATGAAATTTTTTTTTGCTCGCTGCAGCAAATTTATGTAATTTCTTAATATTAATGTTTGTGTCTTACATACCTGTGTAATGCAATTGCAATGTTCAAAGTTGTATACCTACTTAGATCATTAAAAAAAAAAAACCAACAAACCATCGAATTTTGTGCCGTTGTTTTTTCATGCACGTCTGGTATACAAATTAATATTTACGAAGGTCATTATTTGTTCAACCCTTGAATGAATTAAGTGTTTTTTTTTTTTTGTTAATTAATAATGGCGGCTAAGCATCCACTACTCCATTTAAAACTCAAAAGTTTTTCAATGTTTTGTTCGTTTGGGGATTTGGTATCTTTGGTATGACTTCATTGATGAAACTAACATACATTTTGAAGTCATTTTAAAACACGGACTTGACTATTTAAACTTAACAAATTGACTGACTGACTCACTGAGACACCGTCTACACACAAAATGCCTCCTCGCGGTGCATTCTGGATAACGCTAAATGACTTTCTAAATTTAAACTTAGCATACACCCAACCACGCACCTATTCCAAATCCTATAGTGTGCCCAAGCAGGGGGGTTGCAGGGGGGCAGCATGCCCCCCCCCTTCCATACCTCACTGTTTATATATACATCGTAATGCTGGGTGCTTTAGCACTATATTTATGTAAGCAAGCGAAAAAAAAAACAAAAGTCTCATACAAAATTAGTTTCAGTAATTTTTAATTTTATCAAGAAGTAGAAGACAAAAAATCATCTAGTTTTCAGTTTTTGATTAGGAATTAAATAGAGCAAAGAATTTTAGGAAAAAAAATAATATAAATAATTTTACAGTTCTGAAAAATTACACTTTAGACTTTTTTATGCTTTTTTCCCCAAATTTTGAGTTTAAACCCCATTTTTTCAAAAACTATGCATAGATTTCACTTGATTTAAAAACTAGCTGATAGAACAAAGTATTGGCTTTAAATAAAGACCTAAAACTTACTTGTTACTGTTACCGTTATTTTTTAATATTATGTTTTTATTCTTAGTACTTTTTTTTATAAAATTGCCCCTCCCGTCCAAACGGGGGGTTCTACAAAAAACCATTATTATTTCTTGGCGCCTGAGTTATCGTACTCGTGCCCTAATAGTTTTCTACTTACCAATTATCAAACTTCATATGTATTTATAATATTAAAATATTATTTTCTTATTAAAAGCATATGTATATGTATGTATAGAACTCAGTGAACTTTAAGGTGCTTGTGTTCCACTAGAATTTCATAATTTCATACAATCTGCAGTGCAATATGTGTATACTTATGTATTTACTTTTATGCTTATAAAGTTTACTTTTTACAATTTCATTAGAATTCATTCAGCACCGGTCAAAGAAAATTTTGCAAACTTTCTCTCCAGCCAAAAATTATATATTGACGTTTGTTGAATTTTAAATGTAATATTATGATATGCTAATTTAACATTTTGAAAACTTGTGTTTCTGCAGTGTGGAATTCAATTGTTGGGTAAACAACCCGAAAATTCTATGGTTATCTAACCATCAACAATAAAAAAAAACTCTAATGAAATTTTAATTTTAAATTTTAGCCCGAGATCAAGAGGAGATGTAAATACAGGTAGGTACATACAGGAATAGGAACCTACCAAGAGCCGGTTGCAGATTGCAGGAGCAGGTGTGCCTGTGCATTTTAACTCTCAGCTGGAATATTAAAAACAATTGGATACCAGAAACCATTTTCAAAACCAAAACATCAGGTCATAATGGCGTAAGTTGGTATAGCATAGTAAGATTTTGTGTTTTAAGTTGGTTCTGTTAAAATTAAATCAAAAATTAATTACAAATAGGTACCCAGCTACATGCATAGGTACTTGCAGAACAAAGCATTTTAATCATAAATAACTAGAGAATGTAGGTTGTTGGTATTCATATAAGCTTATATTAACACTGAATTATACTGCGTTGGTGGATGTTTGCTGAGAAAATATAACTTTAATATTACATTTTCAATCACATCTGTTAAGAAATCTGCACACACATGTAACTGTATAAGTAAAAAAAGAGATTCATGCGAGATACCTACTCAAAAAAACTGACAAAATTTTAGGGAAGAACTTCCTAGAATTTTAAAACCAAACAGCCAACTTTTATTCTCCCTAATGTTGGTTTGGGTTATATTTATTTTTTATATAACCCTATGTGGGGAAGGCAAGCACATAATGTCTGGATCAAAAGTGTGCATTTAAAATTAAGTCAAACAAGAAACAAGGAGGTAGGAATATTATTTTATAATTTGTCCTCTTATTTGTATTTTATATATTTCTAATTATTATGTATTTACTTTTGAGTCACACAAAATAACATTTGCCTAATGAAAAAAGTTGCCCCTTATTACCTAATTAATAATTTGCCTCTTGGCAAACAATGTTTACGCACCCAGAAAATTTTTATGATGTTGGCATGAAAATTATGGCGAACTTTGAACTTTCTTTTTTCAGTACTTTACTTTAAAGCAAATCTTTGAGCTACATAGTTTTCAAGCTCATCATCCAACTAAGAAAGATTCAATTTGTTTTTGAAAACGAAATGATGTATAAATAGAAATATATGTATTAACGGTAAAAAATTCGTTCCGGATTTTGTTTGCTCGACAGTTTTTTTTAGACAACTTTATCTTCAGTTGACCGCTTAACAATATGCAGGATCGTAAAGGTCATGAATACATTTTTTTTTTTTTGTTATATATGCGCGCACTAAAGGGGTTGTGACTACCCTTAACATGATTGAACACAGTACGAGCTTTAGAAAAATAGGGAAGGATTTAAGAGGAAAAACCGATGCACATTGGTTTTGAAGTTCTGAATATTAAAATGGGAGGGAAAGATAGAGTCGGGTAAAGCATTCCACATTCGCGTGGTGCGGGAAAAGAAAGAATCCCTAAACTTGACAGTACGTCCGAATTTGGCCTCAAGGGTAAACTGATGGGCATTCCTAGAAGCACGAGTATTACGGTTGAATATTTCTGACTTTTACCAATGTTGCTCATACATTTTATGATTTACCGGTTGGGTACGTTATAGAATTTCTACACTTTGTCTTTTAACAGTGATATGTATAAATGGATTGAATCGCAAAAAATGAGAAAGAGCAAGAGCGTATGGGTAGGGTATAAGGTCGAGACAAAACAAAAAGTTGTATGGAAATGGGAGTAGGTTAGGTTAGGAGAGATATCCCCCCGTCAATACTTAATAAATATTGACTTAAAATAAAAACAACTACTATGAGTGTGAGCTTAACAAAAAAGATGCCAATTGATTTCTTGAACTAAGTAATATGAATCGCACAAACTTGCTCTCGTAGCTAACAACTTGAACATAGCTTAAAATTGACAATGTGCATATAACAAAAAGTTTTAAAAACAATTAACAAAATAAATTATTACTTAAAATTACTAAAAATTTGTTTTTTTAATAGCTAAAACAGACAGAGCTAAAAAAAATATGCCATCTGATTTGTATGATAAATATTAATTTATGAAAGAGAAAATTTCAAAAATCGTTGGAGCGGTTTTCTAAAAAATTATTTTTTATATATAACAATTCTTGAACATTTTAAAAAATAAAATTTGTAATGTCAACTTTTAGATTTGAATAAAATACAATTTTACACAAAATTAAAAAATATTGATTAACCGGTTTTCAAGATATTGAGTTTTCAAAAAAAATTTTTCGAAACATTTTATATGCAAAATTGTTAAGGGAACCTTACATAAAAATTTAGTTGAAATCGGTGTAGCCGTTAACAAGAAATTTGGAAACCAAAAAATGGGTTCTATGACAGGTACCTTTAGGTAAAAAAAAAAAATTACTTTGGTACTTTGAGAGAAATAAAATTTTTCTTAACGGGTTCTAAACATTTGTATGGAAGCTTCTGTTACTTTTGAATTTGGAAAGATGTTTTTTTGTTCTTTTTTTAAATATTCTAGAAAATAATTAAAAACTAATTTAAACCAAGTTTAAAAAAAGTGAGGAATTCGTTTTCAAAACATTGAGTAATTTTTTTTTTAAATTGAAAAAAAGTGTTTTAAAAATTTTGGTCAACATTAATATTAAAATCTTTGTATAAGCTTCACCATCAAAAAGAATGAGAAATATCAACGGAACCCTTTTAGAGAAAATCAAATACACAACTAAATGGTTGTGCTCGAGGTACCAAAAATAAACATTTTTTCTAAGAAAAAGAATCAATTATTTGATTTTTTTTTTAAGAAAATCCTTGAAGCCGTTTTTGAAAAAAAAAAACATATTTTTTTTGTTTAAAAAAATGTGTATGGCAGGTACTGTAATTTTTGGTCTCAAAAAAATGACAAAACTGAAAGAATGGCCAGACTGGTAATTTTTCAATATTTTTGGTATAATTTGAAAACCAAACCGAATTTGAGCATTTAACTTACCTAATTAAATTTTTGTTGGAAATTAGATTTTCTATTCAAATGAGTGTTTTAGAAAAATTTATAAAAAAAAATAAAGCAGGAAAAAATGATAAAAACGACTAAAAACGATTTCAAATTTCGTTACTAAAATGCTCGGAACTTTTTTTTCTCCGAGGACAGACACAAGTTGTACTCAAGTGAAAAGAAGAAGAGGCTCAAGCCTAAAATATATTGGATCAAAAAAGATGGTTTGATAAAAAATAGCGGAAACTTACCCATCCAAAAATAACCATAATTCGTATTTTCTTCCAAATGGGAGAAATAAGGTTAAGGCGGTGGAATGCACCAAAGTATCATATTGAAGAACAATTCAGAGAAAAATGCAGCTAATTGAAGAAACATTTAGAGGAAAATGCAGCTTATTTAATATGTTTCTTCTTCCCCATTGGAATAATATTTGTTTTCATCGCTCATTCCTCTGATGTTAATTTTTTAAACAATTTCGCGTCTATTACTTTAATGGTCACAAGTTACCAACCATGTTAGGTAAGGTATTTCAAAGTATTCCCTAACCCATTGCCATTCGTCATCATTCAAAATTATTTCCAAATCAACAAAATATTTATTAATGGTTCATCAAAGACCATACGGAGACAATCCATTAAACATGAAAAATCCATGATTGCCTATCCTATGCCATTCCATACTATGTCATTCTCCTTACTTTAGCTCCTTTTTAATGGATCGCGACAAAATGAACGAACGCAGAAATGCTATGCTTCCATCTAACCGCAATAAGCATTACTCATGTCCAACGAAAACAAATCTGCCCGCCATGCCAGTAGCTGGCTACCAACTGTGTGTGGTATTGGGCCACCCTATAGCCTATACAAGGCGGTTACACCTGCGGCTTCTGTTATACAGACACTCCGGCAAACTGGAACTAACCCCACAATCCAAAATCATGGCCAGTACTCCCAACCACAACTGAGGTCACTGCAAAACCAGTTGAAACAGGTGCAACTTTCGTAGGCGTCCCATCCCAACCGCACTAAAAAAAAAGGGAAATTTTTTGTATCAGCTTCGTTTCCATAAGTTTATGGGGCTGCTTTTGCTGTATACTGGCTCTATCTTTGCCATCTACATTTTCTACATCTACACTATGCCACAGCTAGCGTCGTCGAGGATAAAATAAAAACTGTTGCGGTAAATCGAAAAATCTAGGACACGCCAGGCGCTAAAAATCACCCTCCTGTCCTATGCCCACACTCTTGCGAGTGGGCACAAATTATTATGCAGAGAGAGGGAGCTATTCCAGGTTCAAGGACCAGGAGTGTTATATATGAAATATGACTGTCTGAAAAGTGCGCACCACAACCGAAAAAAAAAAACAGACAGAAAAGTTTTTGCAAATTTCCATTTAACCGTCAGATGGTGGTGTGTAACTTTGTCATAAATTTTGCACTCACATGCACCGCAAAGGTAACTGCAACTATTCTCTTGATTCCAAAGGATAGGCCGGCCCTAATGGGAGCGATAGCGAGCACTAGACCAAAACGATTGACCGATGACACATCATAAGTCACAATCACAACAACAATCCACATATATAGGAGAGGAAGAGGACACATTTGGCTGAAATGCTCGTTGGATTGGGTGCACTTTCGGGAATTTTTTTTGTTCCTTGTGCTGCACTTAGCCTGATGGTACTCTAAACTAAAATTGTAACCGTTACGGCTTAGAAGTATACGTTATTGAACGTATAGGTATACTTCATATAGATATTGCAATTGGTTCTTGGTGAGAATGGTGTGTGCGGAAGGGTGTGTATGTATTGTTTCTGTCTAGTGGAACTTGATAAATATCTGACAGTTTTAATGTGACATGTGGTCAGTTCCAAAATTGATTTTCAACCAAAATTGTTCGTTTTTTGTCGGAAGAGTAATAGCAATCCGGGACACGTATAGACACCCAGACACACATCGGCAAATCTGTTTAAATGTCTTGGTCAATGCAAGCAAATTGATGGAACTGGGAAAGCTACATGGAAGGTACCTACTCTGGAACGTTTATCTTATAGAGTTCGATTAATTTTGTCTGACATTCAAAAACTATAATGTCATGGGGCTGGTTCAACCAGTCTTATGGTCATCATTGGATGCCTTTTGCTTGACCCGCATATTTTCACAAATTTAAGCCTTATCTATTTTGGCCTTAAATGACTCCATTCCCAGGTTTGTATGT
Source organism: Melangyna quadrimaculata (assembly GCA_949320155.1). Lineage (NCBI taxonomy): Eukaryota > Metazoa > Arthropoda > Insecta > Diptera > Syrphidae > Melangyna > Melangyna quadrimaculata. Next base: position 171,798,674 of record OX439485.1, on the reverse strand, counting down.
AATACCTATTTGACTACTTCTAGAATGCTCGCCCTTTGCATTTTTTCCAGAACTTTTCTTAAAGATTTTGATTTATCTGAATATATATTAGCTTATTAATCATCCTGTATGTAGAGACGTTCGTCGGGGGGAAGAGCAAAAATCATTGCAACCTTGCCTTAATCCTTGATTAATCTCAATCCTATCCAATTGTTGTTTGCCATTAAAATAAATTCAGTTGTTTGTTGGTATGACTCGCAATAGTACGAAAATTAGCTGAATGTTCTATAGATTGCACAGATTATAAAATTGGGACTTTGGATTTAAAGAAACAAATGATGCATTGCAATCGATGAAAAAAGCATACATTTGAACAAATTAAAAAATCATGAAAAAATAAAAACCATACACTCCCACTGTTTGAGGCCATTTTCCTACATCCGTAGGAAATATTTTTCCTGGAAATTTTTGATACGTGTGAGTATTTTGCAATAAAGAAGCATAAAGTCCATAGAAATTTTACAAAATTTGTGAATGGACTGCAAAAAATGGATATAAAAAGTTGCGTCACTTCCAAAAATTGCTTGGCAAAAGTTAACATCGCCGATTTTGTTCAAACAAAAGTTTAAAATATTTAAGAAAGGATAGAAAACTTTACTTTATATTAAATTTCAAGTTAAAATGGGCTCTGGAAACACGTTGACAGAAGCAGAAAGAGGGTCAATAGATGCTTTAAAGGAACTGGGGTTTTCAGGCCGAGATAAAGCTAGGAGACCGAACAGAAGTAAGACTATTGTCAACAACTATCTAGCAGACACTAAAAACTATGAAAAAAAACGAAAAGGACACACATCTGAAGCAACAACAATCCGAGGAAAGCGACTCATTTCGCGGCTAGCTTCAAATTCCACACTACCAGCGCCAAAAATAAGGTCGAAAAGTGGGGTATCAGCCAGTATTTCGACGGTCTTAAGGATAATTAAAATCAGTGGTAGTATAAAAATCAAAAAGAAACTGGTTCTATGGCAGCTACACAAGGAACTACGGATGAATTTCGCCAGGGAGCATGTTGCCTGTAGCAACGCATGGAAAAAGGTTGTCTTTTCAGATCAAACAGTTTAATCTTGACGGACCCTATGGTTACAACTTTTATTTTCACGATTAAAGAAAAGAAGAACTTATTTTGTCAAGACATCACAGTCATACATCACGTGTTATGGTGTGGGGAGGTATCACCTATTATGGAACAATTAAATTGGAATTTATAACTGCAACAATGAACGAAAATAGTTACAAATGCCTGCTGTAACTGTTATTTCTAAAACTAAATAATATTCTTGAATCTGTACCTTGGATACTGCAACAAGACAACGCCCCTATCCTTACTTCCAGGGTAGCTAAGCTGGATTCAGTCGGAGAACGTTGGACTTTTACCATGGCCACCCTATTCACTGGACTCAAACTTCATCGAATACGTTTGGGCTTGGCTATCTTGAAAAGTTTCTGATGCTGGTAGACAGTTTGGAGATAAGGACGTCTTGGCCGAGGCTAACTGCGATTCGTGGAGCCAGATTTCACTGGATTATTCCAAAGACTGTATGATTTAATTGCAAATCGTCTAATAGAACTAATTTCAAAAAATGGCGGACATACTCATTATTAATTGACAAAAACATAATACATTATTTATACACCTGTATAGTTTTGTTCTTTTTTTTAAGATTTTTCAAGTGGCCTCAATCAAGTGATGCATTTTTTTATATCCATTTTTGCAGTCCATTCTTATAATTTGTGAAATTCCTGTGGTATTTCCAAGTGACCCTTTTAAATTTATACTTTTTTATTGCAAAATCTATTTACCTACTCACAGGTATCAAAAATTTCCAAGATAAATACATCCTACAGGTATTTATCGAGAAAAAAACTTTTGTGAAAATAGTGGCCTCAAACAAGTGACAGGGAGTGTATATATGTAATTGAAAAACCATACAAAATTAAAAATTGATTGAAAAAAATAATGAAACAATGAAAAATTTGCAGAAATCATAAACAAAATGAAAAATCATAAAAATTTAAAATCATGACATAATGAAAAGTTATAAGAAAATCATGAACAACAAGTAAAAATGAAAAATCATGAAAACAAAATGAAAAAAAACAAAATCATGACATATTAAAAAAATCTTAATTTTTCATTGTCTTTCACGATTTTTATAAATTTTCTTGATTTGTTATGATTCATGATTTTTCCAATCAATTTTTATAGCCTAGGAAACAAAAACATGGCTCCATACAAGTTTCTAAATTTTGGTAATAACTTTGATACTTACATATATTGCACTTAATACTATTATTCAACTTTTCAGAAATATCCTTGACGGAAGCTGTTGAGCAAAAAAATAACGGGATTTTAGTGTGATTTTTTTTTAATTTTTGGGAATTCTTTGTTTCATTAAAATGGCTATATCTTTGGATATAATTGGTTTAGAAAATAAGATTGGTACGTCAAATATTGAAATTGTTTTTTCTTAAATAATAAAATATAACACGAAATATATATACCTTCATTTTTTTTTAAAAATACTCTAAAATCAAATTTTTGGAAAAAAGTCGTAATGGAGGTTGGTTTAGTTTTGTTTATTCGTAACTTTATAACTAAAAAAAAAAAAAAATTGTTCAGTTTTAATTATTCAATTGTGCAGAAAACCTCATTTTTAGAATTACATACAAAATTTGTTTAACTGTGTTTGAGAAGATTTTAGTCGCGCCCTTTTTTAACAAAATTCCTATAGAGACATACCCCCATACAAAATTCTAAATTTCGGTAATAGGTTTGATACTTACTTATATTGTAGCTTATACCATTATATAACTTTTCAGACATACACCCACCTGTGGGTGTTGAAGAAAAAGTAATAACGGTATTTAATTAAGATTTTTTTTTTAATTTTTGGGAATTTTTCGATTTATTAAAATGGCTATATATCTTTGGGTATTATTGATGTAGGAATAAGTTTGATACACGAAATATTTAGAAATTGTTAGTAGTTATTGAATTATAAAATATAAAACAAAATAAATTCATGCGTAAGACTTTTTAAAAATAAACAAAATACACATCCAGGTTTAATTTGGTTTTAACATGGACTAATAAAAAAAAACAAAACAATAACCTGCACCCTTTTTAAGGAAGTGTGGACTGTACAATATTCCACGAAAGACACAAAAGAAGTACGGTACCGTGGTTACAACAGGGTGATTGCTAAATTGCAGTTACATTCTAAATTTGATTTAGCTTGTCGTCCTCCAACTAAAGCTGCTGCAGATCAGCATTCATATCATGTATATCATCAAGCATAAGCTTGGCTGAGAAATGCTTTGGAAACAACCGATTGGGGGTGGAAATCAAAAGCGGATTAATTCCTGTTTCAACAGATCTGCCAACAGTTCCAGAACACCTACTTAAATTAATATCTTGTAACTGTCGGACACAATGTACAATAAGATGCGAATGTAGCCGATCAGGAATGTTATATGTTTAGTGATGTGTGGAACATCCTGCAATAATACCATTGGCGAAGAAGACCATCTGACCGAAGTAGAGGCCAATGAGCTTTAATTCAAATTTTTGTAATACTAATAACTTAATATATGAACTATAATGTACCTAGAAACAAAAAACTAATATTTAAGCAAATAAAATATTGATACAAATCTAGGTATAACTGAATTTTGTTCTTTTTCATTGTTTTCTTCAATTTTTTTTTTCAGTAATATCCGCAGAAGGAACCTGCAAAATATCATAAAAGACGCAAAATAAAATTATTATCAAAATAAAGTATTTTTTTTAGTGTTATTCAGTACCGTTAGCTATTCAATTTCGATAGTAATTATTGTAGGAGAAATGAACATTTTCTGTTTTTTAATTTTCAAAGACAATTTTTCCAACTATACGGATCTTTATAAAAAGAAGTATTACATTTTCTTAAACTGAGTTAAATTGGTCATCATTTGAGATTTTTTGAATCTTTGTGAAATGTACCGTTGTATTTTTTTTTTTTTTTTAGTTAAAACTCAAATATTTTGTACCACGTTTCTTGATGAATTAAATTAAAAATTTTCCAAATAGTGCCTAGTACAAACTTTCTTAATACCACATATGACGGAAAATATAATAAAGAACAAGTTAATACTGCGTTTAGTTTAATTGGGTCCGACTAAATACTCTATTTTAACAAAAAACACTAAAAAAAAAAAATGAAAAAAAAAAATCATTTTTTTTAATTTGTATACAAATTTAGTGCTACTTTCTAAAACAAGTTAACATACAATCTTAAGAACCATTTATTGCTGCATAATTTAAAATAGTTTGAAAGTTCAAAAAATGTACCGTTATATAATTTTTTTTTTTTTTTTTTTGAAGAAAAATCATTTTTTTTTAATGGTTGTCTCTTGAATAAATTCAAAATATTTTGAGAACGGTAGATATTTTATGCATGACCACATATTTTAAACAATGCGAAATCAAATAATAAACAAACTAAATTACTTTTTTTTTCTTATAAAAATCCTTTGACTGTTAAATTGGAACGTTAAGAACTGTAAGAAAAAATTGCAAAATTTTTACTTCTTCAGCGTTTAATAAAATTTTTACCAAGTTTAAGACACTTAAAAAAAAAACAATTCTTTTATCTTATGTTAAATATAATTTTGCACAGTTTGATGTATTTTTCAAGTTTTTTGGATGCGCCGTTATATTTGTTTTTTGTAAAAACTGCAAAAATTCAGTTTATATTTCCAATTTTTCAACGTTTACTAAAATTTTTTAATTTTTTTCAAGGTCGTAATATACAAAAAAATGTACACAGTTTTATGCTTTGCTAAATTTTGCATCAGTTGAATTTTACTTCAGCTTTCTGAAATGTACCGTTATATTTTTTTTTTTATCATTCGAAACTTTTACGTTTTTATTTATGGTTCCTTATCCATTTTATTAAAATTATTCAAGATATATCTACAAGAAAAATCTCAAAAATAGCTCAAACAATGTTGAATTTAACAGTGAAAAAAAGTTTTTTTTTTTATTTTGTTATATTTTGTTTACAATTCCGTTTTAACAGTAAATACTGTACAAAATTGTTTAAAATGTTCACTTTTTTAAGTTTTTATAAAAAATTGACAGACTTAACTGTACATAATAAAATAAAATGTATACTTTCTTGTTCTCAATTCAATTCTACATCGTTTGAGGTATTTAAAAATTTTTCTAAATGTACCGTTATATTTTTTTTTTAATTTATACCTTATTTTTGTTCGTGTTTTGTCTTTAAATAAAATGTTTGTTTTTACAGAAGGGTACATAACACAATCTTAAGATATATCAAACGACGCAGAATCAATTGGTTAACAAAACTGTATTTTTAGTTTTTATTTATATTCGTTAAAAATTGCATTTTAACGGAAAAAACCACAAAAAGAGTTTAGAAAATTTCAATTTTTCAACTTTGAGTAAAATTTTTACTAAGTTTTGGATTTTAGATATAAAAGAAGAAAATGTACCATGATACAAAATTTAATTCTGTATTTTTTGAGATATTTTAGAAGTTTGTGGAATGTACCCTTATATTTTTTTTTTTTTTTTTTCAAACGCTGATTACGCGGATTGCTCAACAGCTAGAGGCCAGGATAATTCCTTAAATACTCCTTTTAAATAGCTCTACAACCTATCAAAATCCTAAACCTATCACCAAAATTTAGGATTTTTTGACAGAATGCGGTCAGCAGTTGGTCGGAGTGCAGCAGTATACTGAAAACAAAAATATGAGCAGCAGCAGCAGTTCTAACGAAGATGAAGTGTTTCTTCTGCTTACACTTGAAACCAGAAAAAACGAAAATGGGTTCATGAGATAAACCAAAAAAGAAGCTATTTCTTCCCCATGTCTTCGCCTTTTTAATAACATCTTTATTCTCCGGTGCTTGCAATCATATATGAATATGTTTGTTGAAACTAATTCGATCATTACTTCAATGTCACACATATGATTTTTTTTCTGTAATTTGTCTTAAAATTGGAAAAGAAAACGAATACAAATAAATAAAAGAGTATAACCAAAATTAATACAAAATAATAACCTCACATGCAGCTGTTTTCAGAGGTTTGTTTTGTCGTTTTGGTCTTTTTTGACGCTTGACCGTCGCGTTCTTTGTAAAAATTTACAAAATAAATTTGCCCGTCGCGTTCTATTCTTCGCCGCTTGACTTGACCGCGTTCTGTTTGAAACAACAACAAGTGATTCTACACAAGACAAAGAACGCGATGGTCAAAAATGTCGACCGCACCGCCAGACGGCGTCCTGTGTGTTCCGGGCTTAAGAGCGATTACGTCCATTTTATTTACGAAAATAAACCTATTCATTAAAATTGTTTCAATTGAAAATTAAAATTAACGAAATTGATTTTGTAAGTATTTAATTTATAGTTAACAATTTAGCTAATTATTCATCCAGTTTATTGCCGTATATAAATTTCTTATCAACATTTAGTGATACAAAAAATTCTCGTGAATGAAAATTCTTCCCAGTTTACAGGTCGGGCTCTCTCTCTTCGCAATTTCTGAATTATTACCCTCATTCCAAAAATTTGCGAAATCTTACTGTCTAAAGTTTTATGACAGATGTTTGTTATGCAGGCGATATTCGACAACGATTCAAAAACATTCCATACCTACAACAATATATCACTACCGATGGTGTGGTGGTTGCACGTTTCTCGTGTGGCCATCAGTGCAATTAGCCAATTTGCATTTTAATTAATTAAAAATGACAACGTGTCGTTGGCAATGTGACTTAGGATACGGATAAGGGTAGCCGGTAGGGATAAGGACAGGAGCCGAAATTGGTCGCATCACGAGCAAAGCTAAATCAACTTACCTGCTCTCCTCGCTGCCAACACGACACTAATACTGAGTAATCGTTTTTAACTTGTGTGTCTGAATGGCGGGGTGTGATAGTAATACTCTCTTATGGTCATTGTTGAGGATAATAATTGGATTTTGAGTTTATAGCCAGGATCCGCGGGCTATTTTCTGCTCCGCTCGTCACGCCACCAAGCGACGACGACGTCAGCTGGCCCGAACAATATTGTGTGTTGTGTTAATGTGAGTCAATTTCAAATGGAAGCACGAATATAATGTGGCTTAATATTTTCTTTTATTTTTGTTGGTCTTACGTGTGAGTGAGTCATAGGTACGAGTATGTTTGTATATAAATATGACATGTGACACGCTATGAATTTTCTTTTTTATTGTTATTTTTGTTTTTCTTTTAAGAGTGTTGTCCTTGTTTTGCTATAATTGGATTGCAGTTGTAAAATAAAAGCAAAAAAACAAAAAAAAAAGACTGAGTTGTTATTTATTGACATCTACTTAACTGTGTGGATACAAAAAGTAACAAGAAGTCACGCCTCTGGGAGATTTCAAACAATAAAATTCACTTTGAGACGAAGACTAACAGCCTTTTCACACCAAATCCAAAACCAGGTTTTCAGCAATTGGTTTACGAAAACATGAAATGCGTTCACACCGAAAATTTACAAGTTTTCATTTGACATTTCATTTGTTTTGCTCAAACACAATGGTCTCGAGGAAGGGCCGCGCCGCTTTGAAAATTTTCAGTGCCACAGAAAAGGAAAAAATCAAATGTTTTATGTGCAATTAAAAGACAATTTATTAATATTGGAATTTAATAATGGAAATACAATCAATCCTGATTCGTTATAATTAATCTGTTTCTTAACCGATCAATTTCACTTAGTAGTTAGGATGCGCGACACTGCGTCGCGCTCTCTTGTGTTCCAGCAGAAAAAATATTTTTTCCTGGCAGCAACCCATCAGCTATTTATATTACATTTAATTTAATTGAGCGCTGAATGTTTCACAAGGTGTGTTTGTTTAGTTCATCCTGCAAATCCAACATGTTTTGGACAGGTTTTATTTAAAACTTGTGGTTTATCAAAACTTGTGGTTTAGCGAAAATGTATGCGGAAACTTGTGTTTTCGATCTAGGTTTTCAGCCAAAACCGATATTTTCGCGAAAACCGGGTTTTGGGTTTGGTGTGAAAAGGCTATAAGACTAAAAGGGAAGCTCATGTCATTTAATGTTACTTTTATTATAAGTAGGTAAGGTACTTACCCAATCAAATGTACTTAATTAAAATACTAAGGCCCAGTTTTTTTTACTTTTTAAATCTAACGATGATCTTTATTTTGGAGTTAAACTCAAGTTATTCCTAGGAATTTGTTGAGTTAACTCCAGATTAACTTTTAACTCGTAACATAAAAACTGGAGTCCTGTGAAGTTAGCAAAAGAATTGTTTAAAATTGAATACAAAATGAGAGTTCCTGGTAGAAAACAAAGAGTTCTAGAGTGCCTCATACCTTTTTTCAATAGTTCTGGCAAATAAAGGGATAAAAATAGAAAAAAAAGTGTTTTTTTCTAATTTCACGCAGCAAGGACTTTTTCGAGAAAAAGAGTTCTGAGCATGTTTTTCAACTTTAAATCAAGAGTTCTAGAGTTCCTGATGGGTTTTAGAAAGAGTTCTGCAAAATTGTAAAAGTTAGGGTAAATTTAGGTTCCCATTGACTTAGAACCAAACATTTTCAAAATTCAAAAAACTAAAAAAAAGGAGTTCTGATTAGAGTTCCCGATAGAGTTCTGAACATTTTATTAATAACTTTTTTTTCTAAAACTTATTTTGCAAAATTTATTCGTAAATTTAGGTGCCCATTAGTTTTAAGTCAATCTCAATGGGCACCTTAATTTTCGAAGTGTATGGTGTATAGCAGGAGTAAAACTCATTTCAACTTTTGCTGTACGCTGCAGCTACAATCATTGTGTTCAAGGCGTAAGTTTTGACCTGAAATATATTAACCCTAGTTTACGGCACGCAAAAGAATGCAATAACCAAACTTGGGGTTCGCCCGAACTATCTCATTGTTCATTATTTACAAATTGTTGCATTGTCTCTATTTGTTATTGATTAAGTGAACAGTTTCGGTGTCTTTGTCTGGGTACACGTGTTTGGTTTTGCCAAAACGTAATACAAATTGTTGTAGTAGCCCGTAGCGTAATGGTTAGTGCGTTCGACTGTCACGCTGGAGGTCTGGGTTCGCTTCCCAGCCTCGTCCACCTAAAAACTAAAAAGTTTGTTTTCAGGGCTACTGCCTCTTGCGAGGAATTTACAAACCCTCCAAGAGTATTACTTGTCACGAATAAGTGCTTCTCGTCTAGCCGTTGGGATTCGGCATAAAATTGTAGGTCCCTCCCATTCCTGTCGACAGGCGCACACAGGAATGGTTGCGAGTTGTTAGTCACTAGGCCCTGGTTCTTCACGAGCCGTTGTGCCACCCAATTTATTTTTTTTTTAATACAAATTGTTGAAAATAGTGAGAAAAGAAATTTAAAGTTAATTTCAATTTTATTATAAATATTTGTACAACTTTACATTGTTTTTATATTTTAGTGTATAATTTAGATAGATTATTGAGGAGATATAATAGAGGTGATGAAGAAGAACGAGCGATTGCAGTGAGAACCCATTAAAATAAATAATAATAAGAGACAGTACCGTCCACTGCATTCATCGATTTTTGGATTTTTCACAGAGAATGGCATTGGTATCTTATGTTCCAAAACCAAACAAACAAGTCGATTTACTATCAAAACAGCAGAATCTTGAAAAGAATATTAAAGGCTGTCATAACAAGCCAGACATGATACTAGATTACAACTGGACAGAAAGTGGGTTCGATGTATTCGACCAAATGGTGTCAATTTATTCTTGTTCACGCACGCCAAACTAATCGCTGGCCCATTTCAATTTATTAGATGTTGCAGACTTAGCGTCATTATTGTTCGCCATTTCAAATCCACCAACAAGGAACAAATAAATTATTTAGAAACGACAAACTAATTGAGCTGGCAGAGGAGTTCATGGAACTTCTATTAGATGACCGTTCACACCCTTCGGCGGAAAACACTATCTCTAAATCTAGTTTGGATGCTCTTCCGAGTATGGGAAGAAATTTGCCAAAAATTTGAGTCGTTGACGAGAGACTTCCTCGTAAACAGGTATTTTATAATTAGTACAAGCAACGGGAAGTCAATTAAGGGCAATCTGAAAAAAGTGTTGACGTCTGAAAAGTTTGAATGCAGTTTTGAAGAGTGGTTGCTTCTTAGCATAAATCTCGATTTGTGGGATTTTTGGTCTTGTGGGGCGTCCGCCATCTTGGAAAGAAGAACAAAAAAATATGTTTTTTTTTTTTTAATTTTGAGTTTGAAAATTATTTTCTCAACAACTATGTCCTCAAACAACTTGATTTAAAAAGTTAATTTAAGAATAGGTTTTTGGCTTTCAAAAAAATAATAACATGATATTTTGAGTGTTGCCGTTGATTTTTAATAATTTTGTTTATATTTTAAGTAATTTTTTTTTTTGTTACACCTTATGCAAATCACACTGTATTGTCTTCAAAAAAGTATTTAACACTAAGCCCGTAAGGCCTAATTTTGTACTCGTTTTTCATTAATAACTTTTGAATTATCTACACCAAAAAAATAAATTACATACCGATTTGTAGAAAATTTAAATCTAAACAAGAAAGTATATAATATTTTATTCATAAAAAAGACAGGAAGTGAGAAAAACGCAAATTATCAAAAGAAGTCGTTTTTCCAAGATGGCGGACGCCCGACAAGACCCGCAAATCGAAATTTATGCTAAAAAGCAACCCCTCTTCAAAACTGCATTCAAACTTTTCAGACGTCAAAACTTTTTTCAGATTTTTCCCCATTGCCTGTACTTAATATAAATCCAGTATTTTGTCTGAAATATCTTTTATATTCAGACCAGGTGCATCATTTGCCCAATAGCAGAGGAAAGGAAAGGCAAAACCCATCACATGGGTTTTGTGGAAAAAACTGTTGTCTTCGCCGCCAAAAGATCGTCTGCGTCAAATGCCTCCCAGGTCCCAGAACTACCATCGGTTCCAGAGTGATTGTCTGTTTCTCTATTACTCTATCTTCATTTTGTAAATCACCATCTATTGTTTTATTATATATTCAAATAAAGAATAAGTGTTTGGTTAAATTTGTTTTCCATTTTGAGAATTGGGGTTCGCACGAACCCCAAGTTTGGTTAGTGACTTTTTTTCCAGAATAAATTATAGAAAATTATCTAAAATCACTTTGATGGAAAAACTGACTTTTCTTTCCAGGTCGAAAATATCATTTAGAAAAAAGTTATAAGCATTCAAAAATGCGTTGGGTTTCGCGCGAATCCCAATCCGTAAACTAGGGTTAATATAATTGTTCACCTTCTAAGCCAATTGCACTACCGTTCCATCTGGAACTTTTACAGTTTTTAAATTAATTTAGAATTAAATCGAAACAGTGAAGAAAATACGCGTTTGTCAATCCAAAATACTGTCTTATTCGGCTCTGCAGCGTGAAAACATAATTATATTATATCTTAACAGGCTTGGGTTATGCTTTTATTTCACCCCCTTCTCGATTTTATAACGTAAGTGCAATTAAACTTTATTAAAGTGTAAAAGATAAATCGAATTTCAATCAATAACTTAAGTTGGCAAATAAAAATCATTGAACAATTTATTTTATTCACAGAAATGTAAAATGAAATTACAAAGTTCAGATGTTTGGCGTCAACATGAAAGGTAGGTATGTGCTTTTTTGTTTCTTTTATAAATATATTTAATTGATGCATTTAAAAGATTAACGAAAATTATACTCGACAATTTAATATTAATTAAATAAATGTGAAAGAATATAAATTTTAATATTTTTTACCTTTAGGCATGGATTAATCGTTTATCATGAAAATGATACTCAATAAAATTGTTTGACGGATTTAAAATAAATACAAAAAAAAATCTAAAGTAAAATGATACTGGTACCTGCATACCCACTTGTTCTTCTAATTAAATTGTCTTTTAATTATATCCTAAGGAAAACTTACGTACCCCTAATTTGACCTTCTCTGCTTTTAATTTGAAAAGTGGGACTTTAGTGTTATATACCTATGTATACATTTCTAGAAAGTTATCATTTTATTTTGAAACACGTTGAAGGTATAAAATTTAGTTCGTAAATTAAATAACAATTAAAAGACTGATATTCTAGCACTCTCGAAGGCTATTTTAAAAATCTGTTACTGTCAAGTTCAATTTTGTGTACAATTGCATTAAGGAACAATTATTTACTTTTCACACTATTTATTCAAAAGTGACTCATTAAAAAACAAAAGTAAAACAAAAATGATCGAACGATATCGTTTTGTCGATAGGTGACACACGTTGCATTTACATGCACCTTATTATGAATTGCCAGGTCAGGAAATCATGAACGAGCCAGTTATGATTTCCCACGATTGGCGGATATCATATATCGGCACTTTTTGGGGTAAATGCACGGGAGCCTTGAAGGTTGCTGACTCTGCGAATCATCGTGCAGCGGCAAGCAAATGGTTATGTGAGGTATAGGTAATTAAGTTAGGGGTATAACTTAGTCTTGATTGGACAGTCAATCGAATCGGTTCCGTTGTTTTAATAAATATATTTAAAATATAATCATTGTATATTATTTTCAGTAAGTCGAACAGTTGGGCCGGCCCCTCGAGGGGCAGGCGTTCGCGTTTTTTTTTATATAACGGATCGTGAATCCGTTTATTAGCTGTCTTTATAATTTTCCACAGAAGTGATAAAGCTGGCAATACAAAAAAATGGGCACGACTGGATCGCACAAAACTTGCTCTTGTAGCAAACAACTTTAACGTAGCTTGAAATAGAAAATGTACATATTTATTGGTTCCATAACATTATGATATCGTTACAAAAAAGTTTTAAATATAAATGATTACTATAAGAATTATTATAAATTATTTATTTTAATAGCAAAAACAGAAAGAGTTAAAAAAAAAAGTATGCCATCTGATTTGTTTAATAAATATGAATTTATGAAAAAAAAAAATTCAAAAATCGTTAGAGCGGTTTTTTTTTTTAATTAATTTTTTATATATAAGAAATCTTGAACATTTTTTAAAATAAAATTTTGTATCCAAACTTTTAGTATTTAATAAAATACAATTTTTCAAAAAAATTTAAAAAAAAAATCATTAGCCCGTTTTCAAGATATTAATTTTTCAAAAAAAAAAAATCAATATTTTTTAAAACATCCAAAAATTATTTTTTCGAAAATTTGTATATGCAAAATTGTTAAAATTGTAAGGGACCTTTCGTATAAAAATTTTGGTTGAAATCGGTGTAGTAGTTAACGAGAAATTTGAAAACCATAAAATCTGTTTTATGACAGGGTACCGTTAATAACCATTATAAAATTTTTTTTTTTTTACCAAAATATTGATTTTAGTAATTTTAGTACCTCGTAATTTTTTTTTTTTGAAAATCGTTAGAGCCATTTTTGAAATAAATCAATTTTTGTATATTGGTTGTATTTTATTGGTACCGTTATTTTTTGATCATAAGATACCTAAGAACCTTAAAGGACCATTCACATGAGAGCGACCAACGACCGACGAATGAACAAACAAATGGGAATTAAAAAAATAATTAACCTTAATATTTCACAAAATCTAGTTAAAATGGTAGAATTTGATTTTAGATTAATTTTAAAATTATAAAATCTGAATTTTTATTTGCTTAAATATGAGAAATTTGGGAAAATAAATTGGTCGTAACAAATTGCAGCTATTCGCGACCGACAAATTGTTTTCTTAAAATTCTCTTGTTTCAGCAATTTAAATGAAAATTTTAGTATCTTAGAATAATCCTCAATTATATTTCTTCCATTTTATCTAGATTTTGTAAAGAATTTAGGTTTATTAATGTTTAAAATCCTATGTTATCATTCATTCGTCGGTCGTTGGTCGCTCTCATATGTAAAGTCTTTAAGTCCAAAGTTTGAAGAAAATCGCTTCAGCCATTTAGGCTGCAGGTCGAGGTATATACAGACAGACAGATAGAATTGCGAGACCCACTTTTTTCGCGTTCTCTATAATCGTAATCTTAGGGAAAATTATTATCTCGAATTTTGTTTTTTCACCAATAAAAACGGCCATGGTACATAGGTACATATTTCGCATTATCCGTTAACTGTTTGTCCAAATTCGCTGTGTGACAGAAGATATTTGATTTTGAATAAAATGAGTTTAAAGGTCACAATTCCCTATTTCCTTAATTTTTCTTCAATATTTTGCGTATTTTTGGTTCGATTTAAGAATTAGGTTATTTAAACCCATGACACACTGCCTGAATTTTTTTCAGATTTTTAAAATTATGGTTAGGGGTCGCAAGCATCAGTTTTATGCAAAAAGCAGTTTTTGTAGTATTTAATTTGAAAAAAATGCAAATATTGATTTTTACATAATATTTTTGATGTCAAAATCATCTGTGGAAAACAAAAAACAAATATCAATTTGTATCTCATTTAGCGAAATAAAAATGGGTTTGATTTTCAAGGTTTTAAACTTTTTATTCAAATTGTTATGAAAATTAGTATGTTTTTTTTTTTTTTTTTTTGAAAATTCAATATTTTGGAATTAACTTGGTCAATAATTTTCTTTAAACTCGGTTTAAGGTGGTTTTAAATTTATCTTTTAGAATATGTGAAAGAAAATCATATTTCCAAATTCAAAAATAACGGCTGCTTTTAAACAAACGTTGAAAATCTGTCAAGAAAAATTTTATTTTTCTCGAAAACAGCTACACAAATTTTGATAAAAAGTTGTGTGCGATATTACATTAGTGTAATCTACTTTCAAATAAAAAAAATATTTTATTTTACATTCTTATTAACTTCCTGTAGAACCAATTTTCATATTTCGACTTTCTCATTATTAGATAAACCGATTTAAGTTATTTTGTTTATTCAGATGCTGCTAAGAGATTAACATAATGTTCACATGAAAATTTTCAAAAATATGTTTTTTTATGTTTAAGAAAATTTCAATTTTAAATTTGATTTTTCAGAAACGCGTCGGTGAAATTTTTTGAAATATAATTTTTATTTGTATATACACTCCATTTCACTCGTTTAAAGACAGATTTTTTTCAATAAACTTTTAACGATTTCTCCATAACCTTTTATAATTATGACAAATCTAATAATAGAATTTATTTAGTGTAATACGGGGATTAAGATCCAGCAAGAATTTTGAATCCTTCTAAAAAATAGCTAGTCCTATGGCTCTATGAACAATTTAAGTCAGTAAATCGATAATATTTTTTGTGTCATTCGTTTAAATACACCTTGAAAAACAAACTAGTAGCTTATAAAATCGTTAAAAACGGTTAGAAATAGTATGCACAAAATCAAATAGTAGACAGTTAAAGACATTTTCTCAAGAATTTAACAATTTTACCAAAAGAAAGTGTTCTAACCGAAGAGAAAAATGCTCAAATTCGAGACTATCAGGACGATGCTCATAGCAGTCGCTTTTATTAACATGACATGAGAAAAGAAAAAAAACGCTTGGGTAAGACATAAGAAGGAAGGCCTTTTAATGGTATGACGCACAGTATGCTATTAATACCCAGTTTAAATCAACTTCAAATGTTCACGTATGAGATCTGTACCAGTCTGATTTCGGTGGATCCTTTCTAGTTTTCAGATGATTAAAATGTGTGGCTTCCCGGACAATCTGCTAAAAAGCATTTTTGGTGGGTTTAACTACGGTCTTACCATTGATTTTCCTAACTGATAATGCTGAATTTGAGGCTTTTCGGAGTATGCGTTGTCTTTCTTTATGTGTTGTAGCCATGTTTGCTAGCAGTTTGTTGTTTTTTCAATTTTGTCCCTATATCAAAGGTAGCTGCATACTTATTCCAATGTTGTGACCTTCACAGCGACTGCTATATGACCATCGTCCTGAAAGTCTCGAATTTTAGCATTTTTCTCTTCGGTTAGAACACTTCCTTTTGGCAAAATTGTTAAATTCATGAGAAAATGTCTTTAAATGTTTATTATTTGATTTTGTGCATACTATTTTTAACGATTTCATGAGCTACTAGGTTGTTTTTCAAGGTGTATTTAAACGAATGACATACAAAATAAGGTCGATTTTGTGACTAAAGTTGTTCAAACTAACAATTTTTTAGAAGGATTACAAATTCTTCCTGGATCTTAATCCCCATATTACACATAAATAATTCATAATTATAAAAGGTTATGGAGAAATCGTTTAAAGTTTATTGAAAAAAAATCTGTATTTAAACGATTGAATTGGAGTGTAAATAATTAGGTACTTTGAATTCGCAATTCAACTTTGTTTCTTAAAAATGATTTCCAAATTGTGTTGGGGTCGAAATTCTGTGTGGGCAAAATTCTGCAATTTAAAGTACTGTTTTTCAGAATTGTGGTTACACAAAATTCTGTATGAAGAAAATTCTGTATTTTAAAATTATGTATGATCAAGATTCTGTAAAAGCAAAATTCTACATTTCTAAATTCTGTTTTTTTTTTTTAAATTCTTTATTTTAAAAAGATCATTTTGATAATGTAAAAAAAAGTTCGCACTTTTTGCCTACTGGGAAGACATCAAGCTGAATTTTGTTCTGTCTTTGAAAATTCAAAGAAAACTTGGGCGGTTAACAGTATTGATGGTTGGAAGATGGAATAGCGGTTTTGCCCTCAGGTTGATTTGTTTAATCAAGCTAAAGACATATAAGCATACAAAAGTCACCAACATTTTAATCGAAAATAAAGAGATCTTGTTAAAAAAATTTCACACGACAAATAAACATCACAAATACGACTTTTATTTGGATTAAAACTAGATTCAGTATTAAATATGAACAGTCGTAAGCGATGTTGTGTGTTTCTCAATATAAGTCGAAGTTTAGTTTGGTATCTATATGAATTTTGGAATACCAACATACTTCTGTAGTCGAATACGAGATTCAGAACATGTTTAAGTGAATTTAAAAACTCTAGGGCTGGCCACGAAATGAGACTTGGTCTTAGTCTCACCTTTTTTTTTTATTTGCAGTCTCGCCCCGGTCTCGTCTCCGCAAAATACGATTTCCGGACAACCTGTGGATTATTGGAACGAAATATTTTCGATGTATACGTCAAAATATAATTTGTGCCCCATATAGTTTAAATATGTGCAGACAAAAATAAATATTAAATTGAAATTGGGTTTTGCAATTTATTAGACTCTCTATAAATTTTGGTCCAAATATACATTCTCGTCTCCGTCTCGTCTGGGATGCTTAAAAGGCAATCTCGTCTTGTCTCGGTCGCGTCATGCAAACAGAATTTTGGATACAGAATTTTGAAACCCAGAATTTTGACGCTGCCTGCCAAATTTTATATTTATGCAGTATAAACAAATATTTATGATTTTTTCTAAAATATTTAACTTTATATTTTATTCAAGTGTGAATCGTATTTAAAAAAAACAAAGCGTGACATTTTTCTTTGTTTTAATTCTTATTTCAAATTCCAAATTGATACCTATTACATATAGCTTTTAAAGTATTTAGTACCTACCCACAATATTTTTCTATCCAATTAACCTTAACAAAATAATTCGGATTGAAAAAAAAAAAAAAATATCTTCTGATCCCCCTTCCTTATCTAAGAGCATGACCATGATTTCCAACCCAATGGTATAATTTTTACTGGCGATGAAGACATTAAGCTAATGATATCAAAAATTACCAAAAACAATGGCAAAAATGTTGATTCGATGAGGAAAGCACCCTAAAACAACATCATCATCTTACTTTATACTATCGGTCCTGATGGGTTGATTTTTCCTTTGTATCATGGTGACACAACGTTTTATCCAGTTTCGGTAAATATTCCCTCGATAAGAAATTGAAATAGTTCTTGTAGCGTATAGAACCATTTAACCCTAAACAAAACACATTTCCACCCTATTCTTATACCCTATTCTCATGTTATACATGTTCATTTTCCGATAAAAATTTAACCAAATTCTGATTAAATCTAATTTCAAACGAGACTTTTACTATAACAATAAATGTTCCATTCTTATAGGAAGTGGCAAATAAAAAAAGGACTTTAACGTAAGCTTTTCCTAATAACTCGAAACAATTTAAATGGAATTTTATTGTGTGCAAACATAATCGTATTACCTTATATAATATTATCAACTTGTACCTAAATGGCTTCCAGAATCCATAGAGAGGGAGGACAAGAGTCTTTTTTATTTATACTTGAGTGCTAC
Source organism: Melangyna quadrimaculata (assembly GCA_949320155.1). Taxonomy (NCBI): domain Eukaryota; kingdom Metazoa; phylum Arthropoda; class Insecta; order Diptera; family Syrphidae; genus Melangyna; species Melangyna quadrimaculata. The sequence continues at coordinate 171,780,407 of OX439485.1, read as the reverse complement.
ACAGTACGACACCTTTCTCTGTGCAACATTTTTGTTTGCATATAACAAAAACAAACTATATGTACATTACATTCCTGTGTCCGTTATCCATGTGGGAGTCATAATAGTATACCTATGAGGTAGATTATGGAGTGGATAACTTAATTTCCGGTTGGCTTAAGGCAAATTTTTTGGTAGACCGGATTGAGCTTTACTCTTTAGGATTTTGAAAAGGCAATATGTCTTTAAGAAAAATGGTTCACTGGGCTTACAAAAAATATTAATGGGCTATATAGTCTTATGGCAAAAAAGGTGAAAAGGCTGTACATAACAATTTTGTCTACATTTCGGTTATATTGAATTTAGGTACATAAAGTCACAATACTACCCATTAAGAAATTTTTAGACCATTTACAGTTTTCGAAAATAAAATAAATATTGAGAAACCACCAATTTTCAAAATCGATTTATTTGAAAATGATAAGTGCTCCAAAAAAAATTATATTTAAAATGACCACACTCTATAAATATTCCCGAATAATATTTACATAAGATATTTAAATTCTTTAAAAATGTCATCTTTTTAAAATTCAAAACAAAAGCCCTCAGAGACTGGCGAACTTCAATCAGACTTACAAATTATTACATTGATTGGTGTGGTTTTCATCACGTAGCTTCAATCACTCTTATTTGCAAAAATTAAATTCTCTGTGTAAATTGGTGGTTACTTTTAATTCAAGCTGAAATAATTCTTCCAACATTCAAGGCCTTAAACCTGACAGGATAGGCAGACAAAAAAAAATAATGGAAGCCATGCTGGTCTTAGATATTATTTTACATATTTTTTCAGACAGAGATTTGGTTAAAATGTCAAGGTTGAAAATTTTCTTTAAATTCAGAGAGGTTACCTTTGCTTAAGGCTTTTAAAATTTAAGAAGAAAATAAACTTCTTCACAATACGAATATACCTACCTAATGAAATTTTATTAACTTTAATTTAGCTTGATCCTTCACGCTGTCACTTATGAAGATGCCAGTTTTAAAAACCACACACTCATTTGGATTTAAGGCAATCTTATTTTTCTTTAATTTATTTCAATTTATTTATATGATTTTCGTGTCATCATAAAGCCGTATTAAATTAGAATCCACTCTTTTTTTCGGTTATCAACAAACAAAAAATACGCAATATGTATGTATTTTTTTTTACACTTTCATTACCCACAATCCACAAACACATGCAATGTTAAAGAAACGAGCAATACAATAACGTATCATAATATTCATAATAAAATAACAAAAATGCCCCAAAAAGCAGTGGCGTAGCATGAGGGGGACAGGGGGTGCACAGACCCCGGGCTGCACTTTACTGGAGGTGGCTAGGGCTGGCCACGATACGAGACGAGACTGCCTTTAAAGTATCTGATACGAGACTGATTACGAGACTGTATATTTGGACATAAATTTACAAAAAGTGTAAAAAATTAAAAAATCCAATTTCAGTTAAATATTTATTTTCTTCTGCACAAGTTCAAACTATAATCGAAAATATTTCGTTCCAATAATCAACAGGTTGTCCGGAAATCGTAGTTTTCGGAGACGACACCGAGACGAGACTTAATTATACAAGACCGACACGAGACCGAGACGAAACTGAAAATTTTAGATCTTAACGCGACCGAGACGAGACTTACAAAAGTCGCGCAGTCTCGAGGTGGCAAATCGCGCGACAAGAAATTAAAAACAAAAATTACCCACCTGTTTGCTTTTTCATATTTTGTATCTCAGTCCATTTCCTTAAAATTAATTAATTTGTTGAGTCCCAAGAATCCAATAAAAAATTGTCCCAGTGGTAAAAATGCTTCAAAGTCATTGCCACTAATCGGACTACAAACCACATAAAATTCTACAGGAAATACCAATTCAAAAATCCAAATTTTAAAGTCCTTTATTTTAAAGAAAATTTCATACCGCCCTGCTAACTTCACAGGTAAAGGTAAGTCGATTACACCAATTATTTGGTGTACTGCAAAATCGGGAAAAGAAATGTCAACAAAAATGCAAAAACCCGCAAATTATTGCGTTGGTACTGTTACTCTATTCGCTTAAAGTCGCCCTGCCTACTTTACAGACGTGTATTCTTGCATACCTGCGGTAAAAAAAATCACACTATTACGATTTTTTTTTCATATTTTGTTATTAATTTCTTATTTGATTGACTCTTGCAAAAAAAAAGGGGGCCGCTAAAATAGGATCTACCCCGGGCGGCAAAGAGACACGCTACTCCACTGCCAAAAAGAAAAAACTCCAGGACAATGCTAGACCATGAGTAGAGAATAGGTTTGTATATGTACATATGTACATGTACACAAATTTCTAAAAATAAAGATACAATTTTCTCGTTTTTATGTGAAACAATCAACAGAATTTCGCACAAAATAAGCCAAGAAAAAATTATACCCGAAGACAAAACATGTATTTATAAGACGTCATCACATACATATACATATATAGAGTATATATATGGTATATAAAAAAATAATAAAATTAAAGCGTTTGATTATTATGTACAGAGTCTTAGCAATAGCAGAGTCCAATGTTGCCATTGTGTGCGCAATATATAATCAATATTTGGGCTCCTAACCTTTAGCACCTAATATATGGGATATTCGCAAAAAAAGTATGCCATCTAAGAGGTCAGTAAGTGGTCAAAAAAGATCAACTAGTTTCAGGAATTGGTCAGCCATAGAAAATTTTTAATCAAGGGTTACATTATTTCAAGGTCACCAACTATTTTTGGCACCTCATTTATGGGATATTCGCAAAACAAGTATACCGTTCGAAAGGCCACCGGCTCGTGATAAAAGGTCAGCTAGATTCAGTAATTTTTCAGCCATAGGTTTTTTTTAATGTATTTTTAAAGTTTGCTTCAAGGTCACAGTATAAGACTTTTAGCACCTCATTTATAGAATTTATAAAAAATGAGTATGCCATCTAAAAGGTCAGTAATTGGTCAAAAAAGGTCAGCTAGTTTCAGTAATTGGTCAGCCATAGATTTTTTTTAATAATTTTTTTAAAAATTTTCAATTTCAAAACTGTTTTTAGCACCTCATTTATGGGATATTCGAAAAAAATATACACCATCTGAAGGGTTACCTAGACCTCATAAAAGGTCAACTAACTTCAGCAATTGGTCAGCCATAGTTTTTGTTTAATTGAATGTTTAAAATTTATTTTTTCAAGGTCGTATAAGACTTTTAGTAGTAGCCCGTAGCGTAATGGTTAGTGCGTTCGACTGTCACGCTGGAGGTCTGGGATCGCTTCCCAGCCTCGTCCACCTAAAAACTAAAAAGTTTTTTTTTCAGGGCTACTGTCTCTTGCGAGGAATTGACAAATCCTCCAAGAGTATCACTTGTCACGAATAAGTGCTTCTCGCCTATCCGTTCGGATTCGGCATAAAATTGTAGGTCCCTTCCATTCCTGTCGAAAGGCGCACACAGGAATGGTTGCGAGTTGTTAGTCACTAGGCCCTGGTTCTTCATGAGCCGTTGTGCCACCCATTTTATCTATTTATTTTATAAGACTTTTAGCACCTCAATTGTGGGATATTCGCAAAAGAAGTAAACCATTAGAAAGGCCAACGACTCGTGATAAAAGGTCAGCTAGTTTCAGTAATTGGTCAGCCATAGGTTTTTTTTAATGAAGACTCTTATACTGTAACTTTGAAACAATCTTTAAAAATTCATTAAAAGAAACCTATGGCTGACCATTTTCTGAAATTTTCTGAAACATGTTGACCTTTTATGAGGATTTAATAACCTTTCAAATTGTATCTTTTTTTTCCAAAATTCGGTAAATGAGGTGCTAAAAGTCTTATACGGCCTTGAAAAACAAAAAAATTCATATAAAATAACATATGTTTGACCAATTTCTGAAACTAGCTGACCTTTTTATCGCGAGTCGTTGGCCTGTCAAATGGTATACTTCTTTTGCGAATATCCCAAAAATGAGGTGCTACAAGTCTTATACTGTGGCCTTGAACCAAATTTTAAAAATTCATTAAAAAAAACCTATGGCTGACCAATAACTGAAACTAGCTGACCTTTAATCACAAGCCGGTGGCCTTTCGAACGGTAAACTTCTTTTGCGAATATCCCATAAATGAGGTGCCAAAAATAGTTGGTGACCTTGAAATAATGTAACCCTTGATTAAAAATTTTCTATGGCTGACCAATTCCTGAAACTAGTTGATCTTTTTTGACCACTTACTGACCTTTTAGATGGCATCCTTTTTTTTGTGAATATTCCATATATGAGGTGCTAAGGGTTAGGAGCCCAATATTTGTCAAAAAACTCAACAACTCAATAGTTATTAGCTAAGAGTTTATAAAGTTCTTACGTACCTATGGATTCCGAATATAATAAAGCGCTACCTTGTAATAATTTTGCTCCCGCAAAATGGTTATACAGTGTGTTTTTTTTTTAGAGGTATAGAACTTTAAGTTGGCTGCACTATTTTAACTGGCGGCCATTTTGTCAGACGTCAAGTGATTTATTTTTAGTTTGGTTTCGCATTTTAACATGAATAGACTGACTCCTGAACAACGCTTCCAAATTGTGTAAATTTATTTTGAAAATCATGGTTCTGTTCGAAATGCGTATCGCACACTACGTCCATTTTACGGAAGCTCACTTTTGGTTGAATGGATACGCCAATAAGCAAAACTGCCGTATTTGTAGTGATGATAATCCTCAAGTCATACACTTGTATGTTGCGATACCGTTACATCCTCAAACACTGACTGTTGGGTGTGCCTTATGATGGGTTGGTGGAATAATTGGTCCGTACTACTTTCAAAAAGGATGATGGCCAGAACATTGCGGTCAATGGTGACCGCTATAGCGCTATGATAACTGACTTTTTCGTTCATCAACTGAACAACCATGATGTGCAGGAGCTTTGGTTTCAACAAGACGGCGCAACATGCCACACAGCACGATTTATTGAAGGAAACGTTTGGTAACCGCATAGTTTCACGTAACGGACCCTTGAATTGGCTTCCAAGATCGTGCAATTTAACGCCGGCCGCTTTGCTATTTTCTTTGGGGATATATTAAGTCGCTAGTCTACTCCGATAAGCCCGAAACGATTGACCACTTGGAGGACAAAATTCGCCGCGTTATTGCCGATTCGGTCACAAATGTTGGAAAAAGCCATCGAAAATTGGACCTCCAGATTAGACTACGTCCGAGCCAGCCGTGGTGGTCATATGCCGGAAATCATATTTAAATTATAATGCCAAGAGATTGTCTTTCGAATAAAGTAAATTTCATGTCAATTTAAAAACAATCAGTTTTGTTTTATTCCATTTCAAACTTCTATACCTCTAAAAAAAACGGGTTGGCTACGAAATCTCGCAAACTAAAATCTCACACCCGAAATCTCGCAATACGAAATGTGGCAATTACAGAAACCCGCTCTATATAATCTCGCAATTACAAAAACCCGCTTTTTATAATCTCGCAATTACAAAAACCCGCAAACTAAAATCTCGAAAACTAAAATCTCGCATTAAAAAACATATAGGACTTAAAATGTGCGTTATACAAGATTTTTCCTTTGTGTATGTTGTCAGTTAGTGTGCTTTCAGTTTATGTGCAATAAACAGTATATTGGGTGGCCCGCTTCGCGGGTTCAAGGATTTTAGCTCCCTTTTCGGGTCCTCTGTCCCGCTTAGGGTATGCCCAGCCACCAGGCAGGCGCCTATGTTATCAGTTGGTGCGCTTTCAGTTTATTTGTAATAAAATGTACCTTGGGTGGCCGGTGGCGACGGCGTATAGGGTTCAAGGCCTTTATCTCCCTTTTTTAGGCCTTTGATTTTTAATTTTCCTTTGCAGGATCTTATTTTTCACTGCGGAATTTTCCAACGTGATGTGTTAATGCGAGATTTTAGTTTGCGGGATTTTAGTTGAAATTTGCGATATCTTTTGTCGTGAAATGTAAATGCGAGGTTTTGTTACTGCGAGTTTATGAAAAGCGAGTTTATTAGTTTGCGAGATTTCGTATTTCGAGATTTATACAAAAATGCGTGATTTCGTTATTCGAGATTTTAGTTTGCGAGATATCGTAGTGCTCCCCTTTTTTTACTAATCATTTCGTTTAAAGGTGCAATTATAAAATTTTATATCGGAGACCCAGCAGTTTGTACCACCCCCAATTTTTTCGATAGAGAGTTGATCGAATAGGATAAATCTTTTTATTTTTATTCTCTGTCTTGCTTTCTTCAGTTCAATTTAAAATAAAAATGCTATTCTGTTAATTTTAACCAATATATTTCAAGGATAATCCTCATCTTCAGGGTCTATAAATTAACATAAATTAGCATTTTAATAAAATAAATACATTAAATAAGTATATTATTACCAAAGATATTATTCATTTAAATATAAAACAAACAATATAACAAAAATTGACTAAAATGAAAATAATTTACACAATTGAAAATTTTTTTTAATGTCGTTTTCGATTGGATTTCGGAACAGTACTACTCCTTTTCTCTTTTTCGAATTATTTTCTTTTGTACCGAGACTAATTTGTGAAATATTTATGTCTGTGTGCGTAAATCGTCTGATATTTATTAATATTTGCAAGTTCAGTCGAACAAAATGTATTTGACAAATCCTTTATTAATTCCGAAACAGAAAAATACTCCGAAAACATTACTCGGAACAGCAAATCGAATTATTTTGGAGTAAGCGGAGTCAAAAAGGGGTAACTCTGAACCTCCAAGCGAAAACGACATAATGTGACGAAAAACAAAAATTCTATAAAAACAAAAACAAGTAAAATATTAAGATATTGTATTAATTTTGATTCTGATTGATAATCACATTTGATGGCTTATTTGCATTAACAATTAAATTATAGTATGTATTAGAATAATGGTTTTTATCGGCTTTATAATTACATACATATTGCTCGTGTTTAATAATTTGATTTACTTCATTTATGTTTTTCAAATTTTAATATGTTTGCCTCTTCAAAGTTAAAAGAATCTCCGTTTTGTTAAAAATGTTCAGCTAATGCTGCTAGATTTGTATTAGAAGAACCATCTAGAACTTTTTTGCATTCATTTTTATGTTGATTAATACGTGATCCTAGTTTTTGAATTGTTTCTCCTATGTATATTTTTGGGCAATCATTGGCACGAGTACGATAACTTAGGCGCCAAGAAATAAAAACGGTTTTTTGTAGAACAGCCCAATATAAGCATTTTTTAATATGGGACAGGGGGGTCTAACTCCCCCCGTTTGGGCGGGAGGGGCAATTTTATAAAAAAGGTACTAAAAATGACAAAAAAAATATTAAAAATTAACGGTAATACTTACAATTAAGTTTTATACCTTGTTTTAAAGCCAATACTTTTTCCTATTAGCTAGTTTTTAAATCAAGTCAAATCTATGCATACAAAGAAAACAGACTTAAAACTTAAACTTTGGGAAAGAAATCATTAAAAAAATATTTAAAGTGTAATTTTTCAAAACAGTAAAATAACATATAATTTTTTTTCTGGAATTCGCTGCTCTTATTAATTCTTCATTAAAAAATGAAAACTAGATGATTTTATGTCTTCTAGTTTTTGAGAAAATTGAAAATAACCAAACCTAATTTTTTATAATTCTTTTAGTTTCAGTAAATTTACTTAGTCTTACTTTTTTAGGCAGCGCTTTATTAATTTTTCCAATTTTTGGGGAATATTCAAAGGCGAAGATGTTCTCATTCCACGGATTCCGCTTATTCCAAACGATTTGCCATTCGTATTTAAGCGTCTTCAATTTCCGGTGCGTCTCGCTTTTGCTATATGACAATCAATAAGTCGCAGGGACAATCGCTGGATGTTTGTGGCATAAATCTTGAATTCCCATGTTTCTCACATGGTCAATTATACATGGCGTGCTCACGTATCGGCAAACCTACCGCTTTGTACGTATACGCACCAGAAAATAAAACTTAAAATGTTGTGTACTATAAAGCACTTCAGTAAAAAAAAGCGTGTGACTGGCCGACACGCCAATCATTTTGATTGGATTGAAACGCATGCATTTTTAATTTGGTTATTTTTATTGTATTTAATCAAATTTTGGAAAAAAGAATTTTAATTGACCGAATTACAGGAAACAGCATTGTGCATGCTCCGAATTATTATTTTCTTTACATAAATGAATTTTGGCGAAACGAAGTTCGGCGGGTCAGCTAGTAAAATTATAAACATGAAAAGGTTGAAATATTTTTTCGTTAAAGCAATATCTAGATTTTTTAGAAAAATGTCCGGAAAATATCACATTAAAACAAAAATACATTTTGTCCATTTTTTTTCAATGAAAAATTTATTTTTTCAACCACGGTATCTGAAGTTACTGAATTTCCCCGCTCAAAGTTCAATTTAATTAACTTCAGCATCGTTTTGCATTCCATACTCGGAGGAATCATTCGGCAATTAAATATTTATAAATAAATATGTCAAAACATGAAGTGATAGCTAGATTCTGAGTCTGGAATCGAAGAGTCAAAAGCATCCGGACTAATTTCTTTTCATTTTAACACTAAATGATATGCGTGTTCAATTGAACTACCATAAAAGAAGTATCACATGAGTGAGCTTATTGTTCATTATTACTTTGTAAACTAGAATGACCTCTTGGAACGTGCAAGTATATAAAGGTACCTTACACTATTAAATTTTCAACTCAACTTTACATAGATACCCATTAGTTTGATAAAATATAATGTTTAACGAATTCTATGCATCACCGATCTCCTCCCTTTCATATAAAATCCATCATATTATGTTATGTGTCCAATTCTTTGGCCAATTAATTTCGGTTCAAAGAAAACCGACAACTAACAATTAGAACATCCGTTTCTTGAACCATACTTTATATGACAAATAAAATAAAAAAAAGAAACGTTTTGTGTCCCCTAAAGGCGCCTCTGGGACATCTTTTGACTAACCATCAAAATCAAGTTGAAATCGTATTCTACTGCCATTCCGACCCAACATCAGTAAATGAAATCATTTCATGCATTTTGTCCCTGTGGTTTCCATATATGTGCGAGAAAAATATGATGATGTTGATGATGATGATGACGATGGCGGGAACGAGAGTGAAAATGAAAACGAGAGGGTCGAAATTAGATTCAAACGTGACCAAAGTAGTAATGGGATTAAACGAACGGTCATGGGTGAGAGTAGAATTCTCTCGTTTTTTTCGTGTTCGTTCTTTTGTTTATGATTTTTGTCTGGCATCATAATAATTTCCATCCACTTAAGCTTTATAAGAGTTTTTTATGTATGGATGGAATATCAAAACAAAAAAGGAACGATAGACAAAACCAAGAAAACGTCATGAATGACAAAGAAAGTCAAATCAAACGGAGCAAAGATAAAATAAAGTATTATGCGATTGAATCATCTCACGCTGGATTGATACGACTGGAAAAAAAATAGCATAATTTCTTCCATTTGGTTTATTTTTGTCTGCATCGCGTTAATTGTGTTCAATTTACCAATTAACATTTATATGTAAAATTAAAAGCGCAACTGACGTTCAAAACTTGTATCGTGTATTAATTTAATATTTTGCTCACACAATTTGACAAACTGTGACGTCAAATTAAATATAGAACTTACTTATTCTTTGTACATGATGCTGATTCAAGAAAATTGACAGTTAACTTCTTCTTCTTCATTTAACCGGCGACTGCCATGCTCTCGAGGGGGACCGCATCTCTCCCACTCAACTACTTCACCTAAGGTTCCACTTATGAGGTTCGCCGGGTTGAACTCAGAAAACGTCAACAGGCCTCCCGAGACGAGACCGAGACGAGACGAGACTGTATATTTGAACGAAATTTACAGAGTCTAATAAATTAAAAAAAAAAAAAACAATTTCAGTTAAATATTTGTTTTCGACAGCACATATTCAAACTATAATTGAAAATATTTTATTCCAATAATTAACAGGTTGTCCGGAAATCGTATTTTTTGGAGACGAGACTTTATTATACGAGACCGACACGAGACTGAAAATTTTCGATTTCAACGAGGCCGAGACGAGACTAACAAAAGTCTCGCAGAATCTCCTCTCGTGGCCACCCCTATCTTTAAGTCGTGAATAATTTACCAATTGTCATTAATAAGAACAAACTTCAGCTAGTTGACGTTTATTAAGTAAAAAAAGCCTCGTCCACCTAAAAACTAAAATATTTTTTTTCAGGGCTTCTGCCTCTTGCAAGGAATTGACAAATCCTCCAAGAGTATCACTTGTCACGAATAAGTGCTTCTCGTCTAGCCGTTCGGATTCGGTATAAAATTGTAGGTCCCTTCCATTCCAGTCGAAAGGCGCACACAGGAATGGATGCGAGTTGTTAGTCACTAGGCCCTGGTTCTTCATGAGCCGTTGTGCCACCCGATTTATTTTATTTTTTTTTAAGTAAAAAAAAAGAATAAATCAATCATTCAATTAGTCTTTCTTCGTGGTAAGGAAAAATTTGAGAAATCTAACATTACGATGATCGAGAGGTTCAAAAAAGTTTGACGAAGACAGTTGGTCTATCAGATTATATCTACTGTACATCAAGCTTAAGCCTAAACGCTTCAACGAATACGCATCAAATGTGGTCATAACAATTTTATATGGTTGTATAGGGTGATTCGGAAAATGTCTGACAAAAATTTTGTGTAAGTTCAGTCGGAACTAAACGAACATTTTTTAGGGGTTTATTCTCCCCGTTAAGGAAGGCAAGGCAATTTTAAAAATAAATATTTAAATCAAAGAAATACACTTCTTAGTAAAAATGAGAGAAAATTAATTAGACGATAGTCAAATGGTTGCTGAAATGGTCACTCAGCCGTGTTCTTCTTAGTTTTTTGAGAAAGTTGGTTATAATTTAATTGTTTTGTATTTTGAAAGGCGAAATTTGTGATAAGAGCTTTGAATTCTGAAAACAAAAATAACACTAGCACGTTTAGTTTTGAAAAAAAACGTTGGTTTGAAAAATTTATTTGTAAAAAAACTGTTGCTTTAAACAGCTTTATTTAAAAACAGAATAAAATAATAGATTTCTGGTTTTAAAATTATAATATGGTATTTCCCTCCCGGTTAAACAGGGAGAAATAGACCCTTTCCCAACAGCGGCGGATTGAGGGTGGCTATAGGGTCTAAAGCCCACCATAACCAATTCCTAAAATTAATTGAAATATAGAGAGCAATAAATTACAACGTGTGGAGTTTTTTTTTCCTTTACTTAAATTTCTGTGATTTTCTGTGCAATTGTGTGATTTTCAGTCCAAAGTCATTCCCGTACTCAAAAATTTGGCAGTTTTTGACAAAAGTCATCGCTTACGAGAGAGTAAATAATTTCCCTTACCTGTGATTTTCAGTCCGAGAAATTTCTTCGGCCAGAAAATCACAGCACAGCAAAATGTCATTTTGACAGTAAAAAAGTGAAAGCCAAACATCGTGCCGTACTTGTCTCGCACATTAGGTAATACGGAATTTGATTAAATTTGCGTTCCCGTACTTTTGCACAGTTCTGATATTTTTTAGAATATTTTCACGTTGCTCTCCAAAATCTTACAGTTTGTGGTTTTCTGTGCACAAAGTAAACGATCGGACCTATATATTTTTGAACTGTTAAATTTGATGGAAATCAGACAAAATGAGGCTGAACAGTTTATGTACATGTTATGTAATTTTCTTTCTAAGCCCCAAAAGAATTTGGTTGGGATTAAAGCCTTAAGGGAATTGGAGAAGAAGCGTGTTCGGGGCAATACAATAATTATTCCCTTAAAACAAAGCTCAGAAAATTGAGACGAAAAAACCAGCTCGGGAATAAGGCCTGACAAGAATTGGACAAAAAACGTTGTCGGGTTTAAACAACCAATTCTCTAAAAACTTATTCCAGGGAGTGTTTCGGTCTTAACTCTGGGGACTGTCAAAGTCCGAAGTTGGGGCTTAAGCTTGAAGAGATAATTGAAAAAAAAACGGGCCGGGTTGGAACAACTAACATGTAAAAGGCATTAACAATTTATCGTTAAAACTTAGCTTATTTAACAAAAAATGAAGTTGAGACTTAAACCCAATTAGATTTTGAGAAAAACGAGATGTTAATTTTAGTGAAATTGCTTAATACAACAGAAATTGTTTCTTACGAACAGCCAGGGCCTAGAGAATCTTATGGGGCTTATATTTCCCAGGTCGAAGTCAATTATACATGCAAAACATTTTTGGACTAAGCAATAATATACAAAATAAAGGAGCCAAATTCCACATGCGTGAGTTTTCTCTATCAACTCAGGAAATCAAATGAAAATTGCAAATGAAAATTGCAAATGAAAATTTGAAAATGCTCTAGACTGTAGATCTAGAGTGACGTGCAAATTTATCGACTTATTTTTTGAGCAAGAATATAAAGCGTAGGTATATGCAGCTTATACACGAAAATTCATTCACGCTTACAGAATTAGGCCGCATGCTATTTTTAAGAGCAGCCTTTTCTTATGTCCGACTAAAAGTCCAGAAGTTATGACTTTTCATTTTTCAATCGGCAAAATATTGTTTTATGTGCTTTCTCAGTTCGAACAAAACAGATAACTATCTACCTTACTAGTTTAAAAGCAATTTCTACCATTGAAATAAAATCGAAGCTTGTAACATGCTGTCGCGAAGAGCTAAGGGTTCTTGGTACACAGCACACCATAAGGCTCTGTTGGGTTCCTGTCCACAGTGGTGTCCTAGGAAACGAAAATGCTGACGAACTGGCAAGAATAGGATCATAATCAAGCAGACTCAACAGTTTAGATCCCACCTTGTAATCTTAAGCGGGAAATCGAGAGCAAAGTTCTAGCTACAACTAACAAGAGATGGATCTCGCTCGATACCTGTGTTATAACTAGACAATTATGGCCAAATTTCAACAAACAAAAGACCGATAAGATCATCCAACTGAGAAAAAAGTCTCTATCTCTTCTCGTGAGCATTACCAATGGACACAACCAACTGGGTTGCCACAAGAAAATGATGAAGCTCAGTATGATGATTTATGTAGAAGATATGGCGACGACGAGATACATGAGGACACTCCTCACTACCTGTGTCACTGCCCTGCTTTATGTCATCTAAGAAGCAGACTCCTCGGGAGACACTTCCTCACTGATTTAGAGGAACTATCTGACATTACAAGCAGTAACATGTTAAAATTTATTATGGCTTGACAATTCTTAAATCTGACTTAACAAAGCAGTCACATGACCCAACCACTGATCTATCAAACTCATCCGCCAGACGTTGCATGGAGCCACTGCTCCTACGGGCCTGCTGGAGAGATGATTTAACCGGTGGGCGTAAGGGGGGATCTTGCCCTTTACGGACAATAGTACGTTTGCCCCTCCCAAACCCGGTGATTGTGCCGACGTACACTTCAGAACATGTAGGTAATCCTGACTGAACAGGGTAGGCGCAGGGACCAACCACTAATCAATCAAACTCACCCACCAGACGTTGCATGGAGCCACTGCTCCTACGGGTCTGGTGGAAGGATGATCTACTCGGTGGGGGAAAGGAAAGAGACTACGCCCTCAAAAGACAATGGTGCGTTAACCGCTTCTCAACCCGGTGATTATGCGATACCTCTCCTACACCTTGGACCGACTAAACAAATCAGCCACATACACCAACCACGGATCTATAAAACCTACCCACCAGACTTTGAATGGAGCCACTGCTCCTACGGGCCTGGTGAAGGGATGATCTACCCGGTGGGGGTAAGGGAAAGACTCACGCTCTAAAACACTACGGTGGGCTGGAATTTCCCCTACCCGGTGATTGTGCCGAAGAACACCCCTTCAATTACACCAACCACTGATCTATCAACCCATCCACCAGACGTTACATGGAGCCACTGCTCCTACGGGTCTCGTGCGGGGAAGATCAATCTAGTGGGGGTTAGGGAAAGCAAAACGCCCTCAAAAGACAATGGCGGCGTCAACCTCTCCTCAACCCGGTGTTTATATAGCGACAGACACTCATTCAATTATTTGAAAACAACTTCGACTTTTCAGGCTACAGCTTGTTAGAACTTCAAAGACGCCCTTTACGGGCTATGTCATAAGATTCATCATAGGTTTATTTTTGTAAGGGGATTAAAATTCCTTGGGTACCACAATGGATCTACACTGATCTAAGTGTGACGGTAACAAGACCAACTGTCAGCCCACTCACCTAACCCAACCTTACTAGTTGATTTGGCTAGTTCAGGAAAATGAGATCTTCAGAGTGCGTATACTTTTATTGTTGTCACAAATTGCATCTCCAACTCCTCCCCCCCCCACAGCCAAATCCTAGATCCGCTACTGCTTCCCACCCATACGTCTTTTCCATTGCCTCAGCCCAACCTACACGCTGCTTTTTTCATACCTTATGTGAATCACCCTGTGTAAGAATAAATTTCGAGTTTTCGTTCTAGCTCAACTAGGCTAAGAAGATGATAACGCTATACAACAATTTCGATTTTTCAAATTTCTTGAAAACTACTCTTATGATTTTTATTAAAATTCGTGTCAGGAATTCTTTAAGCAATTTCAAGAAAACTACTTATAATTTTCAAAATTTAACCAAAGACATCAATAAACGGTAAGCAAGGTTTTTGAAGTTTTTTGTTGGAAAATTGCTTAATTATTATTTTTTTTGTATACACAAAAAATCATAGACCAAACAAATTGTTTCTATATTACTTTTACTTTTTTCACACTTTCCCATTACAATACAAAGTATTACGGTTTTGAAAACCTAAATGCAACTAGGGGCAACTTTTCTTTCGAAATTGATTTTTCCGTATAACGGTAAAATTATTAGAACTTTTATGTAGGTGGGAAGGTATTTGCAATATATTTTACAGATTATCTTACATTGACTCAAGTCTGAAAACTGCTATTAGAAGTAATTTATTTTATTCGTCTTCTCTGATAAGCTTAAATAATATGGGATGAGTTAGAACGAAAAGACCAAATTCAGTGATGCTAAGAAACTAAAAGAAAAAAAAAATTACCTTTTCAAAGCAAAATAAATGCAATTCATTTTTTATTTGTGACAATATTATCTTGGGAAATTCCATTTATACTCAAATACCTACGTACATATTTATAATTCTAACGCATATCCCTGTCATCTTTGTGGGTCGGTTTATGGTCGCTTCCCACAAACACTTTGCTTTCGCTGCCGTCTTAGTTTGTATATATGGATGTCCTTGTTCCGGTCCTCGTCCTGGCTATACTAGATAGTTTATATCTTTATTCTAGACTGTGGAATTGAGATTTGGATTGCAATTTCTTCTTTTACTAATCCTCACTTTGTTTTTCGTGCCTGACTTAGGATGAGTAGGTTGCGATGGATTGAGTGTAGGTGTATAAGTGTATAAAATACTTACGGCAAGAATGAACCAACAAACATTCATATAAAGTTGTTTGTATGTGTCAAACGAGGGAGAAATGTAATTTTTCTTCCTTCAAGAAGTTATCAAAATTTATTGTCAGATATTATTATGGCAACGTCTCCGCCTTCACCTGTTATGCTGACACATTTTTCAGGTGTATTCTGTCAATTCGGCCCTGACATCAAACACCCACCTACACCATACCACCCACACTTAAACCAATCTACAACATACCTCCTCATCTCTCTACTCGCATATTATATATGGTTGGCAGATTCCAAAAGTGGACACCAGGCGATCTGGTGAACGGCTATACGACTACGACTTCGACGACTACGACAACAACAACGACAAGTTGACTACTACGACGAGCAAGTGATTTAGAGGAGATTTTCTGTTTTTATGAGTGCCACCTGCAAAGTAGTGAACTTGATTTTCGAAACTTCTCTACCGAACCATGAGATGGAATTAAGGCGGACATTTTGTGGGAGCAAAGCAAAGTTTATTGCATCAATAAAATGGGTATATATATGTGAACCGACGTTTATGAAGCTATGAAATAAAAGTACATACATATATAATAATAATGGCAATAGAAATAAAGCGGTCCTCACATCAAGCAAGGATATATTCATTCACATACTATTGTATACCTGTATCTACCTACACAGAAAAGGAGGGTTTTAAATGCAATTTGCTTTTGGTAATATTTTTTTGGAGTGGATTTTGTTTAATATAGGATGAGCTACGAATGGAATTGCGATCAAAAAGGATTTATAATGTTTATTGTGGAAAATACAAAATAGTGAAACGGAACGAATTTTTATTAAGTAACGCTTATTTAAATGGACATTATGAAAAAAAGAAACTATATCTTAAAGCCAATTTTTCGATAGTCAGTAAAACTTGAAATAATTACTATCTCTTCAGATAAAGCAAACATTTCATTCTGTTGCTATAGTATTTTTTTCAAACTGATGATTTAATCATGGTCTTTAAGGATACAGTAGGTATGTAGAATGTAGGTACCTATACTAGGGTGGGGCTTAATTTGGAAATGTTCGAATTTTGTGTGTGCTTCCATAAAAGTGATCATATAGTGTGCAAAATTTCCAAAATTCATTAAAATTGCACAAGTTCATAAACATATTGTACTTGTATAATGTGTTTAAATACATACTACGAGTACCTTAATGAATATATTTTCTATACAAGTTAAATGTAGTTTTTAAGGTAAAAAAGTATACCAAAGTATAACCAAATTTAAAAAAAAGAATCTATCAATTTTTACACTGTAAGCCAATTTTTTCGAGTAAAATAATGTGAAAATATGTTTATTTTTTATGGAAATCTAAACTTCTCGGTGGAAAGTATTTACGTTAACCAATTTAAATCACTTTTAGAAGGAGTGTCGAAAGTAATCCGTACATTCTCAAATTAAGGGCCACCCTTATATGAGATATAGTTTTCTTATAGAGAAAAGAGAAAAATTACATGTTATGTAATTTTTACTTGCGATATACGTAGTTTAGGGCAAGTTTAGGATTCGTGCGAAAAAAAAAATTCGAGATAATAATTTTCCCTAACATTACGATGATAGACAACGCGAAAAAAGTGGGTCTCGCAATTCTGTCTGTCTGTCCGTCTGTCTGTATGTACCTCAACCTGCAGCCTGAACGGTTGAAGCGATTTTCTTCAAACTTTGGACTTAAGGTTTTTATGGGATTCCCTAAAGGGGAAATTAAAATTTTTTTTTTAGCTCAAAAAATAACGGTACCTGCCATACAACCAATAACGATTAAAAAAAAAAATTACGAGCTACTATA
The DNA here is from genome assembly GCA_949320155.1 of Melangyna quadrimaculata. NCBI lineage: Eukaryota > Metazoa > Arthropoda > Insecta > Diptera > Syrphidae > Melangyna > Melangyna quadrimaculata. The sequence continues at coordinate 171,763,109 of OX439485.1, read as the reverse complement.
ATTACGACAGTTAATATTTTGGTAGAAAAAAAAATGTATAACAGTTTTTAACGGTACCTGTCATAGAACCGATTTTTTGGTTTTCAAATTTCTCGTTAACGGCTACACCGATTTGAACCACATTTTTTGTGTAAGAGGTCCTTTACAATTCTTAAAATTAAGCATGTAAAATTTTTGAAAAAAATAATTTTTGGATTTTTAAAAAATATTGAAATTTTTTTTTTGAAAATTCAATATCTTGTAAATGGGTCGATGATTTTTTTTCAAATTTTGTGAAAAATTGTATTTTATTAAATACTAAAAGTTGGCATACCAAATTTAATTTTTGAAAATGTTTAAGAATTTTTATATATAAAAAATTATTTAAAAAAAAAAAAAACGCACTAAAGATTTTTGAATTTTTTTTCCATAAATTCATATTTATCAAACAAATTAGAAAGCATACTTTTGTTTGAGCTCTATCCGTTTTAGCTATTAAACAAAAAATATATTTTATATTTTAAATTGTTTTTAAAACTTTTTTTAATGATATCATAACGTTATAGAACCACTATATATGCACATTGTCAATTTTAAGCTACATTCAAGTTGTATGCTACGAGAGCAAGTTAGTGCGATCCAGTCATGCCAATTTTTTGTCTAAGCCCCAAAAGAATTTGGTTGATGGGACTACGAATAATGGACATGTCTAATGCAAAGGCAATTAATCCCTTAAAACAAAGCTCAGAAATGGGACGAATAAGACAGCTCGGGACTAAAACTAAGTCGTGGTCGTCGGGGTTAAACGGCCGATTCCCTAAAAAACTTAACTTATTCCAGAGAATGTTTGGGACTTAACTCTAGAGACTGTCAAAGTCCGAAGTTGGGGCTAAAGCTTGAAGATATAATTGAAAAATCGGGGTTAGTGCTTTACAATTGACATGCCAAATGCAACAACAATTATTTACCCTAAAACTTAGCTTATTTAACAAAAAAAAGCAATTGGAAATCCCGATTAGAATTTGAGAAAAACGAGGTGTCAATTTTAGTTTAATTGTTTAATACAACAGGAATTGTTTTTTTAAGGCCAGCCAGGGCACAGAGAATCTTTGAGCTTATATTTCCAAGTTCGAAGTCAATTATTAATACAAAACATTTTTGGGCTGAACAATTACCTACATACAAGATCTCTATAGTCAAGAAGCCAAATTGCACAACGTGAGTTTTTTCGGTGTACTTAGAAAATCATGCAGAAGCAAATGAATATTTTCAATCCGGGAAAGTAGCATAATCCCGAACGTCAAAATCCCGAATCGCAAAAATTTTTCGGGATTAATCCCGAGTATCCATACTTTTTAAGTAGTACTTTTTAGTACTTTTTTAATACCTTTCTTATAAATCAAGAAATCATGTAAAATGATATCTCTTCTTGGAAATTAATGAATTTTCCGAAATTTGTTAGTACTTTTTAGCAGGAAAAAAAAAAATTTATAATTATTTCTTCATTAAAAATTATTAAACACAGAAAAACAAATGTTCACTTCAGGACCATTGCATATTTACATTTATTTAGGACTAGATTATTAGGAAACTAAAAACAAAAAAAATCAATTCAAGAAGTTATTTACATTTAACACAAAATCAAAAAAAAAGTCCGCAGCCGCACTTAAAAAAATGTTGGTTCATCACGCCTGCGATTTTTAATACCAAAAGGAGTGCTAAGCCATTCGGGATTTTGCTATTCGGGATTTTGACATTCGGGAATTTGACGTTCAATAATTTACAATTCGGGGTTTTAACGTTCAGGATTTTTCAATTCGGGATTATGGCGTTCGGGATTTTAAAATTCCGGATTTTACATGCAAAATTTGTCAATTCCAGGATTTCGATACCAACACTTGCAATCCCTTTAGGCTCTTAGAGTGACCTGCAAATTTATCGATATTTTTTTCATCAGGAATTTAAAGTGTATGCATCAGTGTATAGACGAAATCCATTCACTCTTGCAGAATTAGTCCGCATGCTATTTTTAAAAGCAGCTTTGACTTATGTCCGACTAAAAGTCTTAAAGTATTGAAATTTTATTTTTCAATCGGCAAAATATTGTTTTCTGTGCTTTCCAGTGGCAGTCCGAACAAAACAGAAACCTATCCGGCGCGAACGCAGATAGGGGTTTTGCGGGTATAATTCCCCCCCCCTCCCCCGATATGAATCAAATTAACTTCCTCGTATACAAATTTCACTCTTAATTTTTGAGTTTCCAGTTTTCCCAGGAGATACAAGTTGAATGAAAAGATGACCTCTTATATGTAACTTAAGTAGATATCCATGTAGTTATTATGTATCTACTACATATATCTCTTTCTCCCTGAAAATATTTCACCCACAAAACCACGCTGGCGCAGACATATACACCATGCCTGTCCAAATTTGATTTTTAATGCTGGTGGAGGCAGGCGCGAACGCAGAGGGTGGTTTTGATTAAATTTGTATTCAATCGCCACCGGAAAGTGTTAGCATTCCGTACCATTATTTTAAAAATTAATATTATTTGATTAAAGCAAAAAATTGTTTAAAATAGATTAGATTAATAATTTTAGATTAATAATGACTTTATTTACCATAATTTCTTAATCCTATGTTGTAACAATTCATTTAATAAGCATGGCCTACGCCGTCTGCCAGAGTGACAATTTAATGTTAGAATAAGTAAATTATATTTAAATATCTTTTTGTTCTTGTACTTTATCGTTTTATAGTTAGAAGATCTCATCTATAATATTCTGCCTATATCTCAAACCCCACTTAACGTATTTACACAGCTGTTTCCAATTTTCACCATCTAGTATATTTTTCATTTCCACGTTGCTTAGGTTATTTTTACTAAAAACTGATCTTCGGATTTCCACCAGGATAGGACATTTTCCCAGAAAGTGATACACGTCTTCTCTCACTCTCATATTACACAAACCACATATATCTAAAAGATCGTTTCTGTATGGAATAAAATTCAATTGAATAATCTCCGCTCTTGTTTTTAAAATGCAGCTTATTTCTTCTGTAGAGTACCTCGAATTAAAGTAGTTCACATTCATTAAATTATGATTGAGCTGGGCATAAATATTGCGTTCCATAGATGACCTGGCCTTTATTTGAAGCTCCAGTCTTTTTTGCGTGTCGACTACCTCAATGAGTTCGTATAAATCGGATTTCCATGCCTCGATATTATCTATACTTAGAGTTAAGGGATAATTACCATATTCAGCCAAGCGCTTCCATTGGGCATACCACGAAATGTTCTTCCTTATTATGAGCATACTGATCCTTTTTGGCAATCTTCTATCTTCCATCTTAAGAGTTTTTAAGGCATAGTCAACTTGCATTTTAAGGGTTGATATGAAATATGGAGATAGCCCAGTTTCAAGTAAAAGAATGTGGTTTGGTGTAGCCTGTGGCAATTTAAAAACTCGTTTTAAGAAATATCGAAGCAGTTGCTCTACTTCTTCATACTCTCCATGTCCCCAACTTTGTGCAGCATAACACATTATGGCCTTTGATGTTGCCTCAAAATAAAATAACTACGTACATTTTGATGATAACTAGGATCGTCTAGGATCGTCTGACTAACGCATACCTGCGAAGTTTTTGTTTGTAATCGCGTAAACAAAAATTGAAATCTGACTTAAGCGGGCCTGATGCAAAACAAATTACGTTCGTAAACATGAAAAGTGTGTAGAAATCAAGTCGGCGCACGTCGTCGGGCAGTTTGGGCCGAAAAACATTCTGATGGAAAAAAGGAAATTCTGAATATTAAAAAAGGAAAACATGTAGGTAGATATGTATGTATAAGTAAATGAAATGGCTTCTAAATACATATTATCAGAATTTTTGCCCATCTTAGAATATTAAGTTCCATACATCACCCAAAATCCATAAAATCGGCTTTTCCCGCATTAAAATTTAATCTAAAAAATTTCGTATTTTTTTATTTAATAATAATTCTGAAAAAATCTGATATTTTGGAGGAGGAGGAAGTACCTTAACAGATAGGTAAGAAACATAATTTTGGCGTACACAGAATATTTCGTTCCAAAATGTCACCCCAGAGGCCCTTAAATCGGCTTTTACCACGTGAAAATTTAATATAAAAAATGTCGGGTTTTTAATAATAATTATAAAAAATCGTATTTTCCGCGCTGCCATGTTTACAAACACAAATTTATTAAACAACTGCCAGCGGTTTTCTTTCTGCGGGAGAAGAAAAATAAAATCGATATGCAGAAGCTAAGCAGGTATGCGGCAAATCTGCCGCAGATTTCTGCGATTACGAACTCGCCCTAAGTTCTTAAGAATTGGAATTTAGCAGTCTTTGAATACAAACTAGTCAATACTTACAGAAATTTGCTCATAAAAGGACCACAATACATATAAATGAGAACAAAATAATTAATTTTTCAAAAAATGGCAGCCTAATTCTCAGCAGGAACAATTTAAATGAAAGCAGGAAACTTCTAACAGTACCCAACTTAAAATAGAATATTTTTTTTTTTTAATTTCAACTTTCTTAATAATTTTACTGATTGAGATTTTTATGCAAATGATTATGAAATAATTAGTTTTTTTTATCGATTTTAAACAAAAAACTAAAAAATCTTGTGCTGTCTCTGGCTGTCAAGTAAAAATTTAATTCAGAGAAAATGTCTTCTTTTTTTTAGAATAACTTTTGTAATATTTCAAAAATAATTGGTTTCATTTTAATCGGAATTGAAACATTATTGTCCTTCAAGTCAAGATTTCGACTTTTCGTGATAAAATATAATATTTATGAACATCTTAAATTTTTCAACAACACCGCCCCCCTCCCCCCACACGAAATTTTTTTTGCGTCTGTGGTGGCTGATAACTATACTAGTGATTTTGCTGGTTCACGCAAATGAGCTTCTAGAGGGCTAATACTGTCAAAACGCAGCTTCTGCCAGTGAGACCTCTCTTAGATATCATTTTTATTTTTGTTTCAAACTAAAATTGAAATTTCACCTCTAGGAAATAACATAAAAAGGTATTACACCAAATTTGAAGTAAATCCGTGAAACCGTCAAGGCTCTAGCTTGATGTTCATCAGGACGCACAGACAAATAGACCGACCGATGCGACGGACGTGTTGACGTAAATCACTTTTTTGGAATTCTGCGTCATCGTATTGTAAGTTTTTATTAAAACCTACCCGTTTTTTTTGACACGAATATAATTTTTCAACTGGTGTAGGTGTAGGTGTAAAGTAGCTTTGCATTCATGGATATGTTTTAAGGATTTAAATAACTGTTGCAAGGTACAGCATATTTTGAATTCTATCCCTCTTGATTAATCTCCTAACTTAGAGAAAACAGGATCAGGATGACCTGTTAATCAACGTCGAAAAAAGACTTTTATGAACAAAAAAAAAATAAACTTAATGACTTGCGTTGATTAAATTTTCATAAATAAAAAAATAAGTAGGTAAACTAAAACGTAATTCATCCTTTTATAAACTAAAGAAGACTTCAGTTCGTCTCGCGAAACTAAAGATCAAATTGAAAAAAAAAACTCTCATTTGGTTTTGTTTATTCTCCTTTTCTTATCCTCTAAATGAGTGAATTTCTCTTATTGACATTTTCGTTCGCTGTATACTCAAATTATGATGGCCTTCCTCAAAGCTGACGACAGCTAGATTAAGGTCTTACCACCTACATAATGTTTTTTTTGTTTGTTTGTTTGCTTGCTCTTCCTTTCACAATCATCCCCTTTTTTAAGCTGCTTGGACTTTAAGATGATAAATGTACAAAGCACTCAAACAAAAAAAATTGAGGAAAAAATTCCTTATGCGGTTGTAATAGCGCAAGGCAAGGACATTTTGTTGGGTTGAAACAGGATCATTGCATCATTGTAGGGCTGGCAAGAATTCTTCATAATTTGTGTTGTTGTTGCCCTGCATATTGTCCTCACATAACTGGTGATGGTGGTGGCTTAGCTTATGGAGATTTTTCTCTTTTCACTATGTAACATTACAATATGATATTGCAACATTTAAAATATGTACCTAAATGTTCCAATTACTTTCTTTTTACAAAAGAAAGAACAAATCATGAAAACTTTGACTAGATAGGATGAGCAAAGAAAAAATAACCAAGATATTATTCCAACAAAGCCATAGCTATTATAGAGGCAATTCATTGAGTTTAATCCTCTTCTGGTCCTGTCATAACAACTTATCATGTTTTTTTTTTTCTTGTGTAAGAAGGGCCTTTTTTATGGACATAGAAAAAAACCGTATGCTTTGCTAAGGCTTCTAAAGAAAATACAACAAAGTTAGTAGATTGTATCAGCTACACATAGGTAAAGCATAACCTTTTTACAAGTTAATTAATATCATAATATGTCAACATACTTTATGTATGGGTTGACGTATTCAACAGGTATATTTTAATGGTGACAAGAAATCAGTATAAGGATTTAAAATTACATTATGGTACTAAGGGTTCTAGGGTATATATAGTGAAAAATGATAGTGAGGGATTAAGGTTAACATTGAAGGTAAGTAAAGGTAGGTATGTATGTATTAAAGCTAGGTAGTTTATTATTTAATTAGGACTATTTTTGACGTGATTCCTATTCAATTTTCTTGATATTGGGTAGGTTCAGAGAACTTAGGGGACTTGCAAGTAAGGCAAAATTATAGACTGTGATTGGCCAGCAGTCGAAAGTTCCCTTCATTTGAAACAATTTTTCGACAGCTGACCAATTACAGTCTAGAAATTTGCCTTACTTGCAAGTCCCCTAAGTTCTCTGAACCTACCCATTAAGAATCATGAAGTCTTATATTTACCTATTGACCGTGAATATAAATTAATCATAATTTGCAGAGTACCTACTATAATTCTGTAAGTTATCGGATTAGAGTGAAGACCAGCTAAATCCATCTGCTTTTTCCCAATTAAGTCTATTTCAAAATTAAATTAAATAGAAAAACATTTAAATCTTTTCAATTCGTTTGAATTTAAATAAAATGAAATCCTAAGAATATTTTCATTTTTTTTTTCTATTAATTTGTTGTATTTATTTAAATCCAAGCTACATTGACTTCCACTGTAATATCTTGCGTCTTAGTTCCAGCCTTTTAATTTTGGGTAAAGCCCGAGTTAGTTAACTGTGGATAAAGTTACAGCAGGAAGCTGTTTTTAATTGATGATGAATTCAGAATGACTTAAGAAACAAGGAAGATAAAATATCATAAACATCTTGAGTTATCCAAAGTCATCAAATTTGTTGAGTTAACCCGGATTTAACTTTAACCCCGCACTGAAAAGCTGGTCCTTAGAAAAGTCACAATTGATTCAGACTGCTCAGGTCAACTGCTATTATGTGTAAAAAACAACACACTGGGACTTTCAAACTCTCCAAAGAAGAAGTAACTCCTGAATAACTCAACAGATCCTTTTAAAAGCAAGAATGCTTTTTAGAATTATTGTTGACAAATCCAATTGTAGAGATAACTCGCTCCTGGTGAAGAACTAAGACTTACAGATATAAAACAAACATATACGAGAAAATTGAATTTAAAAATGTTGAAATACATACGAGTAAGTGATTTTTAATTGCCATAACATGCAGGTAGATTCCAACTATATGGCAAGTTATGGATTCGTAAAAAAACGATTTTTGAGTTAATGCAATCCACTAAAAAAAAATTCTCTATCTTTCTGTCAAACTGACATTACTGTAGCACTTAGAAATTCCCATTTCATTGTTTGCTTATGATCAAAAATTACATAATTTAGTTTCTGCCAATTGTTGGATGTGAACGGAAGCGTTTTTATATGCAAGAGTGTCAAAAAAAGCTAACTTGTGTTGGACCAGTTTTCACAATAAAGCAAGTACAGTTTTATAACCTATTTTATGTTTTAAGACAAAATTTTCCACATTTCATGATAAATTTAAAAAAACTGTGTTTTGCAATGGCACTTTTCAAACTTATGCCGTTTTTATTTATAATATTTTTGACTAATCATATCAAATAAATTTTACCTCAAATTGTTTTATCAAATTATGCCATTATTTCATTTTGCCAACGGAGTGTTGAACTAACTCCAAAAAAAAAACCTTAGGTATGTGAATAACTTAATTTTTTTTCCAGAAAAATGACTTCTTTAGGAGAGAGTTTGGGAAATCTTTTATTTTTGCACCTTTGTCATACATCTTCTTCTTAATTTTGTTGGATTCCAATAAATAAAATATCGAAGAAGCAAGAAGAAGTTAAAAAAAGGTCTAAATATTAAAAAAAATAATATAATGAAAAATCGTATGACTTTAAAAATTAAAACTAATTTTCTGAAGAATCAAGTTTTTAGAGTTATGCCGGTTTTCTCTTAGGGCGACGATATGCTTAAGCTTATACAGTTTTATTAGGGCTGGCCACGAGACGAGACTCTGTGAGACTTTTGTAAGTCTCGTCTCGGTCTGCTTTACCTGACTCGACTTTCCCCTCCCATTTCCATATGCAAACGTTCAAAACCAATGTGCATCGGTATCTCCTTCTAAATCCTCTCCTACTTACCTAATCGCTCGTGCTGTGTTAAAAACATTTTAAGGGTAGCCATAACCCCTTTTGCGCGCGTGGAATTTATAAAAAAAAATCGAAAATTTTCAGTCTCGTCTCGGTCTCGTCTCTAAAAAATAATATTTCCGGCCAACTTCTTGATTATTGGAACGAAATATTTTCGATAATAGTTTGAATACGTGCAGAAGAAAATAAATATTTAACTGAAATTGGATTTTTTAATTTATTAGACTCTCTGTAAATTTCGGTCCAAATATACAGTCTCGTCTCGGTCTTGTCTCAGTCTCTTCTCGGATGATTAAAAGCTAGTCTCGTTTCGTCTCGTGGCCTGCCCTTATTTTAATTAGTTAAAAAAAAAAATAACGGTTCCTACCACACTATTTTGTTAGCCAGAAACGAAAACTTAAAAAGTTTACAAATTTAATAATTTTTTTAATTTAAAAATATATTCAAAATTTTTAATTGAAAACTCAATATTTCGAAAACGAATTAGTCGATTTTTATAAAACTTGGTGTGATTTTTATTCGTAAACATTTTCTTGAATATTTGTAAAAAAAAAAACATATCCCTGCCACCAAAAATAATGGTACCAAACATATTGAATAAAAAAAATCTTATTTTCCTCGAAAACGGCTCCAACGAATTGAACAAAAAATATGTGTTTATTCCCTATATAGTCTAAATAGGTACACTTTAAATCTATAGAACCACTGTTTATATTTACGAGTTTCTTGTTATTGAATAAACTGATTAAATTATTTTTTTGTAAGCTGTATGCTTGTACAAAATATTGCATGTCAAAATTTTCAAAAAAAAAAAATAAAAATAAATAAGTAATATTTTTTGGATTTGGATGTAAAAATTAAATCAGAAATTTTCTTGAAAATTCGATTTTTCAAAACAAGAGGTTGTTGAAATTTTTTGAAATTAAACATTTATCTGAATAGTTATAATTACTCTAAATTGGTATCCAATTGGTTTTACTAAAAATGTTTTTTTTTTTTTTTAGTTATAATACATTTTGTTAGCAGTTAAAAAATTAATAAGAAGATGAAGAAATTTAAATATTAAAATATTGAAATTACTTGTTTTAAGTGGAGTGAGTGAATAAAATTCAATTAAAAAGTACAAGTGACCTCAACTTTAGAAATAATTGTGTTTCGCCCAAGGTATAACAGTGGGCTCTTCAGTCAGTCTGTTATACCCTACTAAGACACAAATTTTGGTCGATGTTTACCGACCCTGGGTGCATGAATTTAAACAAATTCCCCTAGAATAATAAAATTCACAGTATCTTTTTGCTGTGATTTTTATAAGAGTCGGTAAACATCGACCAAAATTTGTGTCTTAGTAGGGTATAACAGACTGACTGAAGAGCCCACTATTATACCTTTGGCGAAACACAATTATTTCTGGAGTTGAGGTAACGTGTACTTTTTAATTGAGTTAAAAAATTAAGTTCATACTATTGATATTTTTTTAATATTCATGTTTTTAAACATAATAAGCCACTTGAACAGTTTTAAGCTCATCAGGATAATTAAGTACTACGATTTTAAGACAATATAAAATAAATTTTTTTCTAGTTCAAACATTTCATTTATTGAAAAGTTATTAAAAAAATACTTAAAAAGCAGACAATACCAAGTTTAATATAAATCGACGCATCTGTTCAGTCTGTAGGTAAGCGTACCACTAGACAGACGTATAGATAAAATTTCGGACCCATTTTCTTCCAATCATCTATTAAAATAAATAAAGCAACGGCTCGTGAAAAATCAGAGCCTAGTGACTAACAACTCGCAACCATTCCTGTGTGCGCGTGTGGATAGGAATGGAAGGGACCTACAATTTTATGCCAAATCCAAACAGCTAGACGAGAAGAACTTATTCATGACAAGTGATACTCTTGAAGGATTTGTCAATTCATCGCGAGAGGCAGTAGCCCTGAATTTTTTTTATTTTTTAGGTGGTCATCTATTATTGTAATAAAATTTTTGAACAAAATCTTGGGTAAGAATTAATTGAAGACTGTAATACAAATGCATATTGCAAGTAAAAAAGCGAGGCTAACGAGCAAAAATTACAAAAATTAAGAAAATGGTTATTTCTAAATGGGTAAGGGTATCAATTTTATCAAAATCAAAAGACTTAACGTTTCCTTTTTTATTTGAATATTGTCTTGCGCAAACCTTTGCTCGAAAAAAAAAGTTTGGTTAAAAGTTTTAAAGTCATTGATATTTGATTTGTGTATGTCACTTTTGTTAGCTTCCTTATGTAAGGCCTTATTGCGAGAGTCTTTTCCGAAGAAGTCTAGTCAATAAAAGTCGATCAGAAACTCATATAAATTCATAAACAATTCGACAGAATAATTTGTCGGCTAAGTGGCCAGTGTGCCCATTCCTTCAGAAATATATGGGTGAATTTTGGCGAATGTTGTGTTTTCAGCGAGCTCAAACTACAGACAAATATAATTAAGTAATAAAAATCCTTGAAAAATCCAATAATTCAAAAAAAAATGAATGTATTTTATAATTTTGATTTATTTTATTAAATAAGGAAATTCTTAATATTTGTAAAAAGTTTTCAAGAGAGGAAGAATATTTAATAAAATTCTGCCTTAATCATGCCCATTTTTGAATCTCTCTAGGCACTTTTGAAAAAAAAAATAATAATAACACTGGGGCGTATACGCACTTTTTTGTTTTATTGATTTGTAAACTAAATTTAATAAATTTTTGTAAGTACATGTTAGTGGGTAATTATAATGTTAGCCAATCAATTGACTTTTGTTCTTCTCATTTTTAATTTGCTTATAAATTTCCAATATCTTTACATAGAAAAACAATTTTCGCCTGACATTAACGTATGTTGAGTTTGAGTCTATCTTGCTTAGAATAAATATTGTTTTATCTTTAAAAGCTTAAAATACTAAATTTTTTTTTTCATGGCTACTGCTTCTTGCGAGGAATTGACAAATCCTCCAAGAGTATCAATTGTCATGAATAATTGCTTCTCTTCTAGCCGTTCAGATTCGGCATGTAATTGTAGGTCCCTTCCATTTCTGTCGACACGCGCGCACATAGGAATGGTTGCGAGTTATTAGTCACAAGGCCCTGATTCTTCACGAGTCGTTGGGCCACTCAATTCATATCGCAAATATTTTTAACGTTTGGATTTTGTTAAATAAAATTAACTTTATTTTAAAATATAAAAAAAAAATATAGTGTGCAAAATTTTCAGTTCGCTTGTCATTTTCTCAAGTAGTTAGAAGAAAAAGACAAAAGTAGAAATCTTGCATAGGTTCACAAATTCAGTTTTTGATACAAAAATAATTAACCTTACCTAATTACCTAATCTACCTTAAACATGAATTTCACAAGCATTTGAAAAAGTCACAAAACTTGAAAATGCAATTCTTTGACTACCTCTTCAAAAATTAAGCATTTTCTTTAAAAACAAATAAAACAATAAAAATAAGCTTATAAGATATCCTCATATTTATGGGCTTGAATGATAATAATCTCCCAAAAGGTCGCTTATCTTAAAACACGGGTGCCACTTATTTAAGGATACATTTTTCAAAAGCCTTGTAAGTTTATTAGGATAACATCCCGACATTCGTGTTAAGCCCAAACTAACCCAAACCAACCCAAACCGACCCAATCTAACCAACAAGCCAAACTGTGATGGTCCATGTAAAGATACGAGTATAGAAGTGGTAAGAATCTTCTTAGCATGCACAATTTCCAGGTAAGCTAGCTCGCCTTTATAGCCCAGCCATATAGTACCTCAAGAGATAATCAATGGATGAATTTTAGCATGTATCACACGTGCTATGAAGACTATTCACGTTCAAAAAGTTCTACTATTCTAAATTCTGTATATAGAGCGATTCTAAGAGAACCAACAAAAAAAAGGATGCAAGGGTAGCATTTCTACTACCTATACCTACATCAAGAGTGGTGCTTTCGATTGGTATGGCTTTTCTAAGTCTATATTGGGCAATCCACTTTTTCGTTTCATTTATCTCTTGACACGTATACACACGGAATACATGTGAATGCATGCGGGGCTATCCAGATCCACTAACATCATCAGCATTTTACCCTTTCTTTGAACGTACAATCTATACCTGTGTATATGGAAACAATATACAGCTTTTACTCTTTCTCTAGGGTTTAGTTGAGCAGGAACGATATATGTGACCAAGAAGTCGTAGACAATTTACGAATCTATTGACTCTGGAGAACATTAGTGTCGAAAACAGGGCTGGAATTTATGACATCTATCAAATTGGGCAAAAGCTAAGGGGCGAGCCATTTAGTTGTACCTTTCAAATCGTAGTTGAATGGTATACTGTGCCCTTAAAATGTTGTAAGTGCAAACGGGCCTGAAAAAATACACCATCTGAAAACGAAAATTTGCTGATTTTTCCTAAACTCTCAGTTAAATAGAAGTCATTTTTAAGCGCCCTAGTTTTTCTGATTCTGCATAAAAGGGCCCCCTCTTCTGACTCGATCCGACCCTGATTGCAAAACATCACCCGCACCCAAAGGCAGTCATGGCTGGAATAATGGAAACCAATTCCAAAGACATGACGCCAATATAGACGGACACGGACACACAGGATGCAAAGGAAACTAACAAACACAATCGAGAAAGAGATATTCAAAGTTTTATCCTGAATTACAATTTGATTGCTTGGCCAGGAGAACAAGAAACAGGTCGTATAAGGTTGGTCGTTTTCCGTATTGTTGTTGTTGGTCGTCAGCATCCTTTTATAAAAAGGATGTCTCTACTACTTGCGCACGTCACTTCACTGAAATGCACGTAGTTTTGGTTGTCATTCTTACATACAACACACACATACATATAGGTTTACAGAGGTCCTCGTACATTTCTATGTTTGTATACGGGCGAACTTCCGGTTTTTATCTTTCTTCAAATAAATTGGAGTCCATATTCTTTTTTGGCTCGACCTGTTTTCCATTTGATTTTCATGTGTACGAGTATGGTGAGTGAGATTTGGTTTGTAGGTAGGGTGGCAATGATAAATTCTTATTTTTTTTATCGGTAAAAGGAAACGAGGTTATTTTTTTTTGTCTGTTATAAAATTAAGTGAAATGCATAAAAGACAGCAAGAAAAAAATAGATATTTAAAGAACAGCGAAGAGAATGCACTTTTTTTTTTGAAGCTTAATCGCTGATAAAAAGTTTTCACGATATTCACCCTCAAGGGACAGAGCACATTTATACCTAACCTACATACATAAGTTTGGCAATTCATTGCGCTTGAGACAGCGACGACTACGACGACGGCGAAGTATTAAAGGTACCTAAATACTCGAGATGCTTAATTTTTTTTTTTTTTATTTAACTAAAAAGGCACAGAAACTTATACCCATGATGGCGAGGCACAGGCAATTTTCTTTCGGTTTTTTTAAGTAGATAGGTAGTTTTTCTCTTTTGGGTAGGTATATAAAAATAGAGGTACCTTCTTATAGGTTTAATACCTTTAGGGGCATTAATCCTATGGAGGTAGCGAAGTGGCAAATTAAGTATAATTTCTGGGCAAGTTTTTTATTCGATTTTTTCATTTCAACATTTGGCTTTGTCGCCAAATGACAAGGACAAACGTTCATTGTATGCACTTCCAGGTGGATTAAGGAATTGTTTTTATTTTAACCCCATTTGACTATATTATACTTAGATACCTACAAACTTTGTAGGACGAATTTTTGTTGGCAAAGTAAGAAACTTTTTGAAATTACTTAAATATTTGATAGGGCAAAGACATTAATAAGTAATAAGGAAATAGTTTTCTCAATTGATATTGTTGAAGAAACTTGTTAAGGACAGTTAAGTTTTTGGTATGAAGTAATGGTCTTAGTATCTTGTGCAATCCAATCCTTATATGTTAAGATGAAGCTGTTAAAATAAATAATAGCAAAATAGGTACTACCTGGATGGATTGCAAATAATTTCTTGAAAGGACTGAAAGTTACAAATGAGCATCAAGAAGATTTATATATGAAACCTTAATTAATGTCGTCTAAGATCAACTATTTTGTGTAACTTTATTTCTATTCAATGTTGATTTTTTACTGTAAAACGTTAACATTCTAGAATTTATCGGTAAAAATTAGAAATTTTTAGCGATACCTATTGATAAAATACCGAAATATTTTGTTTTCATAATTCATTCTCGACTATATTGTCATCAGAAATTTTGGACAAAATTACCTCTTGTGTCCCCTTACCAGTTGCTTGGTGTTATAACTCCGGAATGAATTATGAAAATAAAATATTTCGGACTCTTAATTACTGAAAAATTCTAATATTAAAAAAGTAAATTCTAGACTTTCTGAGAGAATGTTCAAAATTTACATTATTTTTGAAATACCTCGAAAACTTGGCTGAATTTGAGAATTTAACTTCGATTACTTTTTCTTGGCCACGAGACGAGACTAGGTGAGACTATTGTAAGTCTCGTCTCAGTCTCGTTAAAATCGAATATTTTCAGTCTCGTCTCGGTCTCGTATATAATTGAGTCTCGTCTCGGTCTCTAGTCTCGCCTTTTTTGCGAGAAAATTTGAATTTTCAGTCTCGTCCCGGTCCCATCTCAAAAAAATACGATTTCCGGACAACCTGTTGATTATTGGAACGAAATATTTTCGATAGGTAAAAATATGATTTGTCCCCCATGTAGCTTGAATATGTGCAGAAGAAAATTAAAATTTTTAACTGAAATTGGATTTTTCAATTTATTAGACTTTCTGTAAATGTTTGTCCAAATATACAGTCTCGTCTCGGATCCTTAGATGTAGTCTCGTCTCATCTCGTCTCGTGGCCAGCCATAGTTAGAAATAAGACTTCCTTTCAAAATGAATGGCTACAAAATTTAATAAAAAAAATCCGAGCATGAAAATTTAAAAAAACAAAACTAATAGAAATCAAAAAATCATAGCTTTTTTTTTTTTTTTTTTTTAATAAACTGCTCGCAATTTTTTGTGCAAAAATTTAGGGCGGCAAGACGTATCTATATATTAATACGCTTAGCAAAACCTAAGGGTACACTTTTCTCTGTAAATACTCAACGTTGCTAAATAAATTATATAAAGGGTCCACCAAATAACTTTTTGAATATATTTTTGAAAATGCATCATCAACATCGAGTGTAGCTTCGGCTGTGTGGCACGTAGCGCCGTCCTGTTGAAACCAAATGTTGCCAATATCCTCCTCTTCAATTTTTGTGAACAAAAATTTGTTGAACATGGCCCGATAACGATCGCAATTGACTGTAACGGCCACTCCTTGCTCAGTTGAAGAAAAATCGCCCAATTATGCCTCTGGACCAAAATCCGCACCAAACAGTGACTCGTTTTGGGTGTATCGGCTTTTCAATGTATGCGTGCAGGTTTTCTGTGCCACAAATGCGACAATTTTGCTTGTTTACATACCCGCCATGATCAAAATAAGCTTCATCTGAAAAGATGATTTTTTTGGCAAAATCGGCAAAGTAATGTCGCAATATTTCCCAGCGTTGTTCAAGCGTATACACAACCATAATCGTTTAGCGGAAGAATAAAACTAATTATTTGTCAAATCAGACATGAGCTAAGTCTTACCATTCACGAAATAAGCACTAGTTGAAAAAAAAACGTTAGATGGCGGACCCTTTATAAAGCTTTGGGAAGGTTTTGCCCCACAGATGTGCAGAAATTATGTCTCTATGTAGCTGTTAACCCATTTAATGGATATTTCAAAATTTCCAGATAAATGATTTTTATCATTTTAGGGGTTGGGGTTAGAAGTCTGAAAATTCGGGAAATGATGACCATTATTTATTTGGATTTTTTGGTGAAAAATTTGGAATCCATATCTTACCGTAAAGTTTAGTGTTGGCACGATTTGGTGACAACACAGACCAAGTTTATAGCTTCTCGAATTAAACACAGTTATTGGTGTTAAGAAGTTATAAAATCCTTTAATTGAACATTTTATTAGCTTCAGTGGGTATATACATAATTCAATTAAATATACTTACATTAGTCTTTACTTTATTTATTAGGATACAATAGTTTTAATTTTATTAGATTTAAGTAATTAGTTTTTAAGGTTCTACTTGCGCATTTGAGTTGCGCGCTCAAATCACAGAAAGGTAATGAGATAGGAGACAAAGGAAAATTAAAGATGGACGCCAAATAACCATTGATATGGGGAAACTTCCGGCATATTGCTAGACAGGTAGCTGCTAGCCACTAGGAAGGCAAATACAACTGCAACATAACAACCCGATAACACTGGGCATGCAGCAGGGTTGTCAACACTTAGAAAGTAACATTTTTATATATTTTTGACCAAAATTAACTTCCATAGGAAATACATAACCCGGGGTTTAGACGAGCGAGTAGAACTAGTAGCGTTCATGTGTGTTACCCGGGGTTTAGACAAGCGAGTAGAACTAGTAGCATTTGTATCAAAGTGTTAGTTTTATGGATGTATGTGTGACTAGTAGCTCTCTGCGCGTTTTGTCAACTAGTATGATTTTTTTTAAATATTTCATACAGAAAAATATAAAAATTATGGAAACTATGGAAACAAAACAAATAAATTAAAACAATACACTACACTAGCAGGATTACTGGCAGGCTACTCCAAGGCAAAAATATTATACTATTTGCCCTGCTAGTCGACTGTCTCGTGTTCATATACCTACACTAACACACATATACGCTACTAGTTCTACTCGCTTGTCTAAGCCCCGGGTTAGTGTATCTGAACACGAGAGAGTCAACTAGTAGCCCAAATAGTATAATATTTTTGCCCGCGAGTAGCCTGCCAGTTATCCTGCTAGTGTAGTGTATTGTTTTCATTCATTTGTTTTGTTTCCATAGTTTCCTTAATTTGTATATTTTTCTGTACGAAATATTTAACAAAAATCGTACTAGTTGACAAAACGCGCAGAGAGCTACTAGTCACACATACATCTATAAAACTAACACTATGATACAAATGCTACTAGTTCTACTCGCTTGTCTAAGCCCCGGGTAAATATTGAAGTATAGTAGACAAAGCTTTAAAATAATAAACAAATATTTTGTATGTTCGACAAACATATTATGTACATAATGTTTGGAAAAAAGCGAGTTTGTGTGAAATTAAAGTTTATTTTGTATCGTATTTCTCAATATGTCTGTTCCCAACCATGACCAAAACTGCCAATATTGTCAACAATTGTTGCCCGAATCCTGTTTCACACTTCACAAATTTTGTAGTTTTGGGTAGAAGAGAGCGCTCATGAGAGAGTAAAACAATTTGCCCTCCTGACATTCTGCCCAAAAAACTTCTTTGGGCAGAAATTGTTGGTCTGTCAAATGTTAGGTTGAGGTACGTTGTATAAAACAAAAATGACTGTTGTTAGAGTAGTTTGCTTGAGATAAATATATTATATTATTTATTTTGCTTGAGATAAATATTGTATACCAATGTACTTACTATTAAAAAGGCAAAACATTAGGTGAATTATATCCTTGCATTTTGAACTTACTAAGCGGGAGCAATTTTTGATATATTTTTTTAAAGCTATAAAGTTGGGCACTTATTTAATTAACAAATTTAAAAAAGAACGTATACGCCAGGGTGTACGTAATTTCGAATTTCAATTTAGAAATTTATATTTTCATAATATGAGCATAACAAAATGTGGTTTAATTATGAAAATAAAGTACTGTAATATGTGCTTTATAGATGAATTAAGGTTAATAGTTAATAAACAAAATACATATTTAAAAAATAAGTAACCACATTATTTTTTTTTTGTTTTTAAATTCAAGACAAAAGTTTGACGAATGCTAAAGAAATGTACGTATCCGTGAATTTTGTTTGTTTGTTTTTTTTTTTTGTAATTAGTTTTTCTTTTTTAAAATTTTCAAAATTGTCATGGATCTTATATATCTAAAGTAGTAAAAAGATAATCTATGACGTATGACGTTTGTTTTGCTGGCCGATTATTCGGCCACTGGCGTTCCTAGTGAACATGAAAAATACGTAAAACGGTTATGTATTATGTATTTTCTGGCATAAAAGTCTATCATAATCATTTTTAGCATTTAGGTCAGACAGTATAATTTTAAAGAGCTGGTGCTCAATCTATTTGCATGTGCCTCAGTTGCAAGATATGGAAGAAGACGAAAGGTGGTTTCATAAAATATAAATGGTACAAAATTTAAAATTTTTTACCAGTTACTGAATATCTAATTTTTTTCCGAAAACCTTTCAATAAATTTAGTCTAGGAAAGATAGAAAATTTAATATGGGCAAGTGGGAACAAATTAATTCATGAAATTGTGCTGCTGGTATCGACTCAGAATTATTATCCGCAACAACATTTCCAAAGTTCCCCAAAATCCCCGCAGTGGCTTTTTGTATAGACGCATTTAAAGAGGTGGCCAGGGGGGGAAGGTGGGTGTTTATCAAGCTGAAAATGTTGTTATAATACAATCTTATCTTATGACACATGTTCTTAGGGTGCTTTTCAACGCTGATTCTAAAGAGACTAAAATTGAAGATATATCATCTATCCTGTAGAAAGTTAAAGTCCTTTTTATGGAATGATAACTTTTTTTAAGTACAACAAGTAAAATATAACCCAAAACCATTTTAAAATATTGGGATATTAATGAAATTTGTTATGAATGTTCCATTTGGCATGTTTTCCAAGAATCAAAAGAGTCTCCAAAAATATCAGGGTGTCAGATCCTATTTTATTAAGACTAATTCTGCTATTCGTCGGAAAGAATTTTGCTTGAATTTTTACTTGTTACTATCTGCTGTTCATTCAAGTAAATGTGGATTTACGTCGGTAATGTCGGTATTCTCTTATTTATATGTGAACGGACAAATTCTATGCAGTTCAGATCCGCATATAAAATGTTGCAGGTTTTCAATGGTTGGTTGTGTGTCGGCTTAGTGCTTGGTAAAATGTGAGTAGAAAGAAGTTTTTTTTTAATTAAGAATATTATATAAAAGTGGGAAAAAACCCAACACTGTTTATATGTTTTTATTTCCTTTTCAATAAAATAACCAACCAAAACAATTTATTGAAACTTCTTAAGCTTTTTACATGCACAGGAAACAGCTGTTTAAGTGAATGTTAAATTGGCTTGGGATAATGTAGTTCACCCGACGGATAGCAGAATGGAAATACCTGGCGAAAGGGAATCGAATTGGTGAATCGGATCTACGGTTCACGGGAATAGCGGAGTAGAGCTGATATTTATATTTGCAGTCTTTATAACTTTTGGAAACGCAATATTTAAAATAAAAACTCTCGTAGGAGTGGTTGAAATTTGCAAATTGCAAGTCAGTAGTAACTAGGACCTGTTGTGTCATTTAATTTATATCTAGTTTTTTTCTTATAAAATGTAGAACCTTTTTTAATTTTCAACTTTCTCGAAAACGTATTAAATGATTTTTTTTTTGTTGATGAAATAAATGTTTTATGAAGTAGCTTCTGAAAGCGAACTTAATTTTTCCAACCAATATTTTTCTAGATTTTTAAAATACATACCTAGTTATAGTGTTTTTTTTTTTAATGTATTTTGAATATTAATTAATCAGTTTCTTTTAAACTTGGCATCAGTCGGTTTTTAACACTCTTAATTAGTGTTCAAATTAAAAATATTCTTAGAATCAAAACTAACTGTATCTTCCATTCCACTGTTGAATAATCTTTACACATGGAAAATCTTATTTTGTCGAAAACGTCATAAATAGTTTTTATAAAAATGTTTCATGCTCTAATATTAACAAAAAAAAAAGCTGCTCCAACGAATTCTAATATTTATTTTATTTAACGAAATAGATGGTAAACTGTCCTGCCATAGTAAAAACTATTAAGATAATTCTCTGAAAAGTCTTTGTTTAATTTACAATTAACATCGATGGTTTTCGCTGGACTATACCTACAGCTAAAATTTTTTTTTTGTTAGGAGGTTTAAAATATATAAACCTGGACTAGAAAAATTAATTGTTTCTTTTAAAATCAGATATATACAATTAATACAAAATAAACTTCTAACTGTCGATAAATTATGAAATCCTTACAAAAATCTGCTATAAATCAACAAAGAGGTTGTTTAGACTTTTGACAGTCATTTCGAGCTTGTACCTTATAATGATGTATGGCGTATAAGTGCTTTCTTTTCACAATTTCAATTAGATGAAAATAAAATTCGGCCTGGGGTGGAAATTCTGCCGAGGTCAAAATTCTTTTTTTTAAATTCTGCTTTCAAAATTCTGTTAACAAAATTTTGCTTTTCAAAATTCTGCGAATAATAAATAAAAGTTTCAAAAATGTAAAAAAGCGCGCGCTGCCGAGGTCAAAATTCTTTTTTCAAAATTCTGCTTTCAAAATTCTGTTAACAAAATTTTGCTTTTCAAAATTCTGATTTTCAAAATTCAGTTTTACAAAATTCCGCGAATAATAAATAAACGTTTCAAAAATGTAAAAAAGTGCGCGCTTTTTTACATTTTTGAAAATTTTCTTTAGTATTCGCAGAATTTTGTAAAACTAAATTTGGGAGAGTAGTAGGTACCAAGTTTTCCCCATAAAAGAATGTGAATACTTTCTTTTTTTTTTTCTAAACTACAAACTGAAAGAAATTGTCATTGTCTTTTGACAAATGGAAGTGAAAGTATGCTTTAAATTATTTATGGCAGTTCAAAAACAACGAAAGAGACATTTCCGAGAATACAGAACATTGTTGAAGCATGGATTCTTCGATTAAAGGTTATAGTCATTCGCAGTCATGCAGGCCTATACAAAATCATAAATGATCTCAAAAAGGAACTTATCACTGCCAAAGCTGAATCTGAAAGGGTCAGAATGGAGAGAGAATATAACAGAAAAAATCAATTTATTACATATTAAAAAGAACAAAAAAAAAGAGAACAGACTTAAGCCAAACTTGGTTCCTTGAGCAAATAGCAAATAATATAGTTTTCTGTGGTTTTGCTTAGATGTTGTTGTTGCATTAACTTATTAGTCTATATATATTACTTTTTGTTGTTATTTTGTTTGACTGTTGCATCGTTAATAAATCCTTCCCAAAATTAAATCAGAATAAGCAGAAATGTATCTTTCTATATTATTACTTGTCAGTATTTTGAAAAGCAGAATTTTGAAAGCAGAATTTCGACCCGCTCCCATAAAATTCGGATAGAAATTTATTCTTTTGTATTAATTTGAGGAACATAATGTGGTTTTTATTTGTAACTTTTACTAAAGTTAAATCATTCGAGGTTTGGGTTTAGTTCTAAGAAGGTGACATAATGTTTAATATTATAAATATTCTTATAAATAAAAGATACCAGAAGACCCGTGCGAAAATTTCGCACATTCAATAAGGCTTTAAATTTTCAAATAGAATGTTTAAACAAAATAAATAAATTCGTTTTATTATTGATATGAACGTATTAGAAGAATTTAATTTAAATATTTAAAATACACATTTAAATGATCATAATATTTTTTTGAATAAAATTTGATGCGATAAAAAAATTTCTTTGATTATTTTTATTCTAAATATGTCAACCCCTTTTTAATGACATACCAACGATATTTTTACATTGATCGTTCCTAAACGAAATGTTACACAGTGTTACACTTTTAACAATGACATTTAATTTTTTTTTTTTGACACAACATCAATAGTTAACATTTTACAGAAAAATAACGCACCACTGTCATTATGCCGAGCTAGAGGAAAGTGTTTAGAGATTTCAAAACGTTAAAATAGTGAAAACACTAAATAAAAAAGTGAAATAAAAGTTAACATAGTGAGTATTTGCAATACTTTATTTTAAAAAAAATATGCGTTAAATCGTGTAAAAACCCTATAATATGGAGTTTACAATTTTTGTATCAAACTTTTTCCTCGATATGCCCGTTCCCCTATTTCTTCTTCTGAGATTTTAAATTAAAGAATTAATAAATATGTTTCTTTCATTCATTCGATTAAGTAATACCTAATAAATGCATTCGGCTTTTTATAATAAGAAAAGAGATTAAAAACAACAAAAGTAGGTAACAATTATGTTTCTCTACCACCAGACGCGAACGCAGGGGGGGGGGTGGTTTGGGGGTTCACATAAAGCTTTTGTGCAATGTCATGAGTATGTGTAAATTCCTATTCAGTGATACCTATTTTAGTGGATTTGACTATTTAATAAATGAGAAAAAAGGAGTTGGACAACAGAAATAATATATATGATAAGAACAAATTTTCTTAAACTAATTTACAAAACCTCAACCAACATCAATACGCAATAATCCTTAAATTATATAAGCAGAAAGTAGAAGATCGACACACCTGTCGAGGACATGGTTTATCTTTGAATTCTAATGCTTATTGAGAAGTAGTAGTGGAGTTAATTGTCAAATATAAACCTTTCTGGTATGCAACAATTTAATGATCGGTTGTTCTGTTTTTATTGGTAAAAATGTCTATTTGTGATGTTTGTATTGCATAATTCAGGGATGCCTAATCAGGTGGACCGATTTGCTTGAAATTTTATAAATAGCATTCCTATGTGATTTTCTATATGGTGAATTTAAATATTTGTTTTAGCCCATCTCGTCTAGAAATTTCTCGTTTGTATTGTTTCGAGTGATTGTTACAAATTATAAAACTAACTATCAGGTTTCTGCCAAAAAAATCCGGTTAAACGAAATGATTTTCTGACATATTTTCTTTAAAAATAATAGCCTGTTTTATTTAAGTACCCCTTTCTTGTTAACGGCTGCTCCAATTTTGTTTAACTAACGCCAAAAAATGTTTCTAATGTAAGAATAATATTGCATTTTGCGTTCAAAATTAAAAAAAAAAAATACTCATCAGAAAAATATTTTTTGAGGTCACTTGTACTTTTTAATCGACTTAAAACAGTATTAATTTCAATATTTTAATATTTAAATTTCTTCATCTTCTTATTATAGACTTAAATTTTATTAATAAAGTAAAACGTCTATAAAGACATATAGGTCTACAATATTAGCCATATTCTAGAGTTGAACCACAAGAGAAAGTTGGTTCAATCCAGCTGTGCATATAATTTTAATGTGGTACAACTCAATCTTGCCAACAAAAAAATTGAAACTCACACGTTTAAAGTTAAAATAAAGATTAAACTAGGAATTTCTGTGTTTACTTTGTCGGAACGAGCAATGAGAAACAAAAATCCAGTTGAAACGTTAATAAACTAATCTTCATGTTTTAGTTGTCTGCGACTTTATCAAACGTTTGTACTTTTAATATTAAATAAGATAATTTTAAAATAAATAAATAAATAAATTGAGTAGTGCAACTGCTCGTGAAAAACCAGGGCCTAGTGACTAACAACTCGCAACCACTCTTGTGTACGCGCGTGTCGACAAGAACGGAAGGGACCTAAAATTGTATGCCGAATCCGAGCGGCTAGACGAGAAGCACTTAATTATGGCAATTGATACTCGTGGAGGATTTATCAATTCCTCGCAAGAGGCAGTGAAAAAGTTTTTTAGTTTTTAGGTGGACAAGGCTCGGAAGCGAACCCTGACATTCAGCGTGACAGTCCAACGCAATAATCAGTACGCTACGGGCTACTACAAATTAGATTATAGACTATACTATAAAAGGCTCTATTATGTTTGACAAAAATAAATCTAAGCAGCTATTTGTTTTCAGAAAAAATATTTAGTTTTTTTTTTACATAAATATGTACATTGTACAATGTACATATGTATAGTAGATAGGTTAAAGCGGCAGCTACTATCTTATGTTAAGATAAAATCTAACCTGATAGAGCAAATTTTAAGCCAGATTCTAAAATAGACAAAAGTTATACAGACATCCTAGTTTGATTCATACAAGACAATATTTTTGTAGAAAATAGCTAGATAGTACTTGAAAAAAAAAATATTTGCAAAAAAGTTAAAATTTCGTATAACTTACCAAGAATTTGATATTTACCTTCGGATTTATATTTTTCATTTTTCGTTTAAATAAAATCTTTCCAAAACAATATTCTTCAATTAAACATTTTATTTGATTTCTTATTAATAAGTGTATGGCATATTATTTTCTGTTTTTTTTATCATTTGAAGTTAGTTTTTTTTGTTCAAATTATTATATTCTTTTAAAGATTTATTTTCATTTAAAGTTAACATTCTTAAATAACTAGATTTGTTTTTTTTTTTAATTTTTACTTAATTCTTATCAAGTAAATTTAAAGTTTCAATATTATTATTTACAATGGAATTTTAAAAATTATAATTATTTTATTATTATAATGTATATTTGTATTAAATAATTTCACATTTTTTCATATATAAAATAAGTTTATAAAAAAAATATAACTACATTTAGTTTTTGTTATACATTATTTATATAAATGCATTGTCAATAAAATAAATCATTTATTTGTTGTTGTTTAGTTTTTCTTAAAAAATCACTTTATACAATTTATTATAAATAATTTTAATTTTAAAAGGTGTATGAAAAAAAAAAATAATACAAAATATGTACAAAATGTTAACAGAGTTTCAATCAATTTAGTTTTAAATTTTCTAATTTAATGGAAGCAACGAACACTCCGAGCATTTTTAAGAATAAAAATAAAAACAAAGATGTATTCCAAATGTACTTAAATTTGTGTAAAACTGAAAAAATGTGTCACAGCTGTGTACATACGGAGATGGTGCGAATGATTTATTTTAAATTTTACTTATTTTTCAAACATTTATTAAGCAATAATATCAGTTTTCACAATTTTCTTCTTACTTTGTATGTATATTCCAATTTAAACAGAAAAAATATTCGATATTCGTTAAAAACAGATTTATATTTCTTTGTTTATTACAAAGGAATATCCTTTGGCATTTTTGATACCATAAATATGTAAATAAACCCAGATCGTTAGAGGATTAAGAAAAATACAAAAAAAAAAAAAAGAAATAATAATGGAAACACGATAGCTATGTGATGGGAGGAGGTCAGAAGCATATTAAGCATTGAAAAATAGAAAGACATGTTTAAAAAGGAAAACAATCATGGTTGGGAAATAAAATATATATGTAATATAAAGGATGTTGTATCCTCTTTGTGCTCTCTCTTTTTTGTTCGCGTTTTTTTTCATTTTTTGGTATAACGATGGAAATCATTATATTTTAACACAATTATTTTTTGTTTGTGATAGTCAACAAACATGTTTGAGCTTTCAGAAACTTGAGTTGAAAAGTAAACATTTTTACATACAGGTATCCACAGTATAATTGTAAATCATAAATCATCATTAGAGTTTTAAGGTATTCAGCTTCAATATGCATAATGTTTAGGGTGTCCCAACAAGAGCGCCGAATTTAAATTTGCCGGCATTTTGTTAATACGAGTACAAGCTTAAATTGGTTTCTTGCACCATCAAGCCAAGGGACCATGCGCATTAGTCATTCGTTCTTTAATGTAGCTGTTCATAAAACAACGAATTTTCGTTAAGTCAATGAAATATTTTAATTAGACAACGTAAAAGCCTATTTCGTTGAATCAACTAATTTTTTCATTAATTACCGACATTTTAAATTGAGTCAATTTATTATTTGCATTAATTAACGATATTTTCGTTGAGTCAATGAATTTTCTTTCATCGATTAATGAAAATATTTTCGTTGGTTAATGAATTATTCGTTAATTCAACGAATTTATTCGTGATAATTATTATTAGGAAGCTATAGCTTTTTTTACATTATATATTCGTTCACATATCATTCTTGTTAAGGAATCTGCTAGTGAAGAAATAAAAAAAAACATAGCTTGATGGCAAGGTGTGCTAGTACTGATTCCCAATAAGACATTAGGAATTATAAAACTTATACGGCGCCTTGCCAACAGGAACTTTTCATTTGTTTTTTGTTAATTTATATAGATTCTTTGACAAGAATTAAGTGTGAACTATAATCAAACAGATTCAAATCCGGTTTTCATTAAAATATAATTTTGTTCGACGGTTTAGTTATTTTACATTATTGAACGGAATTTTTCGTTGAGCCACTGGAAGATAACATAATATTTTCGCCAATGTTTTTTGTTGTGTTATGAAAGCTTTCATCAAAATAAACTAGTGGCCATAGAGTTTAGGTAAAAAGTGTATGAAAGCACTTTCATTGAGACAATGAAGCCATCATCAACCAATATATTTTTTTAAATAAGTGTTTGATTGGTCCAACGAATTTTGCGTGGAGTCAACGAAAACTCTGCCAACGTAAAGAATTTCATAACTTTACGAAGAATATTATTTTCAATGAACCTGAATCAATAGCTTATAGCATTCTCACTACAAAGTTGAAAGATGCTGAGCAAAGCTGTCATAGTTAGCTTCTGAGATCCCATCAGGGGTTATTTAATTTAGTTGGCATATACTATCTCTTCGTTTTTAAGGTATTCTATCTTCAATTGTAATTGTATCTTTTTAAAAGCCTAGTTGACAAAATAAATTCCTGTTTGTATTTCCGTTTTTAAGATTCAAGGGTGGGCCATTGTTTTTCAAGCTTTAAAAGTTTTACATCAATTTGTTTCTGCTTCGAACTAAGTTCGTTCTAAAGTTCTAGGTCTTGATGTTCGTGTGTTTATTGTTGACTCCTAACGGCTGCTATATTCAATATAGTACGTGGATTTTAACCAATTCCAGGCGCACACGCCCGCACACGTCATTGAGTTAAATTCAATTCAAGTCTGCCAACGTCTTTACCTTTATTAGTATACCTATTTTTAATTCAGAAAGCAGTGTAGTATTGAAGTTTCTCATCTCTTGACTTTTTCCACTATTTTATTTTTTGAATTACTCATTCTTGTTAGATATTTGAATTCACTTCGCTTTTATACCATAAACCGATCAAGGGTTGCTAAGGATTAGAAAATGAAACAAAAAATACAATCCCAATCTTAAGAATCTCCCTCGATAAAACCTGGAAATCCCAAAACCACTGTACCAGGAAAACTATTTCATTAATTTTAGATACCTTTAAAAAAAAAGTTATAAATTAAAACCAAATGGGAGTAAAATTATTAACTTAAGATTCAGGTTGTTTTACTAACTAACTATGTTCACGACCATCTAAAAAATATTATTAAATAAAACATTGAAAAAAAAAAAATTAAGAAAAACAAAACCCCTGCGGACATTTAACTTCCTGGTACTACACAAAAAAAACCTTTGTAAGTTCTTCTCATTTAAATTAAAGCCTGAGGATGAGGATGAGGAATAAAGTTAAGTACAAAATCAAAAAAGTTTGTTTGTTGAATGAATATGAAATTTAATATAAAAATTAAAAAGAAAAAAATCCACAGCTCAGCGCTTGCACAAGAACTGTTCTGCCATTTGTGCTTCGTTGCTTTTGAAGATTAAAAGAAATAAATATTTGAAATACGAGTAGGTACTTATATATGACAAGAAAATGTCTTATTCTGACGGCATCAAAAAATCAAAGAAAAATAATATTTAAAAAATTATTTTCACAAATAACTATAAAGGAAGGCGTATTTTCTTCAAAAGTGTATAGTCAGTAGAAAATGACAAACAGCAATTATTAACATTTCTACGTATTTCGTATTTATTTGTGAAAAAAAATAAATAGATGTCAATATGAATACTGTGAAATTAATGTTTGCGTGCTCAAATTTGCAGAGTTAGCTATCCACTTTTAAAATAAACACGCCTTGAACGCTTTTCTTTATCTACTTATTTTTTAATTTGTTGAAATTCTTTCTTCTTTTTTATTTATTTTCATACTAAGGACCAAAACCTAGAAACGAACTTACTTACCTCAATTTCGCCAAAGATACAACTTTGGTCACATAAATATTTGCAATAAGACTAAAAAATAAAGTCTTACACTCCGATTCGTTCGAGTTGATCTCTTTCTCATTTTTAAAGAAATAAAACTTCATTGATTGAAGAGATCATAAATCTTTCTGCGACCAAAGTTATTATATCCTTCTGGAACTGAACTGAGAAAATCCATTCCAAGCTGCTCTTTGTATTACTTTACCTACTGTTTGGATTTTAAGATGAGAGATCAAGTCTTTTATTTATATATTTTTGGTTTTTATATCTATTTTTGTTTTTATTTCGTTAAAGATTTTTTTTTTAATTTATTTAATTCAAGAACTACATCGAGTATTTTCACTTTTTACATTTATACAACAGGACAATATTATAGAGAGCTAAAAGCATTTTTTTTTTGATGAGACATAATAATGTATATAAGCTTGAGTTTTGTACATGGGTGGTTTTTAATTTTCCTGGATTTTTTGGCGATAAACTTTGATGACTTCATATGAAGAGTTTTCTTGTTTTTTTTTTTTTTAATTTTGTGCTTCTTACTTTAAGAAAAAACAATAATTTTATAGACTTTCTCAAAAATTTAACACTTAAAAATGCAGGATAGTTAAGCAAAATAAAAAATTAAACAATTTTGTAGTCAAAAAAATACATTTCTATTAATGTTTGTGCATATAACATAAAATAATGACAATGTACAAGATCCTAGCCATAATACTAACACTTTACATAAAATCTATACAGAATCTTAAATTTCTCACATTTTTTTTTTTTTGTTAATATCTATATAAATATATTTTTATTAATTTTTTTTAAATTTTACAAATGCATTTTTGGTATCATTTTTTTACTTAGCAATGATATTGCCTTCATTTTAATTTTATATCGTTGGCCAGATTAATGTTTTTATCTTACAGATTTAAAATAAAAAAACACAAAATTGAAATCTTAAGAAATAACACTTACAATTTATTAAATATAATATTTAAGGAGTGATCAGAGAGATTTTTTAGGAATAAAATAAAAAAATGTAGAAGTGTGTGTGTTTTTTTTTTTAATTTGGTTTTTCTTTCTGTGTACCTACATATACAATTTATAATTACGATATACAACATACATATTTAAAAAAAAATAAGAAATTTAATAAAGCTATCTTTTGGATAACGCAGTTGTGAAGGATATATGAATTCGTTGATATGGTGTTAAGCTAAGCGCACATGTTAATAACGTGAGTGAGATAACTAGACTTGGCAAGCATTTGAGGTCCATACTACTGGCTGCATTTGTTTGAATGAAAAACGATAAAAGTTTTGTAACAAATAATTCCCGGAATGACATACCTTGGACTGGATCGGCTCTTGAATTGCTGGCATAGACAGTTTCACGGGATTCGAGTACGGGTGCTTTTTGGGGGCGATCACCTTCGACGGATTCTTCGTTGCTGCGCCAGTAGATTGATGACAAACGGGCCACACACTGCAAATTAAAAAAAAAGATACATTTAAAACAAGGGTTGAGAAAATAAAGTAGCCCAATCCACTGAGTGAAAAATTAAAATTTTATTCTACAGGATGGTCCTTAGTTAAAAATGTCAATAAAATAAAAAGCCTATTTAATATACCGGAGAAGTTAATAAAAATGAACAATTGCTTTCAAGGGTTCTTAATATTGAATATGTTTGTGTGGAATACAAACTTCCTTACAATATAAAATTTCCCCGAATACAACCATGCGTTTTTGAGAGAACAGTCACACTAGTCTCTCATCAATACTTTTAGTATTACTCGAAAACTTAGCCGAATTAGAAAATTAATAGCCCAGGCAAATTGTACTTTTTCTGCCAAAAAAAACCCAAGTGAAGATTTTAAAACGCAATTGTCTCTATTTTGGCATACAAAATACTGTCACGTAAGTCTATTACCAAGTCGGGTGCTCGTCAATCAAGATTGAATGTTGAAAATATCAGTTTGTCGCATAAAACTCAGAAACGGTAAATGCCATTGAAAAGTGTTTCACACAAAACTGGTATATTACGTCATTTGCCAAAAAAAAAAACTGTATGACTATTTTTTTCCAACGACACACCGTTAAGAAGATATAGACACTTCAAAAAACGTTAAATGTCGAAAATGGTAGTTTTTCACGTATATGTAACTATAATAATATGATGGTACATTATATGACTCCCTACAAGAAAGAATTATTTTTTTTTTTTCCTTAAAACAACCGTTTTGGCTCTTTACTCTTTAATGACGAACTTTTCGGAAAATGTTTAATACATATTTTGCAGATTTTAATGTTCACTAGAGGAAACATTGAAACATTTTTTTGAGTATAACGCATCAGTTGCAAGATAGCTATTGCGATTTCAAAAATGGTTAAACTTCAAAAATAGAGTCGTACCTGAACATAAATTTTATAACCAAATCTTGTTTATTCGAAGTTGTCCATTTTTGACGTCGCAATGTCTTGCAACAGATGCGTTATAACCAGGGCCCGGATTTCTATGCAAATGCATATTTTTTTTGAACAGCCTTATTGCATATTTTGATATTGTAATGACCGAGTAAAACACCTTTTTAGTTCAACAGTTGGTACAAGACTAATTTATTTAAAGAGAATTCATACATAGTAAGAAGTTATTGAGAGCACAGTTAGAGACCTTATATATAGTACATACACTATGTAACTACAACTACTACAGATAAAAATGCATATTTTGGATTATTGAGCATATTTTAACAACAAATGCACATTTCAAAAAAATAAACTTTAAACATTTAAAAAATTGATTTTACTGAAAAGCAAACAAACCTTTAAAATTTTCTCTTTCACCTGGAGAGAAATACTATTGATAACTTTGCAGCACTAAAAATAATTCCAGCTGTCATGTATTCCAGCTGAATTCCAATGTCAGTTTGTGTTTACATTTCAAAATATTCAATATTCAATAAATGAGATTGTTTCATTAAAAATGCTCCACTAACGTCTGTTGACGTGGAGAGGTCATTTTCCATGAACCAAAGTTTTTTGAGACCAAATCGTAGGATTCAATTTTTAAAACTTCAGAAAAAATTTCATGATTCATGCTAACAAAACCTACTTACGAAAATAATGAACATTTTATTAAAAATACTATTTGTTTTTTGTTAAACCTACCTGAATTTTATGTTTTATTTTAATTTTAATTACTTTTTGCTTTTCTTTTTATTTTGATGTTTTTTCATTTACTTTTTGAATATTTTTGCAGCATGTTTTAGATTTTGAATGGCATATTTTGAATTCTGTAAGGCATATTTAGTAATTTTAAGTGTATATTATAGGCGCATATTTTGTGTATTTTAGAGCATGAGAATCCGGGCCCTGGTTATAACCAAAAAAGTGGGGTTTTTCCTATAGGGAATATTAAAATCTGCAAAATAGGTATGAAATGTATTCCGAAAAGTTCGTCATTAAAGTAAGGAGCAAAGTAAAGAGTAAAGAGCCAAAACCCGGTATTTAAGACTTTTGGTGTTTTTATTTAAATAGTGATGTCATAAAAATTATGGCTTATAGAAAAAAATATTAATGCATGTTTATATCGGGTTTTTCAATGAGAGCGCTACAAAAGTTTTTTTTAAATAAAACAAACGGTTTCGGATATCAATGAAATTCTTTATTCTTTTGAAAATACGTTTGATGAAATTATGTATGGAACTCGATTTCTTTTGCATGGCCACCATGGGCACACTTGCAGAAATCCAGACGCTGAACCCAATTTTCGTCGGTTTTCAAGCATAAATCGGCCGATACTACTGCAATTTCCCGTTCGATATTCGTACGAAGTTCATCAATCGTCACTGGCTTGTTGGCATAGACCATAGACTTGACGTAGCCCCACAGGAAATAGTCTAACGGCGTCAAATCGCACGACCGAGGCGGCCAAGCGACTGGACCATTTCGTGAGATAACACGTTCTCCAAACTTGGTTTCCAATAAATTGATTGTGACATTCGCTGTGTGGCTTGTGGTGCCGTCCTGTTGGAACCACATGTCCTCCAAGTCCATATCATCCAATTGGGGCTAAAAATATTCGGTTGTCATTGAACGGTAGCGATCCCCATTCACAGTAACGTGCCGGTCTTGATCATCACGGAAGAAGTACGACCCAATGACGCCGCCGGCCCATAAACAACACCAAACCGTAATTTTTTCGGGATGCAATGATGATTCATGGAGTACGTGTGAATTGCTGCCTGACCAATACCGCATATTTTGTTTATTGACGAAGCCATTCAGCCAGAAATGAGCCTCATCGCTGAAGATGATTTTTCGATGAAAATCCGAATCATTTTCAAGTTGTTGCTCAGCCCAATTCACGAACATACGACGCTTCTGGTGGTCAAGCGGCTTCAGTTCTTGCATCAATCTAATCTTGTAAGGATGTAGGCCAAGATCTTTTCGCAAAATTCGCCACAACGACGACACAGAGATGCACAGAGAACGCTTGAGAACGACGTGTGAGAGACACATTTGGGCTTTCTGCAACTGAAGCCTCAGCGGCAGCAATATTCTCGACACTACGGGCACTTCTTTGTCTCAATGGTACGGGAACATTTTGTACTGTGCCTGTGGATTCAAATTTTTCCACTAGACGCTCAATTGTTGATCTGCTAGGACGATTATGACGACCATAAATTGGACGTAGCGCTCTTAACGTTGAGGGCACTGACTCCGAATTTCGGTAGTAAATCTTAATAATTTCGACTCGTTGTTGGGTCGTATATCTTTCCATCGTGAAATGCCAAATTTTATTGGAGAGAAATGTCAAAAGAGCAGCAAGAAATATGGCGTCGTTTTCTGTCCCTGTTGCTCTACTTTTGTAGCGTCATTGTTGAAAAACCCTTTACATATAATATTACATAATGTAAAAATTTTGCTGAGTTAATTTTTCGATTAAGTTTGGGTTTAAAAGATATATGCGAAAAACCGTTTTTTTTTGACAGTTGATACTATTAAAGTATGTTAAAAAGTTTCATATTATTTTAAAGAGAATATTATGATATTTAAACTGAGCGTAAGATTTTTTTCGACATCTTATGTTTTTAAGACTAAAAAAAAAAAACAGAAACAAAATTATATCTTTAAAACGGTAGTTTCTAAGAAAAAAGTAATAATTTTGTCTTATAAAGTGTCACATAATGTACAAACTTTGTGTTCAGATGTTTTCCAAAATTTGAACCTTCTAGGAGTTATACATGAAAAACGACCATTTTCGACATATAAGGTTTTTTAAATTTCGGTATATTCTTAACGGTGGGTCGCATGGCAAAAGTAGTCATAACTTTTTTTTTGGAAAATGACATAGTCTACAAGTTTTGTATGAAACACTTTTCGCAAGCATTTACCGTTTCTGAGTTTTATCCGAAAAACTGATATTTTCGACAAATAATTTAACCTTGGATAACTATTGACACTCACACACGATTTGGCAATAGACTTCCGCGACAGTATTTCTTATGCCAAAATAAGACAATTGCGTTTAAAAACCTTCACTTGTTTTTTTTTTGGTAGATTGTGCATTTTTTTGTACATTTTGCTTGGGGCTATAAACTTAAAATATTTCTTCTTGAAAATTAAGAAAATCTAAAATACAATGCTTTTGTTTTTTTTTTGTTGTTATTTTTTTATGCTTTGTTAAGAGAAAGATACAGCTGATAAAATAATTGTTTTTTGTTTGTATTTAAATATTTATTTTTAAAAATCAAAAAACAGTGTTTTATCAACCAATTTTTCAAATATTTTACCTTACGAGATAAAATTACAAACAAAAAAATATGGTTATATTTGGATGGGCATATTTCCGCCAATTTTTATCAAATATTTATTTTTCGTTTAGCAGTTTAGTAATCAAAATATAAAATCATTAATCTTTTTTTTTCAGGTCGTATTTTGTTAACTTTTCATGCTCAGATTTTTTTATTAAATTCTAAAACTATCACTTTTGATATAAAGTATAATTTTTTCCAACAAAAAGTTATTTAAGTTAAATTCTAAAATTCAGATCAGTTTTCAAGTTACAAGTTATAGGTACCAAAAATACTAAAAAGTGACCAGTGTGACGAGTTTTTTCAAAAATGAATTGTCAAAATTGTGGGAATCTCAAACCTTTCTTTTTCTGTCAATTCATTTTATTTTAATATTTTAATATAATAACTAGATGATTTAATCAAATTATCATCTTAAAATAAATGATTTTATTTCGAGAAAGCATCAAGAAAATTTTTTTAACGAACCTTCACTTTTCTACAACGAAATAGTAAAGTGATTAGTTAGTGAGACACAATTTTAAACACAAAACAGCTGAAAAGTGTATGGAAAACTCTTAAATCTGCATTGAGACAGACCATTTAAAAGCTCAAATGAACTTAAATATAAGACATGTTTTGACCACGCACGAGAGCAGACTCATCAAACACTTTATCGTTCCGTTCAAACAGAAAAAAATTTGTATCTTTATTTATCTTCGCTATTAATATTTTTAGAAATTAATTTTTCACTAACTGTATTTTTTAAACCAAAAACTTAAAGAATGGCGACATAATTTTGACTTTTTTATACTTTTTAATATTTAGTAAAAGTTTTTGTTCCAATCCTTCTATTAAAAAAAAATATACATACCTAACTAAATTTAAGACATTCGTATTCACATCATTATTTTATTTTACAAGATATTATATATAAATCATACAAAAAAACCTACCTTTAATTTCATATCACCATTTCGAAAGTGATGTTGCTCAACTCGAAATTGCAGTCCTAGTATTGATGTTTCCAGTGCTTCACGTCCGGAAACAATTTTTTCATAGCCTCTAACCATTGACGGTTCGGCTTCTTCACCATTGACAAACCATGTCAATTGAACTGATGGCCTCGAACGTCCTGATGTACAATTTATCCGCACCCAATCACCAACTTGATATCGTGGCCGACCGCCAGTCATGACGGGGCCTTTGTCAGGTAAATCTGTGTGGACAAAAAAAAAAATTAATAAATAAATGTAGTACATTTATGCTCCTGTAACTTTTAAGAGAAATTAAATAAAACCTTTGAAAATGATAAATTAAATGAGTATTTCTAAATATTGCCAATAATTTTGTTTTTTTTTTTTTTTAATAAAAAATCATAAAAAATTAAATATTTAAAAATCGCTGATATTAAATTAGATTTTTTCTGAAGTCAATGTAAAGAGGTCGTTTTTTTTTTTGTTAATGGTGGTGTTTTGACATAGCGACATCTCGCTGGAAAATGAAAAAATGCGAATCGCAAACAAAATTGTCCATTTTGCAAAAATGGTAAAAAACTAAAATAAAAAAAATTAAATCATCCAAAAAATTCTTTTGGGCATTTTTAACGTTTTTTTTTATTTTTCGCCAATTAAACATAATAATCTTTCGAAATTTAAATAAAATTTATCATTTTTTGAAGTGATTGAGCTTACCTACCTAATTTTCATTTTTTTCATTTATCACCGTAGGTAAATATAAAATCTAAGCCAAATTTTCAAAAGGCGTATTAACGCACTACTTGTATTTGATTTTCAATGCAGTTGTGCTGGGTTAATTCTATAAGTTTCATTTAAAATTCTGAATAATTTAAATTTTTGACATTGTAAGTTTCCACTAAATTGAATTTCTTGTATAAGCCATCAACATATCGACCACCATGTATATAGGTAAGTTAGGTATACCAACGACCTAGCACAACTTGGAAGAATCATGATAAACAAAAATCAGTAAGGATTTTTTTTTTCTATTTTGCAACAGAGTGGTTGCGGATTGCGGCGCTATTGCCAATAAATTATTTTCCGGTTAACAATTATTTGAATAAAGCAAGCTCATACAGAACGCCGTCAGTTTAAAAAAAAATAAAAATTCAAATAGCTTCTGTTTCACTCAAATATTCCATAACGTACATACATACACACGAGTTCACATACATATGTACATACATATATGATTTTTCTATTGAGGGCACTCCCTTTAGCTCTTAAATACCTACGGACGGTCCGAATAAATGATTTTCTACATTTTTTAAATCTCCATCAGAGGACGACTCTCTTTGAAAATAAACTTGTTTTTTTTTTTATTTTTTTCATTAAGAGTAGAGTATGGTAATAGAAAAAAATCCATGATCGTACTTTGCGATTCTAAACAAATATCCGTGTAGTTGGCCTGTCCTGTGAGTGAGAGCCAGCCAACAAGAAAAAATATGCAAGCATGCAACTTACATCCCATTTTCCGGTTAAATCCTTAACTATACAACCAACAACAACTGATTTTGTGTGTGTATATAATACAGGAATGTGTAGGCTGTGGGCTTTTGTTATTTTTTTTTTTTTTTTTCACGGAACATAAAACCGTTTGCTCCCTTTTGGCTTGGCTTTTGAGTTCAGCATTTGATGCTTGTTTGAATACCAGTGTTTTGTTTTGCATTTGATTTTTTTTTTTCATTGTGGCAATTTTTTGTTTTGCGTTGCAACAATCATAGGCGGTTTTAAAGGGAGAAATAATCACTTTTGATTGAGCTTAAATTAAGAACAGAAATAAAATTTAACTCTATAAAATAAGAACTTAAATTGAAATGCACGACTGCGAATGCCATGAATTTAATTTAATGATTCAAGACGATTTTAAGCATTGTAAACATAAGGACACTTTAGTTTCACTTTATTAATTCAACTGCATACTTATATGGGAAAAACTATAAAAACAAAGTCAAACAAAAATGTTGCTTCTCTGATTTGTATATGTTTTCTAAATTTGTTTTGAAAAAAATTGCAATGCAATATTCTGTACAAACTCTTCAGTAGTGCTTTCTTTCGGAATGTAAGCAAAATTTGTGCCGCCTGCTACGAAATATAGACGAATAATTCCAAATAAAAAGAAATGTTCTGAATAAAAATAGCTCATACTTAGTCATTTTTTTAGTTTGCCGATTTTCTTGTCAGCAATCTTACAACTTTTAGAATCGTATTTAAAATTAAAAGCAGACACGAAGTTAAATCGAAATCGTTAAAGCCGTTTTCGAGAACTTTTGATTTAAAAACAAAGCATTTATGTATTGAATTCTAGCTCATCTTCATCTATACCTATAAGCAATATTCCGAACGACTAGACGAGAAGCACTTATTCGTGAAAAGTTATAATCTTGGAGGATTTGTCGATTCCTCGCAAGAGGCAGTAGCCCTGAAAAAAAACTTTTTAGTTTTTAGGTGGACGAGGCTGAGAAGCGATCCTAGACATCCAGCGTGACAGTCGAACGCACTAACCATTACGCTACGGGCTACTATCTAGCCGTTCGGATTCGGCATCAAATTGTAGGTCCCTTCCATTCCTGTCGAAAGACGCACACAGGAATGGTTGCGAGTTGTTAGTCACTAGCCCCTGGTTCTTCATGAGCCGTTGTGCCACCCGATTTATTTTATAAGCAATATTTATACCTTATAGAGAAAGTGAAAGTGCCCTTCCATCAAAAGCAAAGAATTGGCTAGGCAATGAAGGTCTAGAATTCAACATTACTTCAAAATGACAGACCTGAATTATTAAGACCATCTAGAACATTAAGTCTAATTTCACTAAGCCAGACCATGAAGATAATTTATGCCATCAAGACTCTAGGATTTCTAGATTATATAGAATGATTCACCAAGGTGTGAAAACAAATAGCCCGTATAGGTTAAGTTGAGACAAGAAAAAAATTGAACAGGAGGGGGGGTTCTTTTCCCCCGTTTAGGCGGGAGGGGCAATTTCCTAAAAAAAATACTGAAAACGGAATAAAAAATAATTTAAAAACAAGGGTAACACTTACAATAACATGTTATACCTTTTTGTGAGGCCAGGAATACCTATTTTTATTGTCTTTTTAAATAAAGTTATTTTTTTAACAGTTTTTTGAAAAAAATTAATTTTCAAACTCGAAATTTCGAAAAATAAAAAAAAAAAACTATTTTTTTTTTTTTTTTTTTTTTTTTTTCAACATTATGCTTAAGTATTATTTTTGTTTTCGAAACTAAGAAACCATAACTTCTTAGTAAAAGCAAGAAGTTGGTGATAAATGACAAATCTGCTGAAATGATATAATTTAGTCGGATTCTTTTTAGTTTTATGAGAAAGTTGGTTCATTTCTTAATATCTTGAAAAATAAAAGCTCTAGAAACATCCGGTTTTGAGTGTTTGACTGGAAATTAATAAGAGCATTGAATTTTGAAAACAAAAATATTACTTAATAACGTAAAATTTTGAGAAACTATTATTTGAATTTTTTTGTTTTAATTTATTTTTTTCAGAGTTTTGACTTTGGAAATAATTTTTTCAAAAACTGTTAACTAATCGAACTTTATTTGAAAGGGAAATAAAAGAAGGGATTTCTAGATTTGCAGAAAGGTATAACTGGGCGTTGTTAGTGTTGCCGTTGTTTTTTTAATATTTGCCCCTGCCCCTCCCACCTAAACAAGGGGGAGTAGATCCCCCTTCCGCACGATTTTTTTCTTTTCTCGAATAGACCTACATGCTCAAAATTCTTGTCACACCTTAGGTAAATCACTCTGTATAATAGCTGGAATTCTCAATAGGGAATAAAAAAAAACTGTGAAACTTACCATTAGTTCCGCTTTGACCTTTAATAACTCTGGAAGGAGTACATTTATTAGATAAAAAGTCAGGACTTTTTTTGTAAAGCGTTCAATTTTCTTAAAAAAAAAAGTTATGCTTTCCATTTAAATACTTGCTACTTTAAAGTTATAAATTTCCAAGTACAAAAACGGGTTTTGTCCCATACAAATCGTATGGAAAATAGAAAATAGCGATGAGCAACCTCTTAGAATTAATTTAAAAATCTGAATTTTTAACAGCATATTATTTTGCTCACCTCTAAGTAATATGGTAGTTGCATTGGAAATCAGAGACTTTTTTTTATTTTTGAATCAGTCTAATGTATCAACATATATTATCTATTCAACCAAAATTTCCTAGATAATCCCAACTATATTGATTCTAGACCATCATGAGGTTTTAGACCATCTAGAATTTAGTATGCCATCTGAAGTTTATAAATAATTAACGCTTAAAATATTTTCTAGGCCATTTAAACTATCCTGACCATCAATCTTATCTAAGAATCTCCTAAGGATCTAGATTTTTAAGAATATTTAGACCATCTAGACTTTACGAGACCATGAAGCAATTCGATTCAGCTTGCAGTGCTTCTGTTCCTGGTTATTATCTTCATTGGTATCAGTACTTCATTTAAAGTTACAACAAATGGAATCATGGGTCATATTAAATAATGAATTTTTGTTTGTGTGTGTGTCGTTGTTTTTATGTAAATTTTGAAATCTGATTTTTTTGTATTCTATTGGATACAAAGAAAAGTGAAACATTCTAAGAAACCAATGGAAGAAAGCATAAGCTACATGCCTCAGACCAATTTAGGTATAGATAGGTACCATTCAACGTCTAATCTTAATTGTCTTCCTAGATTGTCTTCACGTGTACAAATATTAATGTAAGAGATGTTTATACTATTAAATACTTGACGCATAAATATCGATTACCTTGTACAAAAAATTAAATAAAATGATAAACAAAATAGAAAGTCACTACCATCCTCGCGAATATCGTGGTTATTTTCTTTCACAATTTTTTTTCTGCCTTCTGCTTCTGCAAAAAAATTCTGTCGAACATGATGTTCGAGTACAAAGAAAAACCAGAGAGGACATTGTGTATAAAAATATCCGCAACATATCCGACCTTATCTTATGAAAAGAAACTGACAGAATTCTATTAAGTGTTAATGATTAATGACACAAACCGGAACTTAATACCTCTCAATAGAATTACATATACCTTCCTATACACAAATACATACCAATATATAAATATTATATAGAAAAATGTACTTTATTTTGTTACTTACATACAACCACCAGATCTCCGTGTTCAGTGACAGTTTGAAATGAAGGCGCCTCTCCTGAGACTTCGCAGCGGATGCGACCTGTCGTTGACATGTTGACGTTCTTTAACGTCACCATAGCGTCCGTAGAGTTAGGTAACTGTTCAGGAAAATATAATAATAAACAGAGAAAAAAAAAATAAATAAATAGAAAAACAACATAAAAAACACTTGCGTCATAAGTCTGTTAAATATGCCAAGGCTGTAGGTGGGTAGGTAGCTCCTTGCAGAAGAATACAATTTCCCAGGATCAACTTGCAAATTATGCAATTCTAATATCAATTTTATAAATTATTCATGATGATTGAGTGGATGCAATCAATAAAATTAGGCATTCCAGTAATGTTTAAAGTAATTCGCAATCAATCATCAATTTCAAAAAGCATGTGAATGTCATACCATGTGAGATGTTCCTTTACCTATATGCATAGGTATAAGGGTAGATTTGATATACCTATCCACTGAGGAATTGAAGAAAAACACACATCGAAACTGAATGGAAAATCTATTAAGTCTCACCCCCACTTAACAAATCGTGGTGCAGAATAAAATGGATTTTCCATTCTTCTTGATGGACCACATCTCATTTAACAGCAGGTTAGGTATTATTATAGTCGGTAGTTGTTCGTCGCGTTGCACATCCGTCGCGTCGTCGTTTCCGTTGGAATGAAAAATACTTACATCAACCATTACACCTGGCAGCAGGAATGTCTGTGATGGCGGCATATCTCTTGGCACATATCGATAGAATTCGTTGCCATCCTTATACCATTTCACCGAATACAACACATCACCGTCCAAATCATAGAGGCACTCGAGTTGCGCATCAGATCCTTTTACCACGTAGTTTGGTATCCGTACTTCGACCAGTCGCAAACTGTATGTGTAATCTGAAAGGAAAGAAACGGGAAATAGAAAAATAAACTTGTAGTTCTATCAAGAATTGTTTTTTCATATAAATGTATGAATGCACCCATGTGGGTGGCTATTTCTAGGAAATTAAAAGGTAGACAGAAGTAATCGGATTACAGTGTAAAAGGTCATTCTACCGGATGTGTTCATTGGTTGTAAAAGGAGTCGGAAGAGCTACATGCTACAGGTGAACTTCACCAAAAAGGAAAACCTTTTAAGTTTGAAAAAGTTTGAAATAAATGCAAACATATGCTGCCGTCCTAAGTAAAAAGGGCACATCTCCATTTTTGTAGTTTTGAGATAAATGCGTTTAAATGTTTTTGGTTTCTTTGAAAACCATACGAAAATGGAATTATACGCATTTTCAATCGTGATTTTGAGCCATTTGCAGTTGGAAATATGATTTTTTTTGTTCACACAAAAATAAGATAATGCTTAAGGATTCCAAATATACATCAAACTCGATTTTTGATTTTTGGCGCTTAGGCCCTAGGTAGGTAGTGTTGGTATGTGAAAAATATTTTCATGTTTTGTATAGGTACCTTGAAATGTATAAATAAGCCTATGAATTGTTTCAAACTGTATACTTATTTGACCAATAAGTCATAATATTTTGAAGAAAGTATAGGTAATGTCAAAATTCAGAAATATCAACAACAAAGAACTTCAAGAGCCAAAAACTTGCTGAACACTCAGACTCACATTATGCACCCATTTTAATAGTGGTGTCAGAAACAATATTAAAGTAATTATGGGTGTTTTAGAATTTGTGTGAATTTTTAATTTGGTATAGGTATGTAAAAATTGATCTTCCCTCTCACTAGATTTTATTTTTCAAACCCTAAATTGATATAGCTAAATGCGAAAATTTTAAAACAATACTACTTAGAAAGTGTTTTTTTTTTGACGACACTGGCACAATGGAGTGGAGCTTGTGTACGTTTGTGCAGCACAGTCTCTATATAAGACGTGATTCGAATCAGGTGTGACAAAAATTTGAAGTGGTATAGGAGGTATAGGAGAATGGGGGTGTTCCTCCCCGTTATGGCGGAAGGAACTAATTTTTAAATAAAATTACTGAAAATAGCAAAAAATTATAAAAAAAAATAGCGCTTACACTTACCATGCCTTGTTATAAATTTTTGTATAGCCAGAAATCCCTTCTCTTATTTAATTTTAAAAGAAAGTTTTTTTTTTAAGATTTTTTTTTTTTTGAAAAATTAATATTTAAATTAAAAATTTTTAGCAAACAAAATTTAACATCCTACATAAACGGGGAGGAATAGACCATCCCTCCTATACGATTTTTCTTAATGTTTCGATCTAACTTTTTGTGACACCTTATGGAAATCACCCTGTATACAGACTACGCCTGCAATATTCCACTGAGATGAACGCCAAGCGGTAAGAATCTGAACCAGAGCATGGATCTAAAAAACCAGGAAAAGAATATGAATCCTAAGGATTTTTGTTTTAATTTTTTTTTTTTTTAAATACCCAACACTAATGGAGACTCAATAATAGTCCAATCAAATTATCCAAAAAAATCGAAAATATCTATAAAAATTCGGGAGGAGAATTTTACTGTTTTATTTTAAAGAGTACCTCTTGGGGTATTCTAAAACCACAATTTTCCAATAAAAAAACCCTCTGCGTTGTCCGCCATTTTGAAAAAGGTGTTTAAAAGTGTTTACTCAATTTTCTCAACCGCTATTAGTCGTAGAGTAGTTATTTGTTATTTTTGTTTACTTCTGTAGGTTAACATGTTCTCTACCATTTTTGTTTTAATTTTTTTTTTTGATAGTTCCTTCCTATAAAAAGTTATCGATGAAAAAATAGAATATTTTCGATTTTAAAAATGGTTTTTCAAGTTTATCTCATTCAATGTTCATCTGAGACGAAAATCATTTTTGTTACTTTTTATAGAACATTAAATTTCCTACCCGTCTGTTTATCTAGATTTCATATTAGGGGCCAGTTACAGCTCTCATTGAAAATCATCATTGAAAATATTAATTGTCAATTTTGAAAGATTTTGAAGAAAAAAACAAATGACTAATGCCAAAGTAAAGCTAATTTCTAGGTAAAACGAAATTCAATTTGGCACAACTTTTCTCATAAAATGACTTTTAATTGCTCAATGATGAACTACCTTACCAACGATCATTGAAAAATTTAAAAGTTACGTTTTGGGGAAGGGGTCAAAATGATTTTTTTTTTTTTTGGAGGAGAAATAATTTTGAAGTCGTAAGCTATATTTCTGCATTAAAATATTCAATAATTAATCTTTTTAAGGGTCTCAAAATGAACAGCTAACTTTTTCAATGATGGTTTCCAATGATAGCTATAACTGGCCCCTAAGTCAAAAAACATTCAAGATATAGCCCGACAAAGTTTCTAGTATTTATTATAAGTGTAGATTGATTTTATTAAATTGTAGAGAAAGGTTTTCTATATATAAATAGCATTACAAAATCTTGTGGCACCATTCGCTCAAAAAGGATCCACCGATTTCGTTCAATTTTAAATGGTTGGAAATGTGCGGAGATGTGCAGAATATGCCTGAGACACACATTTTAACACTGTGGGTCTTTTTTGTTTTTGCACTGCCGCATATTTTATATTTTTTTATTTTTTATATTTTTATAAATTTAAAAAAAAATTTGTTTTGTGATTTAATTTTCAAACAAATATTGTTTTTACTCTAGAGTCTGTGAAAGTTTTGGTGGTCGAGTTTCGGCCAGTGGGCGATACTAGTACCTTACTTACTTACTTTTGATGGCACTCACAGCCCAGGATGGGCTTCGGCCTCAACTAACAAGCCCCTCTAGCCAGCTCTGTGCCTAGCTAGCCGCTTCCAGTTGCGCACACCGAGTGCTTTGATGTCGTCATCCACTTGTTTGCGCCACCTGTTACGGGTTCTTCCTCTGCTGCGTACCCCATCGGGGTTGGATTCGAAGACTCGTCGGGCAGGTGCGTTGCTGTCCATACGCTCCACGTACCCCAGCCATCTCAGCCGCTGTATTTTCAGCTGTTTGACCAGGTCAACGTCGCTATATAGCCCGTATAGCTCGTCGTTGAATCTTCTCCTACATACTCCTTCGATACACACCTGACCGAAAATCACACGAAGAATCTTCCTCTCAAAGCACCCTAGCAGATTTTTATCCGAATCTTTCAGTGTCCATGCTTCTGGCCATAAAGCAGGACCGGGATGATTAGGGTCTTGTT
Source organism: Melangyna quadrimaculata (assembly GCA_949320155.1). NCBI lineage: Eukaryota > Metazoa > Arthropoda > Insecta > Diptera > Syrphidae > Melangyna > Melangyna quadrimaculata. The sequence goes on along the minus strand of OX439485.1, from coordinate 171,718,524 downwards.
GGTCTCCTTGGTTCTCTGAGAGAGGGCCTTACTACTTAAATGCCTTCTTAGAGCGAAGAACCAGCGGTTGGCAAGAGTAATACTAGTACCTATAATTGTGTATATTTTTTTTTGAAAATCAAAATTTTTTCATCAAATTTTGAATTTGAAATAGTATATATAAAGTTGACGGTTGACGGGACATTTAAACACCCTTTTAGTACAAACATTTTTGCCCCTGCCCAATAATTTTTTTCATTTAAAGATTTAGCCACAATTGAAAGCTAAATTTTGAGAACTTAATCTTAGAAATCTGACCAGAAGAAATGAAGTTACGGTTTTCTTAAAGGGAAAAAAGCCGATAAGAAAAAAATGAAAAAAAAAACACATAAAAATAAATTTTTTCTCATCTGCTTTTTTTTTCTTTTTTAAAAATCTAGGGGTGGTAAAAAATATTCAAAGGGTGGTCAATAATGTTCAAAACGGGCAGTAGAAAATTTTGATGATTGATACCGTCGCAGAATTGCATCCTCTGTCCCATGTTCAAATCCCTCCAAATCACAGTGCATTTGCTGCTTCGTAGGCACTTTCAAAGAGGCTGAGAGGGAGGGGGTCATGGAGATAGATGTTTATTAAACTTTAAAAAATCGTCACCCGTTTGTTGACCTTTCTGGGTCAACGACTTTTAAGTGACTTTCCTATACATATACAACAATCACCCATCTTACTATAATATGTATGTTTGAGTTGAGTACATATTTACATTTCCTGGCCCATTTGTATTTATTAATGTGTACAAATACATACATATACGAGTACCTTCTGATTAAGCTAGAAATCCAAGGACATTTTATTACGTCCTCAAAGGATTGATAGTTCAATAACAAAATTACCACGACAACGACCAACGAGAAAGTATCCCAAGAGTCCCAAGCCCCGATGTTAGTTTCATTCGACTTGATATTGTTTGTTTGCACACTGTTATTCCAGTTCCAGTGTGAGTAGTAGTAGTTGCTGAGAGGATAAGGGTTTTGGGTTGAGTGAGTTGAGGGTGACAAAATGGCAATTCACACACTTCTCTATACTCGTTCTATAGCCTGCCTCACTTATGAAAACGAACCAATAGAATGGGTGGCAATCAATGAAAATGTCGGGCAAATAAATGTGAGCACTACCAATAAATTTCCAATTGTTTGCACAAAGTGTTATTTCCAGCTCTTAGATGGCGATTGAGAGATTCCATCGAGTGGCTTACCACTGTATATAGAACCCTTAAAGGAGTTGACACATGTAAACAAATGTAGCGGCCCTGCCTATACCTCTCTCTTACCACATACTTATATTATTATAATAGCGAGGAGGAAATGATGCTTTATGGGCACACCATATATACTCGATTTAGAGAGCCCCTTTTATCGGTGGTTTGTATAGGTATACGAGTATGAGCGCCCATCGAACGGAAGAGATCAATCTCTTAGACAGATTTAGTGGTAAGTTGAGGGCACAAATACGCATTAATAATGTTTTGTTGTAAAGCTATATAAATAAACAAAGTTAAGAACTAATTTTATATTTATTTTAACAGGGTGGTATGAGACACATATGCTCCGTGCTCTATCGTTGGTTTTTGTTACCTATTTAAATGAAAGAAAAATAAATATTATGCCTATTTCCCACACATTATGGCCAAACCGACAATTCTAAAAATATGGAATAACATATAGATATAACTTAATCCATCAAAAAAATAAGTCACTCAAATGTTAAAGATCCTTAACAAAGTAAAAGAAAATAATTTGTTGGCAGTATCCTAACTTTTTTACGATTTTTTTTTTTAAGCTGGAGATATTTTTCTAGGAAAAAGTTTTGTTTTCATATTATTTTTATTTTTGAAAAAAGTTATTTCCGTCTTCAAGTTAAGCTGACACATTCTTCTATCTTTCTAGGAAAGAATTCAATAAATCATACCTATCTACATACAGTAAGTAACGATTTTATATTCAGGTGAAAGTTACCGCCTTCAAATTTGAAGCTAAGACCACAAGCTAAAATAATTTCCTTGACTAAAACAGAAGCTAGGCGATTTAAAAATTCAAAGTTAAAAAAAAAAAAAATATTTTAAAGATAAAATAAAAGACTGAGTTTTAATTATTGCACAGCCAGCACACAGTGGAATTCAAAGCTGAGAAAATTAACACAGTTCTGTTACTTTAGTAGTAGTAGCCCGTAGCGTAATGGTTAGGGCGTTCAACTGTCACGCTGGAGGTCTGGGTTCTCTTCCCAGCCACGTCCACCTAAAAACTAAAAAGTTTTTTTCAGGGCTACTGCCTCTTGCGAGGAATTGACAAATCCTCCAAGAGTATCAATTGTCACGAATAGGTGCTTCTCGTCTAGCCGTTTGGATTCGGCATAAAACTGTAGGTCCCTTCCATTCCTGTCGACAGGCGAACACAGAAATGATTGCGAGTTGTTAGTCACTAGGCCCTGGTTCTTCATGAGCCGTTGTGCCACCCGATTTATTTTTTATTATATATTCTGTTACTTTTTGAAATAATGGATGGATTTTTACAATATTACCTTATCGTATTTTATCTGTGTTATTCACGGAGCTATACCTTCAAAGATTTGTAAGAGGGTTGCAGTGTTTTTTTTTTTAAATAATTTATGTATATGCAGAGTGATTGCCATAAGAAGTTGGTGGTGTGAGTTGGGTCAAGGCAAAATAACAGAATTGATTGGAAAGGGGTATGGGCAGGAAGTACAAAAATATTACAAAATCATCAAGCACTAGAAAAATGTGTTCCCCAGTAATGTCTGTGTGTCTGTACCCAGACCTGGTGATTCTTAGGTGATTCCTTAAAGCGAAAATCTAATTTGTTTATCTTCAATTTTTCCAATTTCGCATAATACAAACTTTCGAAACAAATGTGTTTTGGATTTAAAAACAAATTTTTTAAAAATTCAGCATCCCTAAAACGGGTTGTTGATTTTTTTTTTTATTTTAATTAAAATTGTACATATTTGAATAAATGCTAAAATTGGCATACCAAATTTTATTTTTGAAAATCTTAAATGAAAATGTTTATTTATTTTTAAAGATCTTGAAAAGTAAAAGTTCTAGAATCGAAGTCTAGAGTTTTTGACTAAAAATCGATAAGGGCATTGAAATTTGAAAACAAAACAAAATACTTTATTACGTAAAAATTTGAAAAAAAAAAAAACTTAAAATGTTTAATTTTTTTTCTTAATGTCGGGTTTGAACATTAATTTTTCCAAAATTGTGTATTGAAAGAATTTTCTTATAAAGAAAATAAAAGAGGAGACTTGTTGATTTGCAAGAAGTAATAACAGGGTATTGTAAGTTTTGATGTTTATTAATAATTTGTTTTTAATTTTAAGTTTTAATTTTTTTTAAAGAAAATTGCCAGTCCAGTAATCGCTCAATCATTTTGCCCCACCGTAGGTGAAAAACCCTGTATACCTGCCAAATATTTAAACTATCTTTTTCGTGCCCGTTTAGTAGCCCGTAGCGTAATGGTTAGTGCGTTTGACTGTCACGCTGGAGGTCTGGGTTCGCTTCCCAGCCTCGCCCACCTAAAACCTAAAAAGTTTTTTTCAGGGCTACTGCCTCTTGCGAGGAATTGACAAATCCTCCAAGAGTATCACTTGTCACGAATAAGTGCGTCTCGTCTAGCCATTCGGATTCCGCATAAAATTGTAGGTCCCTTCTATTCCTGTCGACAGGCACACACAGGAATGGTTGCGAGTTGTTAGTCACTAGGCCCAGGTTCTTCACGAGCCGTTGTCTCACCCAATTTATTTATCTTTTTCGTGCACGTTTTACATAAGAAAATAATTTCTCATGAAAAATACAAACAAAATCAAGTATATATGTATGCGATTAGTTAGCGATGATAAACATTGCCACTTTTGAGTTAAGCCAATATAAAAACGGAATAACATGTTACTGCCATAATGGTTTATAGAAAAACCAGGCAATACAAAGCTTACATCCTCATATGAAAAGTTGTAAAATGATGATACTCAAAAAATTCTATTTTTAAAATAAAAACCTGTTATTATTTTTATTATTTTTATTATTTTATTATTCGTACATAAATGTACAGAGTAATACTTAAGATTACGACTTGAGCATCTTAGGCTTTCTGCTGAATAAAAATCTAATGTTGTTTTATTTCTTGAAATTTCGATAAAAGCGTAAGGATCAGGGGTAAGTATGAGTATATGTCAAACAAATATGTTCTTAACGAAAAGGGATGGCGTAAAATTCCCGCAAAACTAAAACCCCGAAAATCCCGATAACTCAAAATACCGAACATTAAAAAATTCAAAATAACGAAAACACATTACCTAATAATGGAAATGTTTCCCCGAAACCGTGATCCCGAAGAATTTTAGACTTTAGTTAAATAAAAAAAATATGTCTACATTTTTCACATTTAATGTTTTTGGTGGAAATAATGTTATTTGAAAAATCATGAAATGACTGAAAAAAAAAACACAACCCAATTGTCATGGAGGTATCTTTCAAATGAAAACATCCCCAATAAATATTTGTTCTGCCACCACATTACTCTTTTTGGGATTTTCTCTTGGGGATTTTGTGTGTGCTGGGTTTTTATTTTGGTGATTTTATTTTGTGAGAATATGTCGTTTGAACAAACCCAATTTTTCGTACTTGATTTCAGGAAAATTATACGAGTATTATAAGGTGAAATACATTTTCAAATTTAAGTTACGGGATGTGGATATTTTGAGTATAAGGATTTTGGGCCTTCTGTAAACTGATTTGATGATTTTCTGTTTTCTGGATTGTGATCTTTTGGGATTTTGAGTTGTCAAAATTATGAGTTTGGGGATTATATTCATATTTATATAGCCCAGTCAAATTAAAAATTTCTCTGAACAAAATTCCGATAACGCTTAAACTTGGTGGGGGCATTCCAGTGACTGTAACGCAGCATTGACTAAAAGTTCCGACGATCCGATAGGAGCATAACTTTTTAAGCATGGTAAAGTGTTGAAAAAGTCAGTTTTTAGGAAATAACTTTTTAATGGAAATGCTATCGAAAAGAAGTTCTACAGTTTGTAGATCATTAAATTCTCTATAAAAAAAATTCCCACTTTTTTTCCTACGACCTTAAGAAGAAAGTATATAATATTTTTGTATATAATATTTTCGTCATTTTATGTTCATCAAAAAAAGCTATACCTTCTTAATTATTGGTCGTAGGAAAAAAAAGTGGGAATTTTTTTATAGAGAATTTAATGATCTTCAAACTGTAGAACTTCTTTTCGATAGCATTTCCATTAAAAAGTTATTTCCTAAGAACTGACTTTTTCGACACTTTACCATGCTTAAAAAGTTATGCTCCTGTCGGATCTTCGGGGACTTTTATTCAATGCTGCGTTATAGTCACTGGAAGGCCCCCACCAAGTTTAAGCGTTATCGGAATTCTGTTCAGGATTTGAGATTTGTAGGTCTATTTTGACTAAGTAGAATTGGAGAATTTTTGATCTGTCAATGGCGGCCTAGCGCTTAAGCATTACTTAGTTTTTCGTCACTTATTTGGGCTTTATTGCTAAAAAGTAACGAAGTAACGAATATAGTAGAATTGGAGAATTTTTTATCTGTCGATGTCGGCCTAGCGCTTAAGCTTTACTTAGTTTTTCATCACTTACTTGGGCTTTATTGCTAAAAAGAAACGAATTAAAAAAATATAAAAATTGTATCTAATGTTTGCATTTTTCAATGTTATATAAATCAAGGGGTAATTTCATCATTTTTTTTTTTTTTTCGATTCTTTCTGCAAAAATATGTATATAAATGAATTAAATAAATTGGTCGGCAAAACGGCTCTTGAATAACCATGACTTAAAACTCGCAACCATTCTTTTGTGCGCGTGTCCGAACGGCTAGATGAACAGCACTTATTCATGACAAATGATACTCTTGGAGGATTTGTCAATTCCTCGCAAGAGGCAGTAGCCCTGAAAAAAAAAACTTTTTTTAGTTTTTAGGTGGACGACGCTGGGAATTGAACCCAGACCTCCATTGTGACAGTCCAACGCACTAACCATTACGCTACGGGCTACTACTCTTTCTGCAGAAAGCACAGGTTTATATTTTGAGCTTTACAAAGTAGGTGAAAACAAAAAATATAAATAGTGAACAAATTGCTACAGAGTCCAGGAAAAACATTTTATTGAGTTTTAAACTAGAGTTTTTGTAAAATCTTTAAGCTCAAGGTCTTTTTACCTAGATAAGAACAGAACAATTTAAGTAAAAATGTAAAATTTATTGGAAAACAAGGTATTCTCGTCGACGATACTCCAAAAAGTTGTATGTCAATAATTTCCCGTCTCTTAATCAGAATATTAATATATAAGATTTTAACTGACCACTAAAAGCTGTAAGGGCCAGTTTGTTCACAGTATGGGTTAAATTTAGTATGTGACTTTCATAGGCTTTAATTAACTCACGCTAATCAACCAAAATTGGCTGATTAGTGAAATCCATGATTAGCAACTCATACTTTGAATTTTTTAAACAAAATTTGATCAACAAAAACATTTGAGGATTTCCCAGCTCCACTAATCATGGATTAAAGATAATCAGCTGTGAACAAACAGGCCCTAAGTCCTGTAAAAAAATGGAAGATCTTTTATATTTTGTTTTCCACTGATAATAGATATTAAACCACCAAATCAAGAATTATTCTAAGTATGATTAGATTTTTTTCCTCATTTAACTTCTGGTGATGTTGAATTCTTAATACATTTTAAAACTTCGGAAAAACTTCCTTCTTTCTAGTTCTGATTTATGTAAAACCTGTTATTGCTACACCCTGTTCACAGTACATGCATCATTTGTAAGGGTACCGGAAGGTGACAAGGAAGGCGGAAAGTGTATCGGGGTCAGGTGTATAGGTATACCAACTAACCATGTAAGGTGAGTACAAATTACATCGTCCTGAATATAAGGTGCCTTCTACAAAGAATTGGAAATGGTTAATTTATTGCAACATGCTGGCTTCGAGTCGCAACCTCTCAACTACAGGACTAACAAAAAGTGTATAAATATGCATATATGCAGGCTTAACAAGAGCAAAGGGCTGGGCTTATAATATCAAATCGTTGCCAGTTGCCACAAATTATGGACTAATACCTAGTAGGTACACAACACCACATATAATACCCTCATAAAAACGCCACCAACGACGAACAACCATGAACGAATGGCGATGACTCTGGAATGCTATAAAAAAAAGTGTTCAACAGCGCGCAATTAATGCAGGGTGCGATTAAAAACGCTAACACCATTTCGCAGACTCTACAAAATGTTAGGTATAAAAAGCTTCTAACAAATCTGTTGGTTTCGTGGCTTAGAAGCCGCAAGGAAGAATATAAAACAATTTTATGCCGTCAAAGAAAGTTACAAAAAATACTTTCGTAGCTACATAACTACCAAAAGAAGCTGATTAGCCAAAACGAAGTTGGAAGGCAGTGGAGGCGGCGCGCGTGTGTTTTGGTGGAATGGAAATATGGGATTTTAATTACTTCCCGTTAGGCGGTAACAGTACTTATGGTTATGGCTGTTCATTAAGTTTATTATTGTTATTCGGATTCGAGGGTTAAGTCCCAGCGGGAAAAATTCAAAAATTCATTGAGGAAAAATCAGCTTTTTCCTTGAGGAATGGCAGCTGCACCGTCCACTTTTCAGCTGATTCCTTTGATGAAATTAACATGGGCATGTCCTAGGCGGGCAGCACATGTTGAAAATCCGATGCAAATTCGCCAACGAAATCACTACTTCGTTGTAAGTTGTTTATTCACCGACCCAGATGATGAAAAACATGGTGGTTGCATAATCTATGAATTCACTGCATAAATGTATGTGGTTTATTCATCAGTTCAATATTTTCGATGAAAATGGTAATTAAAATTCAATTATCAAATCACAAGATATAGAAGTAGGTAGTTGTTTATTCAGCAATTAGTTAATTCAATATGAAAAATGTGAAGAAAATTAAATAAATAGTAAATTCATTAACTCCGTTGTGTTGTGAATTCTTTGTGATTGGTTAATAAAAATATAGAATTAAAACTTTAAATTACAGTTAAATCACTAGGTCAGTGGTTGTTGGTTAATCACCACTTCATATGCGAAGTGAAGATTAACCAAAAAACTGAAATACTTTGATAAAATCTGAGAATGCCTCTTTTTAATGAAAATTCATAAGTCCTCTTATAATATTTACTGTCAGTAGACAATGTCAACACAGAGAACACAAAAAAAATCAACTTCTATTAAAACACACAATGGCGGTGCACACTTTACAAAGCATATGAGTGGACATAGACAATGAACTGATGAACTTCTACATGACTTTTCAGCAGTTTTTTCATCTTATAATTTTCCATATCAAAAGCAATTTTTAATTCAATGACAGAAAGGGTTGTTTTCTAAACACAAAGCAGAAAGTGGGTTAAAATCTATGAACTGAGGAAACCTTGCATGACTCTTCACTTATTAAATCAATACATGTCGTTTCCTTGTATTATCTGGCTAGTTAATTGATTGCTGTTGTCTTGTTGTTTTCTACACACAAAGCAAAAAGTGGGTTCAAATCTATGAACTGAGGAAACCTCGCATGACTTTTCACTCACTCAATCATTGCATGACGTTTCCTTTTATTATTTGGCTAGTGAATTGAGTGAAGAATTCAGCTATAAAATTCATTGGGGACGATATTTCCCGCTGGGGTATTTCAATTTGGACTGGTATATGTATATGTACATAAGTAATGTATGTATGTGGGTATCAGAAATTATGAGGCGTGTAAAAATAACATTGATTTCTATTAAGCCCCAAATTGATTGTATATAAAGAATTAATAAATGTCAAACTAAAACCAATAATTACATCAATTGAATATTTATTGATATTATTGTGAAAGGACAAAAGATTTGTTTTACTTTTGTCCATTACCTACATAAATATGCCTACCAGGATATCAAGTGATTTGTTGAAATGATGTGACATTATTGAGGTTTTATTGAGTTACCCAAAGAATAAATAATATAAAGGGTATTACATAAGGTGTTGTGTGTTGTATTGTTTATAGAGAATAACAAATGGAATTAGCAAAAAAAAAACAAGGATTCTCAGGAAATACATGGAGAAAAGTATTCTTTACAGATGTACAAAATGCAATTATTGTAATCAATATAGATATAGATGAGTGTATAAGCAATTAGGCTCAAATTATTACTATAGAATAAACTTCTACATGGGCTTAGATACACAGTCTTTTGGTAAGGAATTTCTTGACCACCTTAGCCAACTTTCTGAAATGGAGATCAATGACTCAATCTCTTTCCTCACTCAACCGATGAAATAGCACTAGGATTAGGTAGGTAGGTAGAAATGGCGGCCACGGGCAGCCTAGCCCATAGCCCAATTAGCGCTAAGTGCGCCATTTTGATACCATAACTCGTTATAACCTGTGGATTGATGTGAAAGGGAGATTGTGGCATATCCTCAGGATATCGTCCATTATGATTTGAATTCAGAATAAAGTTGAAAGAATTTTGTGGCTTGTGGAAAGACTGAGTAGCTTTAGCAGAATCACTTTAGTGGATCACTCACACAACCAGACCAGCACCCGCACAATCCAAAGTTTGCCCAACTAGGCAGTTTGTTGGCTGGCACTGGAGCGTGAACTGATATGGTCGAGTGATCAAACGGCTACTGTGCAGCACGAACCCCCGCCAAAAGGGGATCGATAGAAGGTGTGATGCAGTAGCAGCCGAAATTTGTCCTAGAGCCATTTCGTCGCACTGAGGAAAGACATCAAATCTTTGATCTTCATTTCCGAAAGTTCGTAAAGGTCGTTGTAAAAAGCTCTTCCGAATGATTTTGCTCTAGCTTTGGCCAGAGCGGGGCATTTGCAGAGGAAATGAAATACTGTTTCCTTTTCTTGCTGGTCCCCACAGCTCCGAAAGTGACTAGGATAAACTTCGGTTTTTTTCACAATCTTCTCCGTCACAAATTCATATTTATAGCAGCACTTGAGAAATTTTTACATGTAAGTTGAGCGCTTGAAAATTACTTATTTTGTCATCACTTTGCCGGCTTTATTGCTAAAAGTATCGAATAGAGGTACATACCTGTCATATAACCATTTGTTTTATTTTCAAATTTCTGGTTAACGGCTTCACCGATAACAACCAATTTTTTTTAAATAAAAGAGGTGCTTTACAATACAATTAACAATATAACATCGTGAAAAACTTTCAAACGAAGCTAAGTTACAAAAACGACTGGGTAGGCGAAAAAGCGAACTACATTCTCAACGCAAATGCCATCAAGTCATACACTGATGGATCGAGAACGACAGAAGGGACTGGTGCGGGAATTGTTGGGCCAAGAACCAAACTTATTTAAAATATTTATTTTAGCACCAATAATGGTATGGGTGGGTATATCTACATAAATTTACACCTAAACACATAAATACATACCTCTTTTCTTATAAAACAATATCAGAATCAATTTGGCATCGTACGTAGGTCTATTAGATACCTACCTATAAGGATCAAAAGATTTATATTATAAACGTACTTAAATTAATGCTCCATTTTGTTCACAATATCCTTTATCAGATTAATGTATGACCCTCTTTATCATTGACATACAACCTACTTTATTTCCTTAACAAAAACAACAACAACAACAGCGACAAAAAATGAATAACCTACTACACGTGTGAACAGTGTGAAGCCAAAATGTCAATATAGGAATGGGGCACTTGGGTTTCATCGGTAGATAATTCCTCTTAGCACTTAACTCACCATTAAGCAATTGTTTGACAAATCATTTTTAATGTGTATATTATCCTTCAATCACTGCCATCAATCACCAACATCAGTCAATATTCAATTTCACTCACATCTCGCTAGAGAGTGAGAGTGCGGGGTATCACATTTACGTATTATATTACTTTCGCATCTAAAACAATTTCCGTGCCATTCAATTCTCTTAGGGATTTTCACGCACACCATACCCGAGCGTATACCTATAACCTACCGTTCGCTCGCCTGCCCGCCCGCACCGTCGAATATCCTATCCTAGAGTATCCTATCTTATCACACCATCAGACATTATGTCTATTAAAATGTCGATGACAGAGATACACCATCATCAAGGACAAGCGAGGAACACAACCAAAGGAGGCATTTGGTACCTATGAAGTGAGTCCTTCGGGAGGGACAATTGGTGTGTATTGTTTACCCCAAGCAAAGTTGTAAACACATCTTCTTCAAAGTAGTTGTTGATAACGGTAATCTCAGTTTGGGATGACAAAACCAACGATGTGAAATTAATTCAGTCAATATCCTTCGCAAGATGAACTAAAAAAAATGTAGATAAAAAAAAAAACAAAAAATACGCTCTAGAGTGGGAAAGTCCTGGTTAATCGTGTGGCACTATGTTACACCTAAACCTTAAGTCCTTCAAGCCAAGAAGACCATGAAAGTCCGTCCATACAGAAGAAGAGAGACAAACACAACAACAAAAAATAAAATAAAAAGTTTCTGAATGTTACTGCAGCCCGCCTTGCGCTAGATGAGGAGTATGCTTGTGTATCTTTTGAATTCCGTATAACATCATGTTTTCGTCTGAGGAAAAGAATATTCAACTTTTCGTCCTTCCCTTTCAAGGAGTCATTAGTGGCACAAATAAACCTCAACCAAATCCAACACAGGACAAAAAAAAAATGTTAAAAGATGAAAGGGAGCAAAAATAGAATAAACACGATAGAGGCATCAACACTGACAGTACCAGTACTAGAACTAGAGTGTGCCTTGCCTTCGCCTTGCCTGCCTGCCTAGCCTATACTGGCATGGGACCGTTAGAACTTTTCAAGAGCACAGAAAGAGAGAGACGATGTCAAGTACACTATAAAATCCCAGTTATAGAAGAACGAACTTTCTGCCTATTGTTGTGCGGTTGAGCTTTTGTGTTTGGATATTTGCCTTTAAGGTTCGAAACATGCTTCCTTTTTAGTTATTCCATTTGGGTGACAGCAGAATTAAGGAAGGTACATATATACGACTTTATCCACGAACATAATAGTAAAAAGAGCAAGAAAAACCTCCTCCTTCAGAGCTTTGTGTTGTACAGTACGAGGATAAATCTTGAAAATTTGCAGTCTTCCTTTGCTTCTTTTATCACGACTATCACCATCATGATATATCTGATACATAAAACAAGAAGAAGAACACACTTTGTACTCAGAGGAAGAGTAAGTGAGACGAAAGATAAATTAAACAATTTCCATGAATAACGAGACAATCCACTTTGTGCAAATTGTGTAATCCGTTCACTTGGCTATGTATGCGGCACTGCCACTTCAATGTTACTCTAGTTTGAAGCTTTAATCTGCCAGAATCAACTAATCCTTAAATACTATCATTTGGATATGCTTTAGCTATATGTATCTACCAGCTACCACACTATACATTACAAAGGGATGAAAATGAATAATTTTTTTTTTACGATGCACAAGCACAAGTTTGGTTTTTATTATTAAATGCCATGCTTTGTTGGATAGTATTGTCTTAACTGTTTTATTGGGGATTGTTATAATCTTCCAACAAAAATGTTTGGCTTATTGTGGTTGGTCTCGAGATTTTGAAAAAAGGGTTAAATGGAGGAAAAGCAGCATTAATAGTTATAGGGTTTTTCAAGTAATAGGACAGTTTCGAAAATATTATCTTATTTTGACGAGACTGAGACCAGACTTAAAAAATCTTAACAATTCTGGCCTCGTGCACAGCCCTAATAGGTACGCTCCAGGCACGAGGCGTGACTTTTTTGGAAGCGGAAGCACTCAACGTTAAACTTAATATTAGAAGTACTTTATTCAAAATAATATCGCTTAAATGGGACTTTATTATTTATAAAAGAAAAAAATAATAATAGGGGTATTCATGCAAACGCAGAAAACCCATAGAAAGCTTAAAAACGATAGAATTTTCTATCGGTAGAAATGAACTGTCAAAATTTGTATGCAAAAATTTTCTGCAAAATATAGAATTTTATCTCACAAACTTGAAGCGAAAAGCGTATAAAAAAAAACCTTAGAAACTTTGTGACGTTTAATTTGACATTTGACTTAACTTAGCTGTTTGTTTCTATCGTTTATGCAAACATTTCTAATGGGGTGTTCATGTAACCTTTTGCGTAAAATTATATTTTTCTACAAAGCGAACAATTACCTCGTTACATGAATATACCCTTAATATAATTCAAAGGTTAAGTTTTGAACATAAAATGTATTATACTTATTTTTTTTAAGCAAATTTATCTATGATCATAGAATATTTTTTTGCCTCGAGATCATTTCGCTTTATTTGCACACTCACGAAATCACTTAATTCATTCTTCGCTTTTTATGTGAACGGCAAGAAATTAAAAAAAAATTACTTCCAATGAGATGGAGTGAGAGTTGAGAATAGGCGATATACAAGAACGCCTAGCTGGTATCAGTGCTGTCGGAATGACTTCTATAGTAGCATTTGGCTCCTTGACTGTAGAAAGGACTACTGTGTTACCCATGTTTTAAAAAGGCTCCCAAGTCTCCACATGGAAAATTTAATGAAAAACGTATTTTGCTGTTTGAAAATATTTTTAAATCCTAATCTCTCACATCCCTGCTCCTATTAAAAATTTCACATCTCTGCTAAACTTCAAAATGTCATATTTTCAATTGTAATCATATTTATTTAATGAAATATCTACAATCTTCTAGCTTGCTTGGTTGCTGAGAACTGCTATAACTTCATTATTTCATGGTGAAATCTAGCAGGAGAGATTTTTGTTTTAAATTAGGACGTACAACTTTGAGCATAATGTGCGTGCTCTTGAACAATGCTGTCGTTTCACAAATTCCTAGAGAAGCACTTTTCATAAGTTATTTAGCATTGTTTATTTGTCATTTTTTGTTATCATTGTGAATGATTCGCCCTGCAGAGCGAATGTTCCGCGACGATTCGCGTCGGTTTGGGAGAGCTTTTAAGGCTCTCCCAAACCGACGCGGAATATTCGCTCTGCAGGGCGAATCATTCACAGTGATAACAAAAATGACAAATAAACAATATTAAATACAAAAAAAAAAAACTTCAGTCGGCAAATGTTTTGTGCGTTGGTTTGGGAGAACCTTTAAAGGAGGGTCCCCAAATTCCCAAAATGCTCCCCAAATTTTATGGAAAGTGCTACTCTCGGAATTTGTGAAACGTCAGCACTGGCTGGTATGCATTCCAAATATTTGTTAGCAAGTACTTTCGTGCGTGTACCTATAATGGAGTGATATTGTGCATTCCCAGTGCTTGGAATTGAAGGGATATTATGATCTTTTGTAGTTGTTTTTTTCTGAATGACTTTTTTAATGAGAATTTATTAATTCGCAAAAGAGATTAAATGAAATTCGATTAAGTTAGTTTCGAATTAATAATTCTTTGCTAAAACCGTATAATTTTTTGAATTGCTTAACGGAAGCACTCATTCCACTCAATATATGGGCGCTTCGTCCCTGGTACGCACATATGTAGATATACGTGCTGAATCAGCTACATCCCCATTGAAAAACCACTTGCTTTAGTTGAGTTTGCTTTCTTCGGTCTACGGTTTCTACGACGTTTTATACACCAACAGAACCTTAAAGTTATACTAGGTTTCCACTTGTTGTTGAATTGAAACAGTTTGACAGCTGTCAATTTGGTCTTTGAACGACACAATTGCCAATTTATTTCCACTTGTGTCTTTAATTGACACAAATTAGTTTGTCTTTTCAAAGACAAAGAATTTTTGACAGATGCCTTTGGTCAGTTCATTGACAAATATTTCCACTTGGATTGGTCTTTTCCGAATCGACACTCATGGTTAATGAAATCTTCGTTGAAATTTGGTTAGATGTGTGCAGAAGGAGTTTTTTTTACAGATAGGTAAAGTTTCATACAGAAAAAAAAGTTATTTGCAGTTTTGCAATAGCTTACTATCTCATCAATACCAACTACACATAAATTAAAAATATTTGTTTTGTTATCAAAAGTCAGAACTGCAAATGCAAATTTCTTTTCGAATGTTCATTTATTTCCGCTAACCGCTTTCATAAAATAAAATAAATATGTAGTAAAAAAAAAACTTTTCAACTATGTTCTATACAAAACCAAAAATTAGTGTATGACACCTGAAATTAATATTCGTCTGTTTTCCAAACTATCACTTTTTAAATTAAAGATCGGGTCATCTTCGTTGTGCAATAATAATAAGGGAGTCTACTGCTGGTAGACTCCCTTATTATTATTTTTTAGCGTCTACAAAGTTTGACTATCCTCTGAATTGGGATAACTTAAAAACTGGTGACTCATCTTACAGAATTAATTTTCTTTTACCCGTCAAATTAAAAAAAAAACAATCTTTTTTTGCCACCCGTCCCTTTTTTCTCGCATCCGTCCATTTTTTGTGGCCGACCGCTCTTTTTTTGTCGACCACCCACCCATCCTATTATTGCCCGCCCATCGTTTTTTTTTGCCCATTATTCTATTTTTAAGCCCACTCGTGACTGATCTGTGGAAGCACTTTCAGAAAAATTTCAAGACCGAAATTTTCGAAACGCTTTCCGAAAGGCTTTTCCTTCTGTGATCTTTAAATTGACATTAACCAACGTAACGTGCACAAACAATTCGTCGCCCTAGTGACACAAGAACGTAACTATATTTTTTACGATTTGCGTTTGCGACGTTACGTTTCTATGATCCAAACTCTAGAAATTTGAATGAAGATACGTTTCCTATGGAAATAAGAAGTAAGCTTTAACCCTTTGACCTGCACATGAAATTCAATTATGTTTTTTTGTCAACAACTAATTTTCATGTCTTAGCCCGATCATTTTAGACAAAATTTTACCATATATCAATGTTAAATGAAGTACAAAATGTTTTGATGCAGTTAGGTTGAAATGATGGAGTAGAACATAAAACCACAGTTTTAGACCAAAATTTCATATGGTGTGTGCCCAGAATTTTGGATTTTGTGTTTTGTCGATTTGAAGGCGTATTTTGCATTTCTCGCATTTTGGTTATAACCAAATTTATAGATAATTAAATTTTCTAATTTTTTTATCTAGACAATTTTTCTGTAAAATAATTATTTATTGCTAATAATAAACAAAAAATGATACAAATTAGGAGATTTACCCTGTTTTTTGAACTGTTGAACCATTTTTAATAAAAATAAGTGACACGTTTAAACGGAAAAGTTGTAGAAGAAAATTTCCGACAAATTTTGTATATACGTACGACGAATAGATCACGGCCGGGAACTCGCACAAAGCCATGGCGGAAACGACTCAACACATTTCCACACCACCGTAAGGTAGGTCTCCTACTTTTCTGCCCGAACGTCTTTCACAAAAATGGCAGCAGTCTCACGTAAGACTATTAATCTTTCTTCTCAGATCAGATTCTTGCATGTTTTTGCAAGTACAAAGCAAACAATTATGGGAGCATTTTTTTTTCGATTCAAAAAGGACAGACTACAGTCCCCGTATTGTTATAGTAAATGGTCCTTAACGGAAAAAAAAGGGGCTTGTAATCAATTTTAATTTGCTTTATTAGGTGTGCAATTATTGTAAATTGGCAATTGTCAGAATTATTTTCGATGTACTCAAAATTATGGTTATTTGCTTTATCAACTTCCTTTTCCGCTTTCTTAAAAACCTTTGATTAAAATTGTAACGTAAGGAAGGGAATAATGTTAATTGGCTAAAAATATCTCGGCAGCAGCATAGAACAACTGATACAAATAACATATTTTTTACGTATGACTAGGATCTGGGAGAGTTCAAAGCTGTATAAATAATTCGGCGGCAATCTAGGAACCAAAATTAACTCAATGTATACATAAAGTGATTTGTTGGACATTTCTATGTTGTATCAAGGGTATAATATACTTGTTGGACATTTGTATCAAGGGTATAATATACTCGATAGATGAGGGTTAAGCACTTAATGGAAATTTATTTAGTCAACATATTGTCCAATTTAAATTAATAAAACATATATTAAAAGAAAACACTTATTTTTTTCCACAAATTTAATTTTATTTATTTAGTTTTGCGAAAGGCCAACGCATTTTGTCTTCATGAGGACATCATCATCACGAGTGCCCTGATGATGTCCTCATGAAGACGAAATGCAAAACTAAATAAATGAAATTAGATTTATGGAAAAAACAAGTATTTTCTTTAAATATATGTTTTATTAATTTTAATTAGACAATATGTTGACTCAAAGGTATAATAATAATACCCTCGCACTACCACGATTTCTACAAATCGTTAAAAACTTCTAATTTGGATGACAAAAATGATAACTTGAATTAAATGCCTTATGAACTTAAAAAATTAATAAAATTAAATAAATGAGAAAGTTATTTTTGAAAATTATTATCTTATTCAAAAACGTAGCAAAACAAAAAGGTTAAAAGTAATAATTATCGTTTGAGGCACATAAACGCAACAGAATACCTTTTCACTTTATTAAATAAAATATCTCTTAAACCACAAACAAAATGAAGATTATTTTATGTATTCTATAGCTAGCAGACCACGTAACTCTTAATCTCTCAGGAGGTCCGCCACCAGCATCAAGTGCAGAGGACCAGTGGGAACACTGTCAACAAGCCATCAGAAGTGCCGCCTCTGATGTGCTGGGTTTCACAAGGCGAATACAACGAAACCCCTGGTTCGATGAAGAGTGCCGGCTAGCGCATTCAGCTAAGGACGAGGCCTACCAGGCAATGCTGCAGACTCGAACAAGAGCTGCTGAGAGAGTGGCCCGGGAGCTCTACGGGCTGAAACGAAATGAGGAACGCCGACTTCTCAGGAGGAAAAAGAGAGAGCACGAGAAGCGGGCGGTAGAGTCTATTGAGGGTTGTAGCGGTAGGGGAGATGTTCGAAAATTTTATCATAGGGTGAAGCGATCCACCCAAGGATTCAAGGCTAGAACGGAAGCCTGCCGAGATGAGAGGGGGAATATGGTAGTAATGGCGAAGACAGCCAAGATGCCGCTAATAGGCAGAACGCTCCATTCAACTTGGAAGATGATGGCCAAGAGACCTAACCGAAGTGCGGCTGGCGATATCCAAACTTAAGTTGTACAAGGCTGCTGGTGCGGATGGCTTACAAGCCGAACTATTTAAATCAGCGGGAGATGAATTGGCTAGGAGCATACACCAGCTCATCTGCAAAATTTGGTCGGAGGAAAGTATGCCCGATGAATGGAACCTCGGTATAGTGTGCCCCATCCATAAAAAGGGAGATGTTCTGAAATGTACCAACTACAGAGGAATTAGTCTCCTAAACGTCGCTTATAAAATCTTGTCGGCCATCCTGTGTGACCGCTTAAAACCTTTTGTCAACAATCTGATCGGCCCTTATCAGTGCGGTTTTAGGCCAGGCAAGTCAACCGTCGATCAAATGTTCACACTCCGACAGATTTTAGAAAAATCCCGGGAATTCCAGATCGATACACACCACCTTTTTATCGATTTTAAAGTCGCGTATGATAGCGTGAAAAGGGACAAATTATATAGAGCCATGTCGAGTCTCGGCATCCCTGCCAAACTCGTCCGCTTGTGCAGGATGACGATGGAGAAATCTCGATGCTCCGTCAAAATTGGTAAGAACACCACCGATTCCTTTGATGTTGAGAAAGGATTGAGGCAAGGCGACGTGTTATCATGCAACCTATTCTATTCTATTGAAGCCATTGTACGCAACGCACATGTCAACACCAGCGGTACAATCTATCAAAAGTCCGTTCAATTGCTTGCATATGCGGATGACATTGACATTGTCGGCATAACGAAGCGAGCTGTGGCAGGGGCATTTGCGAGCATTGAATCGGAGGCGGCTAGAATGGGATTGGCGGTTAATGAGGACAAGACGAAGCAAAATATCACGATGGACAGATATAACTTCGAAGTTGTCAAGGACTTTGTCTACCTGGGCTCCACTATTACATCGCAGAATGACATCAGTGCAGTGATCAAGCGAAGAATTACTCTTGCCAACCGCTGTTTCTTCGGTCTAAGAAGGCATTTAAGTAGTAAGGCCCTCTCTCAGAGAACCAAGGAGAATTTATACAAGACCCTAATCATCCCGGTCCTGCTTTATGGGTCAGAAGCATGGACACTGAAAGATTCGTATAAAAATCTTCTAGGGTGCTTTGAGAGGAAGATTCTTCGTGTGATTTTCGGTCCGGTGTGTACCGATGGAGTATGGAGGAGAAGATTCAATGACGAGCTATACGGGCTATACACCGACGTTGACCTGGTCAAAAAGCTGAAAATACAGCGGCTGAGATGGCTGGGGCACGTGGAGCGTATGGATAGCAACGCACCTGCCCGACGAGTCTTCGAGTCCAACCCCGATGGGGTACGCAGCAGAGGAAGAACCCGTAACAGGTGGCGCAATCAAGTGAATGACGACATCAAAGCACTCGGTGTGCGCAACTAGAAGCGGCTAGCTAGGGACAGAGCTGGCTGGAGGGGCTTGTTAGTTGAGGCCGAAGCCCATCCTGGGCTGTGAGCGCCATCAAAAGTAAAAGTAAAGTAAGTAAGTACAGCTAGCATGTTAATCTTGAAGTTTTTAAAAGTTAACCTTAGGAAAGTATTCATGGAACTTATTAAAATAAAAAATGGTAAAAAAATCACAAAATCGTCTCTCCTGGAAATTAGCAAATATTGACATACATACGGCAACGAATTATAAGGGAACATTTGTTAAAAAGTCAATAAAATAAAAAAAAAAAATGAGTATACGCCCTAGTGAACCGCACAGTATATTATCGTTGTTTTTAGGAAGAATAAAAAGAAAGCATATGCGTATCTATTATTACAGAGTCGATTTAGTTTCAAATTTACATGATTTGGATTTTAGATTGTTTTCGAACGTTATTTTCAAAATAACAGCAAATACAGTTCGCTTTTTGTCACACCTTATGTAAATCATCCCTTTGAATACGCTCCCACTCTGGTGTAAATTTTTCTAAAAAAAAAAATCTTATAATACCAGCTTCATTGCTACAACATTTACTTTACAAATCTGATAATTACATTTAATTTTAATTGAATATTTTTCACAAAACTTGCAGTGATATTTTCTTTTGTTGTGAAATTGAAATGAAATTACCATATTAACCAATTACAAAAAATATAATGTAAACAAATCGATCGAACATGCATAGGTAGCCTTAACCATTTTACTAAAGAAAGACAAAACCTAAACAATAGAAATTATCATATCATATTAAATACCAACCGACGTATGTACATTACATGTACATATATTAGTGTGGATCATTTTAGTTCGTGAAAAAGTTTTTGTCAAATGGCTGCAGTCCATGTTTAAATTAACAAAATCCAAAATACTTTTGAAATCAAATTATTTTTAGTACTGCCCGAAACCACTTGAAACTTAAACTTTTTTTTTAATAAAATAATATATTTTAAATACTAAGGGCCAGTTTGTTCACAGTGGGTTAAGTTTAGTATGTGACTTTCAAAGGCTTTAATTAACTAACGCTAATCAACCAAAATTGTCTGATTAGTGAAATCCATGATTAGCAACTCATACTTTGAATTTTTTAATCAAAATTTGATCAACAAACACATTTGAGGATTCCCCAGCTCCACTAATCATGGATTAAAGATAATCAGCTGTGAACAAACTGGCCCTTATTATATCAGTTGTAATTTAAATTCGTTTATTTATTTATTATATCTGGAATCAATTAATATTAGACCGAGAGCTGGCAGCAGATTTTGGTCGTGAGAGGAAACCAAAAGATATTAATAGTATAAAACCGGGTGAAGGTGATAACGAATATGTTCGTCTGCCAGCATGTAGTGGCCCCATTACCACGTAAAAGTGCATCAAAAGTACAACTTTTCTGAAAATTGATATCGGGTGGGAAACCATGTTAATGTAGTACAACTTGACGCCATCAACTCCCTGATTAAGAAATTGGTTTCGACAGACGTCTAGGTGGCCCCAAAACCCAGACAGATATCCCCGAAAACGCGTTTTTAGGCTTTTGGGAACCATACCTGAAATTGGTCGCAAATTTTAGCCATGGACTCCCTGAGTGTGAATATGTACGTGACAGACGTCTAAGTGGCCCAAAACCACCGACCGACGCGATTAAAGTCGCGGATTTTTTAATGAAATTTTTAGATAATTGATGTATGCCACCAAAATGTAGCGCAATCGGAAGGTCATGACTACCAGAGTATTAATGTATAAAAAATAGGAGTTTATAGTCTCACCCAACAGCTGGAAAGTCGCGAACTAAATGGCGGATTTTTTATTTTATTTTTTTTAGTTATAGGATTTTGAGGGAAACCACTTGAAATATATCGCAATAAAAAGATCTTGACCCAAAAAAAAATTAAAATGTAAGTGACAGGCGTTTGAGTTACGGCAAACTGCTTTAAAGCGCGATAAAAGTCGCGGATGTAATTACTAGTTTATCAATTAGATTATCAATACAAATCTCTTGAAATTTTGAAGTAAACACGTTTTGAACACATCAAACCATACAAATAAGCGGTATAAGAAAGCTATGTCGACGTCGTAGCCAGCTTACTACAATTATAAAAACGTGTACTGAGTGTGAGTGCTATTTCAAATTTCATAAAGAAAAGAATATAAGCCACTTAAATCGCTTATTTCAATGGTTTGATGTGTTCAAAACGAGTTTACTTCAAAATTTCTTTTTCAACTAGTCAAAACCTTTTAATTAGGTAAGTACCATTTAAATTAGGGCTGGCCTCGAGACGAGACTCTGCGAGAATTTTGTAAGTCACGTCTCGGTCTCATTAAATCGAAAATTTTCAGTCTAGTCTCGGTCTCGTGGCGGCCTCGAATAATTAAGTCTCGTTTCGGTCTCGTCTCCGAAAAATACGATTTCCGGACAAATTATTGATTATTGGAACGAATATTTTCGATTATCGTCAATAGGGCTGGCCACGAGACGAGACTCTGCGAGACTTTTGTAAGTCTCGTCTCAGTCTCGTTAAAATCAAAAATTTTCAGTCTCGTCTGGGTCTCGTGTCAGTCTCATATAATTAAGTCTCGTCTCGTTCTCGGCTCCGAAAAATACGATTTCCGGGCAACCTGTTGATTTTGGAACGAAATAATTTCGATTATAGTTTGAATACGTGCAAAAGAAAATAAATATTTAACTAAAATTGGATTTTTTTAATTTATTAGACTCTCTGATAATTGCGGTCCAAATATACAGTCTCGTCTGGGTATCGTCTCGGTTGCCTAAAAGCCAGTCTTGTCTCGGTCTCGTCATGCGAGACCGAGATTGAGACCAAGTCTTCTCGTCTCGTGGCCAGCCCTAATCGTCAATATTTTCAATAGTTTCTATAAAAAATGTGTTGGTCTACCGTTACCGTCTGTCCGTCCTTCTATCCGTCCACCTGTCATCCATCTGTCCGATTTTTTTTTTTCTTTCAGATATTTTTAACTCGTACATGGACACAAGTTTTGAACCGCGGCAAAACTCGATTTGACGAAAAAAAATGTCCGTACTTAATCGATCCACCCTAATGCATATATGGAGAAAGTTTATTCATTTTGATGAAACATGGTAAATCTAATTTCATTACCAAATCACATTTTACCTTTTATAAAACACGGGTTTTTATAATATAATACGAGTCAAATGTTAACATGCTTTTGAAAATTGTACAACACAATTCGTGCTAGTTTCAATACATATACATTATATGTACCTACACATAAATGTTGGCACCCCAAAACAACGACATCGTTTAAGATAATTTCCTTTTTTACTCTTTTTTAATAGGGCATGTATTGGCTTCTTGTTAGAAAACGAATACAAAATAAGTTTTAATGAAACCCAAATAAATGTATGAACAAGTCACCAAAAAAGTTATTCTAAGAATATCACCTCTCTTTCCTCTGAGGTTTGATCGGAAGGGTTAATTTTTTTTTAATTTCATCGAAAAGTTATCCGGTTACGGTTTTTATTAAATATTTGTTACTTTTTTTGTATGCACAAAGAGTTTACAAGCAAAGCACTTTTTTCATTTTTTGTGTAAAAAAAATCAAATAGCAGACAATATTATGTTTGGAAGAATTTTTTGGAAATCTGCAATTATTTTATTTATTTTCCACTTCAAATTTTTGGTGGTATGCCTTTTTATGGGAGCGCTACGATATCTCGCAAACTAAAATCTCGAATAACGAAATCTCGCATTTTTTATAAATCTCGAAATACGAAATCTCGCAAACTCATAAACCCGCTTTTCATAAACTCGCAATAACAAAATCTCGCTTTTAACAATCGCGCATTTACATTTCACAGCCAAACATCTCGCAAATTTCAACTAAAATCTCGCAAACTAAAATCTCGCATTAACACCTGAAGTTGGAAAATTCTGAACTGAAAAATAAAATCCTGCAAATAGAAAATGAAAAATCAGAGGCCCAAAAAAATTTAATCCTTGAACCCGAAACGCCGGCCACCCAAAGTACTTTTTATTACAAATAAACTGAAAACACACCAACTGACAACATAGGCGCTTGCCTGGCGACTGACTACCCTAAGCGGAGCGACGGAGTCGCGTGAGCGGGACAGAGGACCCGAAAAGGGAGTTAAAATCCTTGAACCCGCGAAGCGGGCCACCCAATGTACTGTTTATAGCACATCAACAGAAAGCACACCAACTGACAACATAAACAAACGAAAACCCTAGTATAAAGTAATTTATACAAGTCCTTTCTGTTTTTTAATGAGAGGTTTTAGTTCTCTAGATTTTAGTTTGCGGGTTTCTGTAATTGCGAGATTTCGGGTGCGAAATTTTAGTTTGCGAGATTTCGTAGCCAACCCCTTTCTATACGGGCGAGTTTATAAGAACTTACTTAAAGTTAGAACATTTTAAGAAAGAAAGTTTGTTACTATTCAGAAAATTCGTGATTTTATAAAAATATGTATATGATTTTCAAGGGCATCAATGTGAAGTTACTATATTGCGGGTCACACCCAGCCTCTTTTTACAAAAAATGTCTTCAAATTAGAAAATTTAATTTTGTTCATAGTTGGTGCAGAACTAATTATTTCGGCAACAGTTTTTTGAACTATGTTATTCGTTAATGGATATTTTTGTTTACCATAAATACTGCTCAAGACATAAATTCAATAAAAAAAACATGATTTAGAAATAAATTTGTATTTATTATTGAATGCAATACCAATATCAAAATTTATCAATTAGTTTTACTATAACAACAAGTACACGCGACCCATTCTTGAGTTTTATTTCATTTTACATTATGGATATTATTTTCCGGCATTTTATTAGCTGAATGAATAGCTATACATACAAAATCAAATATTCTGGCAGAAGGACAAACTTTTACTTCTCGGTCAAAATAAGGGAGAGCAACTGTCACTATGTTATTGTTAGCTAAAACCTTAAACATTTAAATGCTACAACAAAATATATGTAACTAAGGACAAGGATAAGATATAGAGGATGTAATGTTCAAATTCATGTGTTGGCCTGGTTGTTTTTGAATAAATTTTAATAAAAGGATACATAAGTTTATATGGGAATGGACTCTAATGCTGTGTTGTATTCTTATAGTAATTCTGTATTACGGATATTAATTTTTAAATGTTGATGTAATTAATAAGAGAAAACATGTTTAATTAATTCCACATATACGAGTATGAGTTTAAGAGATATGTTGTGATAATTATCTTGTATAGCTACTTGACTGGAAAATTTAAGAATACAAATGTATAGTACCAAGTGTAAAATTATGTTTTAACGCGAAACCAACAATTGATATGCAACTACAGAATAAATAAAGGTTGGAAAATGTTCACCAAACCCAAAGAGCAACTTAAAACTATACCTAAGCCAAGAATGCCTTCCAGGCCACCACCTCGAAGTCAGCCGGCGCACTTTCGATTTTCGGAAAAATAAAAATGTCAGTCGATGTATCTCTTATTGTACCCTTGACTTAGCAAACAAAAATGTATGTATGCCCTCGTTAAAAAAAAAAATGTTTATTTAAAAAAAAAAAAAACAGGTGGGGTTCCTAATTTTTTTTTTTGTTAAATCAAGGATACAATAAGAGATACATAGACTGGCATTTTTATTTTTTAGAAAATCGAAAGTGCGCCGCATGGCTTCGAGGTAGTTTCCAAGCCCTTATGTTTGTTACCTATACAGGGTGATACACCTTAGGTGAGACAAAAAGATAGAGCGTGTAAATTGGGTCGAGACAATACAAAAAATCCAATCGTATAGGTTGGTGGTCAATTCCCCCCGCTGAGGTAAAAGGAGAATTTTTCTAAAAAAAAAAAATTAAAAAAAACAACGGTAAGCTTGCAATGCCCTGTAATATATTTTTGTAAGGCCAGTAATCCCTTCTTTTATTTTATTTTTTAATAAAGTTATTTTAATTTTAGAACCTAGATTTTTGAACTGAAAACTTTGAAAAAAAATTAAAACTATTTTTGTTGAATTTTTGAACAACAACAACTTAAAGGCGCTACCACCAATTGTTTGGCTGGAGATATAGCTATTTCGTGCTGTGCCACTTTTGCACTCATCAGTCTCCTTTTTGTGGTGCTGAGCTTAAATCCAATATTATTTGAAAAACTTTTTATGCACACCATAGGATGCGAACCTATCAGATTTGCTCAGTCTTAGTTGTTGTTGTTGTTCAAAAATTCAATGAAATTGACGGAATAAAGTATGGTCAAGCCTAATAAGCTGACATTCTAGTACGAATAGTACAATAATAACAATAATAAAACTATTTTTGTTTTTAATTTTAAGTTATTAAGTGCTTTTTTGTTTTCAAAATTCAATGCTCTTACCAATTTGTAGTCAAAAATAAAAACTGAATGGTTCTAGGACTCTTACTTTTCAATATATTAAAAAACAAAGAAAAAAACTTCTTAGTACTCGTATAAACAAGAAAAAATGAAGTTGATCATTCAGCCGAATTCTTCTTAGATTTTATAAGCAATATCGTTTATTTTTTAATATCTTGCAAAGTGAAAGTCTTAGAGGTATACGATTTTTTTTGTTTGAAGAAGAATTGATAACAGCATTCAATTTTAAAATAAAAATAGTAGATACTTAATTGAGTATAATTTTTAATAATGTGAAATTTTTGTTTTTTTTTTTTTTTTTTTTTTTTTAAAGGAAAGTGCCCAAAGGAAACCCCAAAGTCAATAAGAAAAAACATATATGGTTTAAAAGGGCATTGCCTGTCGATATCAAATACGAAATTATTTTCCTTAAAAGTTATCCCCGGGTCTGTCTTTTCTGATTGAAATAAAGTGCACCAAAAAGCTGTAATGTGTAGGTTAGATTAAGACAAGAAAAAAATCGTATGGGAGGTGGGGTCTATTTCCCCCCGTTTAGGCGGGAGAGGCAATTTTCTAAAAAATTGACTTGAAACAGAAAAAAATTATTTGATATATGCCCTGCCATCCTTTTTTGAAAAGCCAGAATTCTCTTCTTTGATTTCCATTTTAAATTAAGTTGAATTTGTGAATAGTTTTTAAAAAATTAATTTTCAAGCTCGAAATTTTGAAATAAATAGAGCGAACCCAACTTACTCGCTACAGCTTTTTGGTGCACCTTATACCAATCAATTAGTCTCCTAAACGTCGCTTATAAAATCTTGTCGGCCATCCTGTGTGACCTCTTAAAACCTTTTGTCAACGATCTGATCGGCCCCTATCAGTGCGGTTTTAGGCCAGGCAAGTCAACCGTCGATCAAATGTTCACACTCCGACAGATTTTAGAAAAATCCCGGGAATTCCAGATCGATACACACCACCTTTTTATCGATTTTAAAGTCGCGTATGATAGCGTGAAAAGGGACGAATTATACAGAGCCATGTCGAGTCTCGGCATCCCTGCCAAACTCGTCCGCCTGTGCAATATGACGATGGAGAAATCTCGCAGGTAAGAACACCACCGATTCCTTTGATTTTGAAAAAGGATTGAGACAAGGCGACGACGCGTTATCATGCAACCTATTCAATATCGTTCTTGAAGCACTTGAACGCAACGTGCATGTCAACATTAGCGGTACAATTTATCAAAAGTCCGTTCAATTGCTTTCGTATGCAGATGACATAGACATTGTCGGCAGAACGAAGCGAGATGCAACAGGCGCATTTGCGAGCATTGAATCGGAGTCGGCTAAAATGGGATTGACGGTTAATGAGGACAAGACGAAGTATATGCTGTCATCGAGAAAGGAATCTCAACATCGTCGATCGGGCAAAATATCACGATAGACAGATATGACTTCCAAATTGTCAAGGACTTTGTCTACCTGGGCTCTATTATTACCTCGCAAAATGACATCAGTGCAGATATCAAACGAAGAATTACTTTTGCCAACCGCTGTTTCTTCGGGCTAAGAAGGCACTTATGTAGTAAGGCCCTCTCTCAGAGAACTAAGGAGACTTTATACAAGACTCTAATCATCCTAGTCCTGCTCTATCGGGCAGAAGCGTGGACATTGAAAAAATCGGATGAAAGTCTGCTAGGGTGCTTTGAGAGGAAGATTCTTCGTGTGATTTTCGGTCCGGTGTGTATCGAAGGAGGAGAAGATTCAATGACGAGCTATACGGGCTATACAGCGACGTTGATCTGGTCAAAAAGCTGAAAATACAGCGGCTGAGATGTCTGGGGCACGTGGAGCGTATGGACAGCAACGCACCTGCCCGACGAGTCTTCGAATCCAACCCCGATGGGGTACGCAGCAGAGGAAGAACCCGTAACAGGTGGCGCAATCAAGTGAATGACGACATCAAAGCACTCGATGTGCGCAACTGGAAGCGGCTAGCTAGGGACAGAGCTGGCTGGAGGGGCTTGTTATTTGAGGCCGAAGCCCATCCTGGGCTGTGAATGCCATCAAAAGTAAAGTAAGTATTCCAATCAATCTGTATATAAAAGTACTCTTGTCCAAAAAATCAATTAACAAATTCCAGAATTATTTTGAAAACAAAACCTTTCTGAATTTTACCACTGCCAGCGCGGTTGGAAAATTCTTAGTTTTCCTATTTTCGTTATCATTTCGGAGTTTAAAAGTTATATATAGCAGATCAAATGCAGGGGCCTATTTCTCCGCTACTACAGCAGCTACATCAACTACATCTGACAGCAACGTTCTACAACTACATCAACTACATTTTTCTGTTTCATAACTACAACTGGAAGAGTTGTATGATGTAGCTGGATGATGTAGACCTAGACCCCGACTACACCATTCGTTTTTTCGGTTGTTTCGTCTCTCGTCTGTAATGGTGGATTTACATGTATCTGCATTTGGTTTCTGCAAAAAAAAATGGATGCCAAATACAAAATGTATAATTGTTAGATAGAGAGAAAAGATCAAAATGCAGAAGAACATCGTTCCTGCATTATAGGAAAGTTCCATAATGCAGAAATGAAGACGAACATGTTCATCTTCTTAATGGTTCTCTTTCACTCACTCGGATTTTTTGTATGCATCTGTCCTGCTCTACTTTAGCGCATTATGCAGACGCAAACAAAATGTAAATCCACCATAAGTTAGCAAAAAGCGATTTGAATAAAAATGATTACGAGTATATTTGAGAATGAAGTGATTAAAAAAATTTTTTTTTAACACAAAATAACCCCAAAATCCATGAACGTCAAAATAACGAAAGAAAATTAATAATAAAAAATAATGGATTTTGAGATTTTTAATATTTTTGATGATGATTTCGAATTCAATATAAAGGTTAGACCGCACTCGACGGAACTGCATTAAAGCGGAACTACACTTCAGACGGATTCGTATGAAATTGTATGAAGTTCAGTTGCCGTTTTGTGCAAAATAGTTCATACAATTTTATACAAATAATAATAATTTGCCGCGTCGTGAAGTGTAGTTCCGCTAAAGTTGAGTGCGGTCTGGCCTTAAGAGTTCAAAGAAGGCAAAATATATATTTAGAACGTCTGAAGAGAAAAGTCGACAACAACTGACTTCAAATTACATTTTGCGTTGAATTTTTCGAGATAACATATCTCAGTGCAACGTGAACAAGGCCATTTAAATTGTTTTTTTTTTTTAGAAGTGGGATATTTGAACTTTGAAGAGACACAAATAAATAAAATAAAAATGGATTTCGATATAAATATTTTCGACGAAGATTTTGAATTCAACATAAGAATTGAAAGAAGGCCGAAAGTGTATTTACAACGAATCAATTTTCATTTTTACAAAAAATCAAAAGATAAATCATACATTTTTTGAATTTCTGATGTTTAAATACAAAAAAAAAATACTTACATTCGTATATTTTCTTTTTAATGTAGCAATTTTATTCTGTTACAGCAATCACATATTTTTATTGTGAAAATGTAACAAAAAATTACAGTAAGATGTACTACAACAATGTAGTATCAAAAGCTGTGAAACAGAATCATACATTTTTCCAATATTTCCAGTCGATTCTCCAATGCTACATTGATGTACTACACCTGAAAAACCAATGTATGTTTGAAACAGAAATGATGTAATACAACTGTTATACTACTACATTGTAGCTGATGTAGTAGCGGAGAAATAGGCCCCAGGTCTTAAAATACATTAGTATAACAGTACCTGAATGATTTATAAGCTGTAGGTACGTAATGCTTACGCACTGAAACTGGTACTTATGTGAATATATTTTTTTTTTCGAAACTGTTGCGTAACGGTTTTGTGATAACCGCCATTTTATGAATGAAGATAGAATCATCTTGTGGGTGCTGATTTTAGTGACTTCTTCTAAGCCTATTTAATAATATGAATCAACCACAATAATGAAGATTTGTCACTTTTTACTTTTTCTTCACATGAAGAAACACTGTGTTTTTAAAAATTTTAAATTGTCATATCCAGCCAGCCAGAGAAAATGATTCACAATTAATCGACCCTGGTTTTTTTTCTCATGTATTTGTGAGCATTCTTCATTTGTTTTTAAAAATTTATTTTTCAAAAACTTTTAATTCAAAAAGAACTTCATAAAATGAAAAGAAGGGATTTCTGGCTTAACAAAAAAGTATAACAAGGCATTGCAAGTACTACCGTTGTTTTTTTTTTTTTGGTTTTTATTTGTTTGTTACAGTTTTTTAAGTATTTTTTTTCCTATATGATTTTTGTATTTTTTCGTCCCAACCTAAACACTAAACAATAACTTTGTTGTCACACCTCATGTGAAACACCATGTATAAAGTCGTTTGAGATAGGTACGTATTCAATTTGATTTCAGCCAAAATAGTTAGACAAAATCAGAAAAACAAGAAAACAGGTATGTGCTCTTTTAATCTTCCTATATTTAATTGGCATGAGTTGTGCCTTTCCTACCTACCTGTGAAATAGAAAATGATATATCCAATGACCTCAAAGTGACCTTAAATTAACCCCAGCTGATGTTTCATGCCCTTACCCTTATTAAAACTCAAGAAGACTCTACAAATTCACCCTCAATACATTCTTCTTTTAGCAATAAACTTTTAATCCAAAAGAATTACATATAAATACATCAACCATTGTCCAACTTAAATTTAATTTAACTCTCCCTAAGAAAAGAATCCATATAATACACATTTACTTCGTATATCCTATAAACCTTCGATTTTTCGTTAAACTTTTTCTCATAAAAAATAACTAAAATATATGTGGAATGGGGTACCGAACATAACTCTCTCTATCTGGGTCTGAACACTGGATGTCCTTCATGAATCCACACCTCTGTAAAAAAGAAACCTCAATATTATAAGGATGATGGTATTCCCGGGTCGACATATTCGATGAACATTAAAGTTCAGGTCAATAAAAAAAAAAAAAATTGAACACGACCTCTTTGACTCGACTCGATTCTCTTCATTCTATCGTTCGTTAATTTTGTTTTCCTTCATTCAACATTTTATGTTTCCTTTTTTCGTTTTGTTTGTGCCCTCTTCACATGCTAGGTATAATGATGATGAATGAGAAAAGCGGTGTGGGAGTTCAAGTAAAAGACTGAATTAAGCCCATCCCAGTCCCATTTCCATTCCCATTATACTCCACAACTTCAATTCAACAACTCGTAGGTAGATATATGTATGTGCATTTTAATTGATGTCCTCCAGGATACCATATAAAGCATTGGCGGCATAGCTAGCCGTCTGGCTTCAAATTGTTAAAAAAAAAAGCACTCAGCTAATGTGATAATTGATGGGAGTGTGAGTGCATTGTTCCGGTGTTATGATCCCATTTCGCCACCATCAGGTATGCCGCCCTCCACATATCAAGACAAGAACATTTTACGACAACACGAAATACTATTCTATTACTTGAAATTATGAAATACGATCCTTGTATAAAGGATACAATATAAGACCAACCCCATATTGTTGACGTGAAAGCAACAATGTAAGTAAAATATGAGTTGATGGAATGTAAGCATTAAGGATCTTTTCATATTTTTTATAAAATATAGTCGTACATATAATTTTTTGACAAGCTCACTTTTTGAGTATACCTACTTGATATGGAAAATATTACAAATAATAAGGCCCAGTTGCAAAAAGCAATTAAAACAACATTGGTGGTAGGTAATTTTTTCGATAGTTTTTGTAGAGAATACTAAGTATTTGGCCATGGGCCTTACCAATAATCAAATTTAACCCTAAATGAACCCTAATGGTATGAAATCTAACTAATTAACTGTACATGGTACGACCTTAATATTAATGCTAACTCTAAATAGTGAATCAAATATGGGATTGACTTCAAAAAATTAAACATTCCATAAAAAGTACATTATATGTGATCATTGCAAATAAGGTTAATTTGTTAATTTACTGGAATATTAAGGTCCTTACTAAATATGATTATTGGTAAGGCCCAATATGTTTTACCTTTTGTAAGCCCAGAAATCTCATTTTTATTTTTATTTTTATTTTAAAATAAAGTTATCATAAAGAACAGTTTTCGAAATATAAATTTACAAAACTCAAAATATGTAAACAAAAAATCAAACTAATTTTGTTTTAAATTTAACGTTTTTAACAAATATTTGTATTTCAAACTTCAATGCTTTTATATTAACTCTTAGTCAAACATTGTAATCCATATGGTTATAGGACTTTTTATGGTTATAGAATCATCTGCTTTTCAATGTTTGACTAAGTATTTATAATAGACGGAAACGGAAGGCTGGCTACAACAAAAAAGTGTGTCATCGGAACACGATTGATTTTTACTGGAGAGAATTATTCAGTGAATCTGAGCACAAATATGCACGTCTGCCAGTGTGATTCAGAGGCTTGGCGGGGCGCCAAAGTTGTCAAATTTTGGTAAAAAAAAAATAGGTTATAAGGTACATGGATTCTGATAACGAAAATATGTTCAGTCCATAGTCAAGAAACTTGAAAAAAATGGCAGACAGTTTGCGCGAATCCAAGTGGCCGGTAGACGTCGCGACTGTGGCGCCTTTTTGCAAAAGTGCTTGCAAAATTCAATTTTCGTGTATGCTTAAAATCCAAAACTAATTTATTTACTGGATTAGGGAATATTGGAAGCTTCAAAAGCCGAAAGAAATTTTAAAATAGTTCGAAGGATTCCCATGATACAGGTAGTCAAAGTTTCCTTACTTTTAAAATCAAAGAAAAAATATCTGTTTTATGAAAAGTTTCAGAGTTTCGGCGTTAAAATATAAAAACCTTGTTTAAAAATTATATTTTTTTTATTTGAGCTTGAAAAAAGGACCATTTGTATTACAGTTCCGATCAAATTTTATTAATTTTTTTTTTAATTGCTAATTTTTAAGATTTTCGAAAAGCATGTCAGAACTGAAAAAGACCTCAAAACACGATACTCTCCAGAAATGATAAGTTTATTAGAAATTACACCGTTTTTTTATTTATTATAACTTATTAATATATTTATTTAACACTGTTAAACTTGAAATATATTATTTAAATAATTTGTTATGTTGATGAGCCACTAAATAAAAAAAAAACTTTTTGCAACACAAACAAAATTTAAATGGTTCTTTACTACTTTTACCTTTTTGGGAAAAAATGAAATTATACATTTTATGCAGATAAAGCATTTTCCTTAAATTTTATTATTTTATATAGCACTTTACACACTATCTCTATACCTTGACTTAAAATATACCACTGAAGTAGTATATTTTCACTCTAATGTGTAGCAAAATAATAAAAAAAGCTTTTGGTGCACATGCAGAAATATTTAAAAAAATTTATTGTTTTTTTACTTGTATGCACCACTGTGAATTTGTTTGACTTTATGGCACCCTGTTCTTACTCCAGTTATATTCTATGACATTTTTTGAGGTAAAATATTAAGTGCATCTCCTATTAAGAGAAAGTCGTATTTCAGCAGAAAATTCTGAAACACCCTGTGAACATATTTTCTTAAAATTCACAAAGTGTATAGGTTTGGAAATTTCCTTCAAGCTGAAAAAAAAATTATCTCGATATCTTTATTTGTTTATGAGCTATGATTTTTGCAACCAAAAAAGTCAATATGAGCCACTGTGGCGTCGCCGTGTGTCGTTAAAGTTGTCAAATGGTACATGGATACCGATTTTTTTATTATTTTAATACTTATATATATAAAAAGCAAAACCCAAAATTGCAGACAAAAAAGTAGAGGCAAACACTGCGGCAGACGTTTTTGAAAAGTGCACTATTAAACCAGGAAAAAACTGACGGTAAATCGTATTGAAAAGGATTTCTTACAGAACTCGTAGATCATGCTGTCCGCAAAAAAATGTATGGCAACTTTTTTCCTACGACTAACCATTAAAAAGATATCGACATTTCAAAAAAAACTAAAATGTCGAAAATGCTCGTTTTTCGCGTATAACTCTTAAACGGTTCATATTTTCGGAGACTATGAACACAAAGTTTATACATTATCTGACCCCTTACCAGAAAACATTATTATTTTTTTCCTAAAAGCAACGATTTTAAAGATATAATTAATTTAAAAATTTGAAAAAAAAGATATAAATTTTAGTTTTTTTTTGTTCTTACATGACAAAATCGAATTCAAATTATATTTTCATGTTGCTTCAGAACCTAACCTACTATCTATTCATTGAACTCCGAAAAAGTGATACCAGACTTCCCGACTGAATATTCAAATACAATAAAATACAATTTTCTCCTTTTTTTCCCCCTTACTGCGTTTTTGTGTTCACATACAAAAAAAAATTAACCTAAAATCAAATACATACCTACTTTTTCATAATACATAATAACATTTTAATAAACTTTTATAAATATTAAAAAATAAATATAATTTAATAATAAAATAAAACACTGCTGGTTCGTTTGAAGTTTCCGAGTACGAACTTTGTTATGAAATAAATGAAAATACTATTTTGCTCACACAGCTTATTTTGTAATGCGGTAGGTACTAGGTATGTCAAACGAAATGGCCACGATCTAGTAACACTAACACTGTGAAAATTTGTAAGCATTGGACATCGAAATATATAGAGTTGTAGGACTGCCCACGAGATTAAAAAATTTTCGATGTTGTCTAGGAAAACCGTGTAAGCGGTTAACCACTTTACCTTGAATTTAAGCTAATTTTGTGTGTTTAAGTAAGATTTAGTTCCACACAAACATAAACATTCAGTAATAAAAACCTTGGAATGCAATTAATCCTTTCTTCTTTTTATATGCCATCAGGATATTAAATAGCATACTCGCTGTTTTTAAAGTATTGAATTTTCAAAAAAAAAAAAATATAAAATCCTTAAACTTTCAACTTCGAAGAAGCTCCTGTTTAAAAGTTCTGCAGGATAGTACTGAATTCGTTGACAAAAAAGTCAAAAATATAATAAACCGGTTTAATATGGTATTAATAATAAAGTTTCTAATGCCAATTTTTGTTAAACAACATTTTTTTCAGTTTTTTTTTTTCAGACAGGCTTGAAAAAATAAAAAAAAAAAACAGAAGCCCTTCCATTTCTCCACCGATTTTCCGAAACTCTTTGCGAAATAACTTTCATGATGGTAAACATGACTCTTATTTCAATCTACATAAAAGAAGGGCATATTTGTAACTCCGACTTTCAGGCTGCTACGTTTTAGCGTGGAGAATCACATTTTATTCAGAAAGATTTCATTTAACGAAATTTCAGAAAGAATAAGCTGATTCACGGCTTAAATAAAATGAATGCGCTGGCGTTGATACTTTTGACAATTAAGATTAAATAACAAACCAAATTTAACTTCATTAGGCTGACAATTTCATTTATTTCGGCCAAACTGGACACTGGTGTAATGTTCAATAAGAAAAATATCTATATATTGTCAACGTCTATAAAATAAATAAAATAACTACAATACACCCAAAACATTTAATTGAATTTGTAAATCCTCATTTCTCTTTAGTCTTGAATTTGTAACTCAATAAAAATAACTCAACATTAGACCTAGAACTAATTTATAAAGAATTTCAATTTTCTTATTTTGGTTCTAATTTTTCCTTAGATTTTTTTTTTTTTATTTCGTTAGTTGGTATCTATAGGTAACAAGTAGTAGCAACCAAACCAAATACCATTTGGGAATTCCATACAAATTCCTGGGTCTAGCTGGTAGTCTTCTTTTTTCTTCTTTATATACACAATAGTCGTTTATGTGTGAAATGTGAGGTTAGGCTTGGTATTGGGATATGCGAGCGGGGAAGATTACGGATTCATTTGGAACACGAACACGAGCATTTAATTGGCTTCTTGTTAAGGGAGACAGAAGTAAATTAATTTGTAACAAGATAGGTGTGGCCGTGGCCGTATAATGTAAGTTGAAGTAGCTGGGACATGGGCCTGGGCACAGAGATACATCCTTCATCACTATCATGGAATGGTAATTTCTTCGTTTTTTATCTTTTGTGTTGTCGTCATGATCAATGACAGTGTTAATATTCACAATTGAATGCGCGAAATGTAGTTTTCCTTATTATACTTATACCTATTGTGGGATAGAAGTATCCATTTAGCTTTTTTGCTACATGAAGGCCCGGTATTGGGGTGTGCAAAAATTTTTTTTTTTTTTATTTTCAACAATTAGTTTTTGTCAATTTAATGTACTGAACGTAAAAAAGGGGCAAGTTATGCGTTGATCAAGCAAAATATAATTATAATAGAACGTAATCGAAACAATGGGACGCTCTCAATTGTCAATTCCGTATGTCTATTTCTACCAAGAGCCTAAAGATTTCAAATCTCTACTTTGTGACTTTCAATTGGTTTAATTTTATATTTCCTTTTTAAGTAGGGACCTTTAGAATTTTGAATTTTTTAACTTTAAGTCATAAAACATATGACTATATTAAGAAATCCAGCAACTCCCGCAAAAGAGCAAGAATATACAACCCACTCGTCCACATTATTTCTTTAATATTGTTGGGGGTGTCATAAGACACGCACGAAAAAAAAACTCCCCTTGCTCCACCACGGTGAACAATTTATGACACGTAATAAAATATCCGATGGAAAGAAATACATATTTATATATGTACGAGTACGTACATATATATGTGCAATATACGAGTATATACATGTGTATATAAATTGTGCAGTGTTTGCTGGTGTGGTGGAGTTGCTGTGTGCTTCTCAAGATAGGAATAAGATAAGTCACCGTTCCATTGCTGAATTCTATATCTATCTAGTTACACGATGGTATATTCCATATATAAGATTCGTTTCAGATAAGCGAAGCCAAGATAAATCTTCATCATGTCCAAAGCATCAGAGTCCCATCCTGGTCGGTAGTTGAAGATTATTTCCAGAACTTGTATGGTATATATGCATTTAGGGATTCGGGTTGAAAGGGAATATGGTATGTGTTTCTGGTTTGGAATACTAGGAGTAAGGTACATCTTCACCTTCCCCCAGCTCTCCCTTACCCATTATAGGAGGTAGGTAGGTAGGACGTACATTTCAATTGATAAATTGAAAAATTATGTTCAAGCCATTCTGACTTGAAGTTAAAAGAGGGTTCGTTTTTTTATTTTATTTTGTTAGTTCTTCGTTATCTGTGTTGCATGTGATGGGTAAATTCCATTATCTGCTGGCAAACCATTGGAATTGGAATTATAGCCATCTTGGTTGGCTTAGCTCAGCCATATGCACTTGGATTTAAATAACAGAAAGAGTTGCTTCTAGATTAATAAGAAGCGATGTTGATTGATGTAATTGTGGGAATAAGAGGAGAGTAGGGTATTGGAATTTCAGACATTTTTCATATCATTCAATTGTTGACAAATTGTTAAAGAGATCGCCGTATTGATATTTGTACGAGATATCTCTATAATAAAATTCAGTGAATGAAATACTATACATTTAATTTTTTATAAATGATGAAAGCACTTGCGTAGATAACTCCCTGATGTTAACCTACTCATTTAGGTTTTATAGTCGTTGGGGCAGTTTTTAAAACGCTAAAACCTACAAATAACATTTTAAAGGAAAAAATAGGCGCATCAATTTTAAGTGTTAATTAAGAAGCACAAACAAATTAAATTTCAGAAAACTTAATTAAAAATCTAAATTAAAAAAAAAAATAATAATTTTGATTCAAATATACAAAAAAATATTCTAAAAAGTAGAAAATGACGGCAATAATTAAAGAAAACAAATATTTTCTCATCAACATTTTTGGAACCGTTTTCAAGAAAAATAAGATTCTTCTTCCTACGGTTTTTCAACAATTCATTTTTGTATATGGTACAATTTTTGTAAGTATTCCAGAAAATGTTATAACATCACATTGTACCTACTATGTTTCAAAAAAATTAATACCTAAGTGATTTTCGATATATTGAGATTTAAAAAAAAAAAAATAATTTTTTGTATGTAAAAAAAAATAATTGGCTATACAATACTAAATTATTTAAACCTAAACTTAAAAAAAAAACTGAGCTCTTTTCGAGAAAAATATACTAAAATGAAGTTTTCCCTATACCAATTGACTGATTGTTTTTTTTTTGATAATTTTAGAAGACATTTTTGGGAACAATAATTTTTTCCTTCCTGACTTTAAAAAAATTGTATGGCAATTAGTGATTTAGTTATAGATAGGTTGATATATTTTGGAAATTTATTTATTTTTAATATAATAAATTCATAAAATCAGATAAGGTACCTACTCATTTTTTTCTTAGAAATGTTTAAACAAATTTATTTATTTATACACAAATTTATTTTTTTTTTTAAATCACATGGCATTATATTTTAAACCTCATAAACGCCATATTGCTTTTATAAAGTACAATCTTTAAAATTCCACTTGAACAAGTTCATCCGACCATGCATGTTTACTTGCGATACACAAACAGTTGTTGTATTGTACAACCTAAACGGCCAGTTTGAAGCAAATCAAACTTGGTAGGTACCTGCTGGGTTTTGGGTAATACGTCCACATATTTTTGACTTTTTTTAAGAACCAAAAAATAGCAGTACCTGCCATACAAATTTTGTTTAGCCCAAAAAGGAAAGTATTATTTTTCTCGAAAATAGCTCCGCATTTTGTAAAAAAAAAACGAATAATTACATACATATAGGTAATAGGAAAAAACTACTTTTTAGTAATTTTTTT
The DNA here is from genome assembly GCA_949320155.1 of Melangyna quadrimaculata. Taxonomy (NCBI): domain Eukaryota; kingdom Metazoa; phylum Arthropoda; class Insecta; order Diptera; family Syrphidae; genus Melangyna; species Melangyna quadrimaculata. Next base: position 171,679,739 of record OX439485.1, on the reverse strand, counting down.
TATTGATATTTTCTGGGCCCCTAGTAAGCATTTCTTTCTTTTTGGTAATTTCGATTACGGCTCTATTGATAATATAATTTTGTTCATTTTGTCAATAAAAACTTTTAGAAAAACTTTGTTTTCATTTTTAAAAAACTTTTTATTTATTTTTGAAAACTCAATATTTTCGGAACAAGTTGGTCAGTTTTTTCTTAGAACCTTGTTCAAAGTAATTTTTGTATTCAAAATGGATTTTAGCGGCCTTAAGTTCTAAAAATTGGCATTTCGTCCAAGCACCGTTCTCACTTGGAATAGGTACCTACTTGAAAAAAATCAGGTTTCTAAATTTAAAAAATAACGAAATACTTTATTTCGCATTTTTTTTAATAGCTACTTCCACTTTTCATACTGTCGACTTTTTCATTATTGGATGCAGAGCACATGCTTTTAAAAGTATAAATAATGTTGCGTTTTTCAAAAAAATATTTTTTTGATTTAAAATTAAATTTGTGGGTTTATATAAGCAATTATGTACACAGAGAAAAAAACAACGTAAAATCAAAGCAAAACACTTTGATTCTAATATTTTTCGGAACGATTTGGCGCCAACGCCAAAAATTCTTAAATCAAAGTGGGGCGACTTTATTTCAAAGTGGTTCCATACTTAAAAACAAACTAGATTTTACTACGTTTGTATGTTGATTTAAAGTGGAATCATAGGTAAATCAAATTCATCCATCTTTTAAAACAACATTTATCTGCTTCGAATCAACGTAGATTGGTTAGGTATTGATTCAAAATGGCTACCCACGCCACGCTTCTTTGTTTAAATTTATGTAAGACAAACACAAATGTATATTGGTGCTCAACGCATTTCATTTTTGTGGTGAATTATTTGTTTGTGACGACTTTTAATACTATGAGTATTTCATAGTAATAAATATAGCAAAAGTAATTAAATATTGTTTTGCGATTATATGAAAGTGAATTTTGAGTGCGCGTTTAATTTGTTCAGAAATGTAAGGGAGCTACTTCGAAAAACAACAACGCGCTCTCGAAATTCTTTATATTAAGCTTACAAATACCAACAAATTGAGGTTTACTTGAATGTGCAACACTTTGAAACTACGATGATGACACTTTAAATGCCATAAAAGTGGATCGCAATGTAAAATGTGGATTTCAATGTAAAAATGAATACGTTTCAGTTTGAAACAAGCTTGAGCGCACTTTAAATGTGGATCTCAATGTAAAAATGATAACTTTTCACTTTAAAACAACGTTTATCGGAATGTAAATGTACAAAACTTGATTTCAATGTATAAATAAAACGTTTTACTTTGAAACTGATTGAATCTCTTAAAATTACGTAGCATATTCAAATTAACATTGTTTCAACGTTTAAATGAAAATGCTCCACTTCATTTAAAATACTTTAGATCAAATACGGTCGTATTTAATTTTTGATCTCATTTTTTCCCTCAGTGTAGGTCTTTAAATTCGCGTTCTAAATTTGTATTCTTAAAAATGTTTTCAAAATTTTATTTTTTAAAAACCGCTTTAACGATTTTTAAAATTTGTGTTCATAAATTTATATAAGTTTGAGAAATCAATTTACATCTTTTTTGTTTATATAAAACTACCTACTACAGCTAAGGAAATAAATCAAATTAAAAAAAAAAGTTCATGGTTTTTAATATATTTTTTTTAATCGATGTTATAAGATAATAATTGCTCAGTTTGTATTAAATCTTAAAATTTCAAAATTTTATTTTAATTTGTTTTTAACATCATCATATCATTTTTGCATTATTGAACCATTAAATTACATCGTCAATACATCTACATAATGTCTACATTATATCATTCTAGTTTTAAACTACAAAATGAAGTTCGAGCAATTCCGTCGTATATTTTATTTTTTTAAATTATCGTGATAAATACGTTCCAAAAGCGACAAATAAGTATGTTAGAAATATTTGTATATGACAAGATAAATACCACGTATATTGTGTCATGAACATTCTGTCATATGAAAATGCCCATCACACTTATATGTCACTTTTGGAAACTATTTATAAGGACAGTTTGCCATGTATATAAGACAACAATATAATAGCACTTTAATTATTTGTTCGTTTCTCTAATTGCATGTATCAACTGTTGACATTTTTGTGCAAAAGCTAAGTAACCGCAGATATTCAATTTTCGTTAAAGTGTTTAATTTGTATTTAAATTATTTTTTTTTTTGACCGAATTCAGTGTAGATTATATTTTAAATTAAACAAATAATTTACAATCGAAATTTTTCAACGAAATACTATTTAAATTGTCATAGTTTAGTTTTACTAAATAAAGCTATTCAAAAACACCCTTTATTTTGAATAGCCTTTATTTAGGTTAGGAATTTCAAACACCAATTAGTAACTTCTACAAAATGTTTTTCAACTGATACCTTTTACATATTATTGAAAGGACAATTATTTTCATATATGGCACTGCCTTTGGTAGATAGCTACCGTAAATTTGATTACATTTAAGCCAATTAAAAATAATGGATGTCTGCTGGTAATTGACACTATGACTTCACTATGTTGAATCAATTATAGTCAGTTTGTTAAAAATTATTATAGATCGATTTATCGGAAATTTGTAAATAATAATTTGTGTGTCTTGTTAAATACAAATAAAATGCACGACTGCATTGCACGAACTTGCTTTTCTGGAGGAATTAATTATGAGTGCCAAGTTAGCAAAACAACATTCACGAATCGAAAAATAGTTAATTGGATAGTTTGCCGTTAATTTGTTGTTAATTAATTGTGAATATTTCGAAATTGTCGTTCAATGTTTTCTATGTTTTTTGTGTTGCTTTGTTAACTTGATAAAGTTAGCGAAGCAGCCCCTCAAAAAAGTACTAAAAACTCTTTACAGTAAATGATTTATATGTTAATAATTTGACGTTAATAAGTCGTTAATCAGTTGTGACATTTTCAATTTTGTCGAGCTATGTTTTCTGCGTTTTGTTTGCTATTTTCCTAATTCGATGTCAAGTTGGCAAAACAACATTCACGAATCGAAAAATAGTTAATTGGATAATTTGGCGTTAATTTGTTGTTAATTAATTGTGAATATTTCGAATTTGTCGTTCAATGTTTTCTATGTTTTTTGTGTTGCTTTGCTAATTTGATAAAGTCAGCGAAGCAGCCCCTCAAGAAAGTACTAAAAACTCTTTACAGTGAATGATTTATAGGTTAATAATTTGCCGTTAATAATTCGTCAATTAGTTGTGACATTTTCAATTTTGTCGTGCTATGTTTTCTGTTTTTTTTTTTTTTTGCTAATTTCCTAACTCGATGTCAAGTTAGCAAAACAACATTCGCAAATCGAAAAATGGTTAATTGGATAATTTACCGTTAATTTGTTGTTAATTAGTTGCGAAGATTTCGAATTTGTCGTTCAATATTTTCTATGTTTTTTATGTTGCTTTGCTAACTCGATATCAAGTTAGGAAAGCACCCCCTCAGAAAAGTACTAAGATCTTCTCAAAATGAATCATTTATAGGTTGATAATTTGCCGTTAATTAGTCGTTAATTAGTTGTGACGTTTTCAATTTTGTCGTGCTATGTCTTCTATGTTTTTTTTTTTGCTAATTTCCTAATTCGATGTCAAGTTAGCAAAACAACATCCGCAAATCGAAAAATGGTGAATTGGATAGTTTGCCGTTAATTTGTTGTTAATAAGTTGTGACAATTTCGAATTTGTCGTTCAATGTTTTCTATGTTTTTTGTGTTGCCTTGCCAACTTGATATCAAGTTAGCAAAGCACCCCCTCAGAAAAGTACTAAAAACACTTCACAGTAAATGATTTATAGGTTAATAATTTGCAGTTAATTAGTTGTTAATTAGGTGTGACATTTGTTATTTTGTCGTGCTATGGTTTCTATGTTTTTTTTTGATAATTTCCTAATTCGATGTGAAGTTTTTAAAACAACACCTCAAAACGGGATTAAAACTTCTTATGTTGAATAATTTATCACTTAATAATTTGTCGCTGATTATTCCTTAATTAGTTGTGACATTTTCAATTTAATCATGCTATGTTGTCTATGTTTTTTTTTTTTGTTGTGTTGTTTTGCTAATTGACAAAACATAACCTATCATTTCCACATAATTATACCAAAGCAATTTAAAAACTGCTACTATAGTTTCCATAAAACAGCAACAAAAAACATAGAAAACATACAACGATGCAATTGAAAATGTCACAACTAATAAAGGACTAATCATGGACAAATTATTGACCAATAAATTATTCAAGTTTTAACCCCGTTTTGAGGTGCTGCTTTGCTAAGTTGACATCAAATTAGGAAATAAGCAAAAAAAAAACATAGAAAACATAGCACGACAAAATTGAAAATGTCACAACTAATTCACGACAAATAAACGGCAAACTGTTCACCTATAAATCATTCACTGTAAAGAGTTGTTTGTACTTTTCAGAGGTGGTGCTTTGCTAAATTGATATCAAGTTAGCAAAGCAACACAAAAAACATAGAAAACATTTAACGACAAATTCGAAATTGTCGCAACTAATTAAAAACAAATTGACGGCAAATTATCCAATTAACCATTTTTCGATTCTCGAATGTTGTTTTGCTAACTTGATACTCATGAATAAATTGTATGTGGCTATGTATGTAGATAGGGAAATGGCTCAGAAACGTTACTGTATCATTTGAGGAATTGTGGAAAAAGTATAAAGTCCTAAAAATTAATTTTGTTCAACTTATTTTTACGAACAAAAAATTTAACAACACACTCAACGAACACCTAATCAAAATAGTCAAAAGGCGCCATCTTTGCATTGTATTAGGAAACACCGTATAGTTTATCAAATACACAAACCCATCTAATTGATAATAAATAATAATTCTTTTTGCTGAAGTAGGCACAATTTAAAAGTAATAGTGGAAGAAAACCTCAACGAATGTGCATTTAAAATCCTTCTCCACTTAATTTACCCCACAAACAAGGACTCATTATAGTACAGAATCGGAAGCCAGAATCCCGCAGAAGAACAATCCCCGCACATTTTTTTTAAGTTCAACACAAAATGATGGATGAGGTCATTCTAGCAAAACTCATGCTGGTATAGCTCTCTAGCTGGTGTGTGGAGGTGCACGTATGACGTATAGTGGGCGTTTTTTTTGTTCGTTCTGTAAAAGCTAAATCAGACGAACGCTTCATCATTACATGTTCAGTCATGGAATAATCTTCCTGAAATGTTTTTTTTTGTGTGTTTAATTTCTGTTTTTTTTTATAACTTTTCGTTCGGAGTTTCGATTCTCTTTTATAACATTGCAAGGGCATCACATTAAGGAAGCCACTTTAAAAATTAGCGCGCGGAAAAACATGCATTAACGTAATTACACTTCAAGAGCAACACACAGAACACTCAAACTTGGATAGCTATAATATAATCTACTCGTAGCTATATAATTGGCCTCTGTGCATAAATGACGAAGCACACAGAGCATAACGGCGCGTAAGGTTGTTTTTAAATCCTTTTTGAACTTTTTTATTTAACTTTTGTATCTGTTAGTTATGAAGTGGAACCATTTTTTTCTTTTTTGTCCTTTTTGGTGGTATTTCCATGCTCGATGAGAGAGATTATGGGCATATGATTTGTAGTGGAAGTTGAAGTACCTATTTATGTGATAATAATGTGTCAACGCATACAAAATTAAAGTAGGCAATTAAACAACCGAGAAAAGACTTTTGAGTGAGGCAATATGCAAAGGTTAAGAGATCGAAAACTCATTTTGTTTTACTAAGCCCATTATTGCATGGGCTTAATAGCTCATCAATCAGTATTTGGCCAACAATTGTTGTCCTTTTTCACTTACAAATTAAAAAATGAAACTTATGGTGAAAAATAAAAATGTCCCGTTACTTCGAAAACAGGTTAAAAACATTTTTTCAAAATAAAAGATCAAATAAATAACGGTTTTTCTTACGAATTAGAAATTTATTGAAAAAATTATAATTTCTTCTTGAAAATTATTAATAAACTAGAAGATAAATTAAATAAATTGAAAAAGTTGAAAAAGTTTTTCTAATTGAGTAATATTTACTATTTTAGCCAAAAGTAAATAATGTACATAACATAAGTAATGATTTAAGTGACCTTTGTATCGTTATAGATATGTAAATAATTGTAATGCAACTTGCAACGTTTCGAGCATGTTTAGGCCTGATGAAGAGCATAAACATGCTCGAAACGTTGCGATGAACAATTAACATCTTTTATTGAATTTGACCTATAGCCCACAATAATTAGATAGTAGAAATAATGTTTGCTATTGGATTTTAATGAATAAATCATGATACAAAATTTCTCAAGTGTCGAAAATACCCGACCATTATTAGAATTTCATGAGCTGACAACAACTTTTTGGAGTGGAGGTACAACACAAATTTGAGAACAAGGATTCGTTTTTGTACGCATAAATTGATTTTTTTCTTTTAAATACCTATCACTTTTCTAAATAATAAGCACTTGTATCTTTTAATTACCTACATCTATTGAACATCTCCAAGACTTTAAGTTTAAAAAGAAATCGAATTCTTCAATTAACGAAAACGGCTTTAAATATTCAAATATTTAGTTTTTTGCTGATTCTAGAAGCACAGAACTACTTTTTTGGGCTTTCTTGTTATTGGATGAACTCTGACTAATATTCATGTTTTTATACAGAAGCTTCTTACAAGTATTATTAATATTGCATGCTAAAAATTTCACAAAAATATAAAAACAAATTAATGTTTGTGTTTTTTTTTTTTTTGAAAATTCAATTTTACAAAAACTGGTTGGTAATTTTTTTTTAAATAAAAATCACATTTTAAAACTTTTGTTTGTTATTATTGTGATGTTTTCAAAATTTTACATATAAAGAGCTATTATTATAAAATCCTCTTCAACGATTTTAAATTGTTTGTATGCATAAATTCATATCTGTCCAAGAAATCAAATGACATTCTTTTTTATTAAGCTAAAGCAACTATAGCTTAGGCATTTATGCAATTAAAAAGAATAATTTTATGTGTTTGCAATACTGTCTTATATCCATGTTCTTAAATAATACCTACTATTTGAAATTTTTGAAACTTTACCATAAATCACTGAAAATAAGATCAAGAAAAATCCGACCCTGTCATATATCAAGCAAATTAAAAAATTTGTATTTTAACTTTTTTTTAACATTTTCTCGTTAACGATATAAAGACACCTTATCAAGCATCTTTATTCTATAGTTGTTTACAAATAGATCGAGTTCATGCGATCCAGTTGTGCAGGGAAATAAATCCACGGGAAATAACTCCACATGAGCATTTATTTCACTCTTAGTGGGAAACTGCTTCACTTTTCAAAGAGAAGTTGGTTCCCACTGAGAGAGAGTATTAATTACACTTTTTCCTGAGAATTAATTTCACTTTGAATGGTGGAGTTTCTGCCCACTTAGTGTGAGAATTAATTACACATCTTTTCCCATTACTTTTGTAAAGTGTTTTTGTTCTCAAAAACTAGTGTGTAATCCTTTTAAATCATTTATATTAAATAAGTCGCCAGGCAGGCGCTTATGTTGTCAGTTGGTGAACTTTAAGTTTATGTGTAATAAAAACTATCTTGGGTGGCCACTTCGCGGGTTCAAGGATTTTAACTACCTTTTTGGGTGCTCTGTCCCGCTCACGCGACTCCGTCGCTCCGCTTAGGGTATGCTCAGTCGCCAGGCAGGCGCCTATGATGTCAGTTGGTGTGCTTTCAACTTTCAACTGAAGCTCACCAACTGACAACAAAGGCGCCTGGCTGGCGACTGAGCATACCCTAAGCGGAGCGACACGGAGTCGCGTGAGCGAGACAGAGGACCCGAAAAGGGAGTTAAAATCCTTGAACCCGCAAAGCGGGCCACCCAAGGTAGTCTTTATGACACATAAACTTAAAGTATATCAACCGACAACATAAGCGCCTGTCTGGAACTGCTCCACCAAAGGAGTATTATGCAAAAAATATTAAAAATTGGCGCGGTTTTAGGTGAGAAACAATTCCACAAAATTTAAGGTGAAATATATTCTCGTCCTCGGTGGGAATCAATTCCACTTTGAAAAATTGAGCAGATTCCCATTAAAAGTGAAATAAATTCCCATGTGGAGCAGATTCCCGTGGAATAATTTCCCTGCACCCGATCCAGTCGTGCATTTTTGTTTGTGATTTTCTGAATCGATTTTGGATTATCAATTTTATTTTTTTATTTATTGGAAATTGCAAATACAAAATACCATTGCGCTTCACTCCCGATGAAAGCACAATTCAAATCTGCTGCGGATAACGTACTTACTAGGTATATAAATATAAGACCAGAATGCAGGGGTAGTGTTGTTTTTGGGAAAATTCTAACTAAAACAGAAGTCACAGAGAAGAACTATTGTCATTTCAATGACCATGACAAATTGAAAAGGGCATATGGCCTACCATTTCTAGGGTATATTTGGAAACCAACATAGATACTTAATTGAAATATTGTTTGCAGATCTAATGTAAAAGGGTCAAATTGGGGCGTGCGCTGCAGAATGCTGAATGATGCAATAAAAGCATCCTTCTTTTTCAAAACTCAATTGAAAATCTCTAAATGTTGAAATTTTCGACGAATTTTAGATCGTGATTGATGTAAAATTTATTAACATACTGAACTGAAATTAGATTACTCTCCGTGTAAAAGATTATATGTACATAACAAGACAGAGGTAAAGAAACCTGAAACCCTGACAGTGACCATGAAAAAATATGTAAACATTATACCTAGTCACACTTTACTTTTTGTTGGTGTAAATTTTCAAAAAAATGACTCCGTTCTCCCAGTTGGATCGATTGAATCTTAAAGTGCATTTTAACACTTCCATTGTTCGACAAAACATCAAAGATGTTATACAAGTATATCACTGGGAGACAACACACATGCTGTGTTATATCAGCTAACTTGACAACTGACTGACATATCGATTTCCAAGGATGTGAAGATATTATGATGAGTTTTTTTGTGTGTACTCCGATTCAGTCAAGTTGGTGTATTGTGTTTTTTTTATTAAATATCTTTACTTAATGGCGCCTTAGAAATATGTCTTGTAATATTTATCAGTTTATTCTCATCTTCAGGAATCAAGTGGTGACGTATTTAGGTTATGATTAGTGTTCAATATCTAATAAGTAAAGGGACTCTGACAGTTTTTTAAAATTATATGGAAAATAAATCTTTTTGATGTTTTTGTTTAAAAAGTACTTTTAAAACCATTTTATATCTACTAAGATTGTTACAGGACTAACTTGAGTTACTTTCAACAGAATCTATTTTGAATACCAAAAATGCAATGTATCAGCATTATAGGACTCTACTACCACTTTATCTTATCTATGAGAGAAAAAGATGAATATTATATTTTAGCGTTCAGATCTAGACTTATAGATTATTCCGAGTTTTTGTATCAATTCATTTCATTCTGCACTCTACCATATAATAGCCATTGATTTCTATACGTACATAAATAAACGATTAAAATAAAATTGTACAGAACAAGTTCCATCACCATCGTCGCTTGATAAAATAATAATTGTAACGTGATCCCTGAACGAAATAAAATTGATTGTTTTCTTAATCCTCATTAAGTAGTTATGAATGCATGACGATCCCCAACAATTTTTATATTTCTGTTTTTAAAGCTACAAACCTTACCGATATTTTTGCAGATTTTAAAGCACTTTTTTTTAAATTGAATTGAATTATTCGTGACAAGAAGAAGAAAACCGAAGTTTTAATTAAAAATAACATTACGATGATGGAAAAGTCTAAAAAGTGATTTTTGACATCATGACGTTTGTTGGTCTGTTTGGCTGTAAGTACGTTTTTACGTACATCGAGCTTGAGTCTTAATGGTTGGATGGATTTGTCTTAAAATTTGGTGTGAAGAATTTAAATGTAATTCGCTTAAGGAAAAGTTAAAAATGTTGTGTCTAAAACGCTTAGCTGACATACGATTTCGGTTTTATCAATTTTTTCAAAAATGGCATTTATTATTTTGATTAAATTTCGTGCATGTTATATCTAGAATATTTTTAATAATAGCCGAGTTTTTTTAATACTCATTAATTACTCACTTATTTATTTTAAACGCAAAGCAAAAACAAATCAGACTACTCAGTGATTGTTTTGTTTTTGTTTTGCTTATAAAATTTAAAAGTGAGTAATTAATGAGTAATAAAAAAACTCGGCTTATGCTGCATACTATGATTTTGCCAAACTTTGAAAAGCGAAAATACAGTTTTGAGGTTTTTAGAGCAATTCGCTTTTTGTTTGCATAGTCCTGAATACCTCATCAATAGATTATTTTATTGTATCATAATATTGCATTTAGGGATTTCTAAGCTAGTTGCAGTCGTTTTTGATAAAACTTAATTACACCGAAAAAAAACATTAATTTTGGCACATTTGAGGAGCGTTTTTGCAAAACTCAACAAGTCCATTTTGTTAATTTTTTAGAAGAAGGTTTTGTATGTCCTATTTGAATAAAGAAAAGAATATTGAAAAAGTGTAAATGCAGAACTCTTCCTTACTGCACCTTTCATCGACAGGTAAATTTTAGTTTTAATTGGTATGAAGCAACAACCAAAATTTTGAACTAAAAATCGTGCGTTTTTTCAAAACTCAACAAATCCCTATTTCGTTGAGTTTTGAGAAAACTTTTTTATTTTTCTAGTAAAACGAATAAATTCAAAAATCGAAATAAAAGCTATTTGTTGACAAAAAAAAAATTATTTATAGTAAAAATAGTTTTTAAATGAATAAAAGAACATAAATAAGTATGAAAAATGAAAAAATAATAAAAAGCAAAACTTCTTAGTACTTTGTTGAAACTCAGTGTCTTTTGTTGAGTTTTGCAAAAACGCTTAAATTTCAAATATTTTTTTAAATTTTTTCTGTTAAAATTTTTAAATTTTTTATTTTACCATCTTGTGCGTCTGTGAAGGACAAAAATTTATATACCCATAACTCATTTTCGGATTTTTGGCGTTTGTTGAGTTTTGCAAAAAACGCTCCTCATTTATTGAGTAACTTCGATTAAACAAAAATTATTTTCAATTCCTTCCCTTTAAATAAAAGTGTGCGTTTTTTATAATTTCAATTTACTACGAGTAGGTTAATTTGATTTTTAATCTTTTATTAAATACATACCTAACGTTTAAATTAAAATACTTTTAAAGTATTTATCAAAAAGTTTGGCAGAAAAAAAACGGAATCCTTATATCATTACCTTTCAAGCCTACATATAGTATTCACATCCAAGACAATTATATTATTGCTTTGGAAATATCTCAAAATATTTTTTTTCTGTTTTCTTTATTTTTTTTTGGCTTCCATAAAGAACATTGAAGCTCAGATTTTGTTTTCATAACATAATTCCTTAATAGAATCTTAGGAAGACAGATGGTTGATGGAACACCGAAGGTTATCACAGAACAAACATACCTGTGTAGGTAGGATGGTAGGTCTAGTTAAATTTATTGGGGCATATTCATAGTCGCAGATAGACCCAGGTTTAACTAAACTACAGTTTAAGACAATTTTGGCTCAACGAATACAGACCGATTTTAATTACAAATTGTTGGTTTTATATTTTAATAAGATAATTAACTTGGTATACTAAATAAATAGCTTCAAATATTTTGATATGATAACCTTAAAAAAATAGAATCAAATCAAAGCTATGTTTAACTTAGACCCAGGTCTAAAATGACTATGAATATGCCCCATTGTGTGTGTAAGATTTTTGTCTTTAAGTCATTTGATGTAGGTATACGGTGGGAGAGTTTTTTTATTTTTACGAAAATTAATAAATTTACTAAAGAATATGGAATCAGAGAATAAACAAGCACGTAAGAAAGCCATCCTTAGATCTCCAATAGAACATTTTAATAATTTTACATATTTTAAAGACGTGATTAAATAATCTCACTTATCACTTTATAAAATCCCACTATCAACAAGGTACAGGTAGTCCATTTCATCTTCAGAATATTATATTATTTTTTTTCTTAAAAAATTATAAAAAAGCAGTGATTGAATTTCATTTGCTAGAATACTCCACCACTAAAACACAGGTACAAAATTAAATGACTAAACCACATGAAGCAATTTACTTTTCAAACCGACAAAAAAAATGAAAAATACAAAAACCAAAAAGACCACTCAAAGGAAGCGCGCGAGAACCTTTCAGAACAAAAACCACACACTCCAAATGAGCAAAGAAAAAATAAAATAGCAAAGGATGATACCTACAACATCAAGAACCTTTTGGCTCGTGCTGTGTGGTACCTACTGATGGTGCAGGTGCTAGTTGATGTACAGGTAGTTATAGATATGTAGGTACAATGTGTAGGTAGATTCTCGAAGCTGCAAAAGAGGCAGATGGACTAAACGATTTTTTTTTAATGTTCAGAACCATTCCACGCCATGGCTGACGTCGACGTGTGATACTAACAAAGACCACTCAAATTAACGAATGCAAAAACATCTGTTTTTGATTTTTTAAATTTATTGTTCACTCTCAACTTGCTCCTAAGGTCAAGTATTGGTCCCATTGAAAACCATAATAGGTGATGTGCTTACATAAAAGTCTTGACAAAGAACCATAATCTAGATTTAAAAAAAAAACATATATTAAACATTTCATCAAAATCAAAAAGATCTTCTTTTAAGATTTCAAATTTATGTAATTGACTATTATGACAAAATGTGTACAAAATCCTCTAAGGAAGAAGACGATTGTCAAACCCACAGCAGCGATGCCAGATCGTGGGATTTTCTCAACTAAAATAAGCAAAAAGGGATAAAGGGATTTTTCGAACCCCATAGTGACAAAAAAGGATTTTACGTAATGCTCAAATACCTACCCATTACTCGCTTTATAAAATCAAAAAAACAGAATTTATCCAACTAAACAACAAATTTCCAATAAGTAACTCATTCTTTATACCTGAATTCATTCATTTTAATCATCAACTGAGCGCTCCGAGCGCTCAAAAAAATAGTGAGGAAAACTGAGCACTAAGATTTTTTGCGGAGTTGTTTGATCCAAAAATTTCTTAGATACTTTACTCAATTTTTTTTTTCTCAGTCGAAACAGCTTAATTTACATATGTACATAACCTAGACACTAGGCTCTCTTTTCACCCCCTAAGTCTGGCGTCTTATCTGTGCGTCAGTGATGCCGGACATTGGAAGCACGTTTTCCCACAGCAGCACCCAAAAAATCCCTTTTATCCCACGCGCGTTATTATCAATATCCCTCAATTATCCCATGAAAGAAAAAAATTAAGAAAATTATATTTCGTTTAATTAGGACTGGCCACGAGACGAGAAAAGTCTCGGTCTCGAGACTGGCTTTAATTGGTTTGACAACCAAATTATAATTTTTTTGAGTGTGTGCAAATAAGATAAAGTTGCAAATAAATACAAAACAAAGACGAAATGTTGATGAAAACTCAAACTAATTGAATTATTTAATTTAATTTTTTTGCTTTAACAATTAAATATTTAAAGAAAAGTTGAAACTGTATTTCAAAACTCGTATGAGAATAATAACACATGTTTTTTTTTTTGAAAGAGAGCGGAAAAGTTGTCCCACCAAATGATTCCGCCTCCGTTAATCTGACATTGAGCGCTCATTGAGCAATTCAATTCTCAACCCACACATACCATGAAACAAACGAGAAATGCGTCAAATGCGTCACGGCAAATGACTCATGCCATATACTTCATGTCATATCCAGAATGGATTTTTTTGTCGAAATGTATAGGATGTACGTCGCCCATAGGGCGATTTTTTTATTCTTCTTTAAACTTTTATAATTATTGTTAATGTATCACAAAATTACAAATAAACAACCTTAAATTGTTCCTAAGTGCTGGGATACACGAGCGCAAAAAAGAATTAATTCACGAAAGAGAACGGATGATTTTTAGAAAGTAAGAAAGGGATGGAAAAAAATGCCATCCCTTTCTTTCTTTCTAAAAGTCATCCGTTCTCTTTCGTGAATTAATTCATTTTTGCGATCGTGTATCCTAGCGCTAATAAAATAAAAAAAACACTGAATTATAACTAGGGCTGGCCACGAGACGAGACTCTGCGGGACTTTTTTAAGTCTCGTCTCGGTCTCGTTAAGATCGAAAATGTTCAGTCTCGTCTCGGTTACTTTAAAGCCAGTCTCGAGACCGAGACTTTTCTCGTCTCGTGGCCAGTCCTAATTATAACGAAATATAATTTTCTTAATTTTTTCTTTCATGAGATATTTGAGGGATAATAACGCGCGTGGGATAAAAGGGATTTTTTGGGTGCCGCTGTGGGAAAACGTGCTTCCAAAGTCTGGCATCACTGACCCACAGATAAGACGCCAGACTTAGGGGGTGAAAAGAGGGTCTACTGTCTACGTTATGTACATATGTAAAATATGCGTGTCTTATTAGAAGAACTAGCAGTAATTCCCTAGATTAAAAATTCTGAAAGAAAATTAGAAATTCTATTGATTTGTTGATTGGACGATATTACGAATATTTTGTTCGTTTCCTGGATTTTTGAATACAGGTTTTTCCGCAGATCGACCTTGGATATGGTTTGTGGCCAACGCATCTAGAGAATGTATCGTAGATACCGCCTATTAACGAATCACTGTAACCTGCTCAAGAAGATGACAGAGCATATCCATGATTCACAACCGTATAGTAGCACGAATCTTGGTATTTTATTGGAGTGGCAGGATAGGATTCCAAATAGTAGGTAATGCTTAACCAAATTTTCTATTAAAATCAAATTAATTCAATTGTATGAGAACAAGAATGTGCGACACATCACTCGTATTTTTTTTTTTTTTTTGTATTGTGAGTTTTGGTTAGGTACAGTTCTGATGGCATCTCATCAGTCAGATTGCTTGACCGATTTGTATACCTAGACCTACTCAGGTTTGGTTTAATAGTTTGTTGATCTTTTACTTTAAATGGATGACAGGAAATGTGGTGGAGGTTTATGAAAGGTGAATCTCTTTCTCTATACCATTTTAAGGAAATAAGTAAGAAGTACTCCTGGATATGTAAGTATGCCTTGTCTACCTACTCCATTTTGTTTTTTAATTAAAGAATATTATTTTATTTAAGTCAGTTTATCTGAGCAAGTCCTACCTAGTAATTATGACAGTAAATTAAGGTTTAAATTTTGATTTCTAAGGTATACCTAGAAAAATTCAATCAAACATTTTTGGACAAACCGACAAATCTTTTCTAAAACTGTAACTAGGTGGTCAATGCAAATTTTCAACGCGTTAACTCTGTCAAAATGTGTTGACATTGGCATTGGCGTGGTGTTAGGATTTTTAGAGTCAATGCGTTCCTTATTTTGGTTGACCCTGTGATCACTCTGTTAAAACAGAAAGTTCACCGTCAACGTATTGATTGTATTCCAAAGTTTATACAGAAGGATTTTCAGGATCCAAGCAGCATGTGCTGATCTTTATCTCTATCAAAACCTTTGGATTGTATAGACGTTTTTTTGTAATCCACTGACATCATAACTATTCTGACAGCTTACGACTTGATAGGCAAGCAATAAAATATAATTTAATGCATATTTTATTCCAAACAACCTCGCTCAAAAATGCCTTCCGAAAATCCAGAGCACAAAATTTTGGTCTATATTGGCCACGAAATGTCCAATGCTAGATTTCGTCTTGTCATTGGAAGATGTAAATTGACACACTTTGACAAAGCAGGGTGGCTGTTTTGTAAAATTTGGCGCTCTTGCCAGGAACGGTAGGAGTACTTGTTGAAAAAACAGAGTGGCTAGTAGTACAACATAAAAACAAAGAAAATAGTAGGTATAACATGCTTTGTCTTGTCAAACTTTATAAGGGCTGTCCACGAGACGAGACTCTGCAAAACTTTTGTAAGTCTCGTCTCGGTCTCGTTTAAATCGAAAATTTTCAGTCTCGTCTCGGTTTCGTGTCGGTCTCGTATAATTAAGTCTCGTCTCGGTCTTGCCTCCGAAAAATACGATTTCCGGACAAATTGATGATTATTGGAACGAAATATTTTTCATTAGAGTTTTAATAGGTGCAGAAGAAAATAACTGAAATTGGATTTTTTAATTTATAAGACTCTCTGTAAATTTCGGGCAAAATATATACAGTCTCGTCTTGGTTGCTTCAAATGCACTCTCGTCTCGTCTCGTCGCATGACGAGACCGAGAACGAGACCGACACTAGTCGATGTGACTTTTTGTCAACGCGAAAAATGTTTGAACTTTACTCCTGTCAGATATGCGTCAATGCTCAATGCGTTCAAACGGGGTAAGATCAAATATGTACTTGTCAGCAAAGGAAAAAATTGCGTTAACTTCAACGAAAATTCAACAGTTTTGAAACTTGGCACACTTAATAAGAGAGAACGGAGTATTTGCAGCACCTAGCTTTTTTTCTCTTTTTCTTCACGTTAAACAAAAAATCTTGTCCCTTATCATATGAGCCGGATTATACCTATAATCGGTTATTGGCTTTATTTTGTAGAAGATATTTTTCGATACGAGAAATAGTTTCCAAGATAAATGGGAAAACCAAAAAAACTACATGTTTCTCTTTATTGCCGCTAGAGTTAATTTCTTAACTCTAACAAGTACGAACAAAATGCATTATATAATTTTTTTTTGGAAATTTAATAAGCTCTATTTTTTGTTAAAGATTACTTTTTGATTCCAGTAACAGTTTCCAAGAAAACGTAAACAAAGAAGAAACTACATGTTTCTCTTCGCTGCCGTAAGCGCTCCGGTCTTTCTGTCATCATCACCAGACAAGACATCTCTTATTAATTAGACACCAAGTTTTAAAACTGTTGAATTTTGTTTAAAACGATTTTCCACTTTAAGACTGTCGAACAAGTTATATACACTTTTTTTCATCTTTGCTCTTATATTCTCAAATAAAAATGAGTCTCAATAGTTTTGCAAAGTGGGAACCCTATTCTTCGATACAGGTTGTAGGACTGAGTGATACATCTGCATAGTCCATCATTCATACGTACCTTACCTTATCTTTCAATTGATTGAAGTGGTATTCCTAGCCTCGGTAGGTACTGTCGGTATTGTACACAACCGCACCAGTTCGTGTTTGTAATTAAGAAACAATGCGTAATTGTTTCAAAGATAAAGACTGGTGCGTTCCCACTAGAAATCTGTCAAAGAACTTCATTAAAAAATAAAAAAAAAAACTTCAAGCCTACCTCTATTATAGAAGTCAAAACATAAATATTCAAAGACAATTTCTTCATCTCGAAAACAAGTCTCGTGTCTCCCTGCGGCTTAGCCGGGAACAAGAGTATGTATTTGTATAGCTGCGTCACTGCGTGTTTGCTTACCGAAATACCAGCCAACAATATTATCATCCTACACGGAATGCGTGCGGTGCGGCGTTATGGTTGGTGTCAATAATATTCAATTGGTGCCAATTTAAGGGCTGAAAGCCTGAAAGGTTCTCAGATGTTGCGTGGGTGTGTTTGTGTTTGCGTTAGTGTTGGTGTTGTTTCCTTTTTGTTCGTTTTGCTATGTAGGAGGCGCACATCACTGAGTGTTCATTGTTTATGTATATTCGTTTGATTGTCTTTATATAGGTACCTACGGAAGGGAAGGTGGTGATGGGTATAGGGTAATCATAGGTCTGAGGTGGGTGGTGGTTAGGGTGCTTGTTCCTTGTTGTCGCTAAAGCAAAAAGGGTTCATTTAGTGTGCAGTTATTTAGAAATTCATAAGCACGAAGATGTTGATGGTAAGGCTGTGCCAGGCAGCCAGCAGAAGCCGAATCAGCAACAGCCACACAGCAACAGCAGCACCAGCTACACCAGCAGCGCCATGAAGACTCTACGTGACAATGTTTTGTTTAAGAAAACATTTCCTGTTTGCTTTAGAGTGTCCTCGGGTTGTTTAAGAGTAAATATTTGCCGTTGCCATAAAATATCGTGACTATCATGTAGAATACGGTGCTGCGTTGTGATATTGGGGGTGTAAAGAGGGTGATGTTTTGTATGTACAGAGTGTATTGTATATTTATCTACAGTGGTGTACATACCTAGTTAAACTTCAAAGGTTGCAAAGGGAATAACTATAGGTATGTATCTGACAATGAAGAGTGCGAGTTTCTATTTGAAAGGTTGATTATGTGCAATTAGTTTTATAGCTTACATATTTATAGGATGGTGCTAATTAGGAAATAGTTAGATTGTTTTCTTCAATCAATTAAAACCAAAATAAAACACAAGCAATCAAAAGTAAATTACATAAAGTTATTTTCTAGTAATTTCAATTGATAACATTTTAGTTTTAACAGCAATAATTTGTCTTGGGCTTTTTTATTAAAGAAATACCTACCTTAAAATAAGTATTCCAATTAAAATTTTTAGAGTTTGCAATGAAATCCTTCCATGAAATTTTGTTTTTATTTATCTAGACCTATTGGCACATGGAGTCACGGCACCTAGCAGTCAGCGCGTGAAACTACAAATGGCGATAGATTTTTTTTTTTCGTTTTGACGATCAATGTTTAAGAGAAAACCGAAAAAAGATTTAAGAAACATTAATTTTACTATTTAATTTTTTATAAACGGTTATTTGTGTTATAATTGCAATAGAATAATTAAACATGGGATTTTGCTAATCAAACGTAAAATATATCGAAACTTATTATTAATTTGCCTTATTTTGCAGATGAAATATGCAAACAAACGTGTTTTGTTGTTGTTGTTTTCCAAAATGGATGCCAGGCGTCAGTCAGAACGATATCATGTGCGCAAGTCAGATAGAAGTTAAAGGGACTAGACACTAGAGTTATTCTTATGGATTTACATTAAACATTATTTTTACTTTTTATTATCAGTAAATAAAGAAGTAGGAATGTCAGAGGTCCACTTAAGTGGTGGTATGAAAAAAAAACGAATACCAGGAAATTATGTGTTGCACCCATAATTGGGGCCTGCTACTTTTCAATTAGTTTCGTACACTTTTACTTTAGTAAAGGTAGAATTATAACAGTCAAAAGCTCTCACTTAAGTTAATGTCATAAATAAAAAACAATAATCAAATTGGGTGGCGCAACGGCTGGTGAAGAACCAGGGCCTAGTGACTAACAACTCGTAACCATTCCTGTGTGCGCATGTTGACAGGAATGGAAGGGACCTACAATTGTATGCCGAACGGCTAGACGAGAAGCACTATTCATGACAAGTGATACTCTTGGAGGATTTGTCAATTCCTCGCAAGAGGCAGTAGCCCTGGATGAGGCTGGAAAGTGAACCCAGACCTCCAGTGTGACATTCCAGCGCACTTACCATTACGCTACGGGCTACTAAGTAAATATCATAAGCCAACGAAAATAAGTTTTCCAGATTACCAAAAGGCGTCACTCATAATCAACTTAAGTCACATAAATCTTCATTTTCTTTTTTGTATTAGGTACGCTCATTTGCGCTCCCCCCTTACTACAGCAAAGGTTTAAGAAAATTAATTTAAAAGTAAAAGTCTGAAATTATAGGGGCATCATTTGATTTCCATTTGTTCACTTGTTTTATACGACCACATAAGTGTCCTCTGAATTGTTTACCGTAATTTGAGACATTAACAACTTTTATCTTCCATTTCAGAACCTGGTTAGCACTTCTTTAAAATCTCAACGTCTCAAAAATAGAAGTAATTCCGAGTGATCGAGCATGACCTTTATTTATACCTCGCCACTTTTGTAAACCAAGAAACAATTATTAATTTATTAACTTACAAACCGAAACAAAATTCTTTGTAAAAGGCATTGAAACATATTTTTTTTTTAACAATTGCTTCACAAGAAGATTTTTTCAAATAATTTTATTTCACAAACAAACATATTTTTTTAATTATCCTTTCGTTTTCAATGAGAAAATAATAGGTATATGACGAACACAAACAAAAGCGAAAAAAGTTGGTCTCGCAATTCTTTCGGTGTGTCCGCGGACCTTGCAGCATAAACAGCTGAATGCATTTTCTTCAGACTTGGTACCTACTGTTTTTTTTTTTGAAACATGCCCACACTATTTTTTGATTTTCTTAGGACCAACAATAACGAAATAACCGTACAAATTTTTAAGCGAATAGAAAAAATAATCTTTTGATCAAAAATGGCTCCGAGGATTTTCTTAAAAAAAAATCAATTTAAAAAAATAGGGAAAGGCTACCTTCTTGGTAATTTTGTTTTCGAAAAATGGTTATTTCTGGTACATCTAGCACAAGCATTTTTTGATTTTCTCGAAAGCGAATCTATAGATATTTTTCATTTTTTCGTGGTCAACCCCAATTAAAAAAAAAATATTTTTCATTTTTTTAAAAAAATATATTTTTTTTTTTTTTTTGAAAACGCAATATTTTGAAAACAACTTGGTCAATTTTTAATAATTTGTTTTTTGGAAGTTTTTATATTGTTTTCTAGAATATTTGAAAAAGATCATGTTTCCAAATTTAAAAATAACGGTAAATACCTACATACAAATATTGAAAATCCGGTAAGACAAATTATATTTTTTTTTTCAAAAACGACTCCAAGAATTTTGATGAAAAGTTTTCTGTGATATATTTATATGTTTTTTATTTTCAAACAGAAAATATTTTATTCTGCATTCTTGTTAACAGTGTACGAACTTCCCGTTGAGCCTTTTTTTAAAGTTCTCGGTTTTTTTCATTATCAGGTAAACCGATTTAAATTATTTTTAGTACACATACGTGTTTTTAGATAATTCTTTTAAAAACTATATTTTATTAATTTTTTAAATTTGAGATTTTATTTGAATTCATTTCCAAAATTGTATTACTAAACCATTTACAAACATCTGTTGAAGACAAGAGCAAGAGCTCGTGCATTCTATTTTTCTAAGATGAAAAATACACGATTTTCGTGCAAAAAAAAAAAACGTTTGAAACAAAATAGCTGAAATCAGGCGCAATTGTAGAAAATTTGGAATACAGAAGTCTATTCACCTCGGACTTTTCTCCAAGCCAAATTCTAAATGCTTCGAAAAATGTCTAGGAAAAAAGTACGTATACGCCCGAGTTAACCACTTCGGTCATTTTTATAAAAAAAAAAACTGAGATTGCGAAAAATGATTTCAAATTTATTTGTTTCTTATAATTAAAAAAAAATATTTGTTTCTGCTAATTTGTTACAGGACTGAGCTGCACCGTGCACAGGCGATGTTTATTTTTGTGTCTCTTAAAAAAAATTGTTAGACTTTAAAAGTTCATTAAAAAAAGTATATAAGTAACGACTATGACGTCTTTAATTTTTTATGGGCCCAAGTGTTTGAAGTTTTGAAATACATATGTTAATAAATACATGTACATACATATATATGTGTCATTAGCGCAGTTAACGTCTCATTAACAAAAAAATAAAATAAAATAAAATAAAATAAAATAAAATAAAAATAAAATAAAATAAACCAAACAATATAAAGCAAGTTCTTGCAACCCATTCGTGCATTTTATTAATATTTTTTTTTATAATTTTATAAATTTCCTACACCAAAATTGTGGCCCCTTTCAGTGTGGGTAGAGAAGTGTTGAAAGGTGACATTAGATCTGAAAAGACGACTCATCTATCGTATATTTTATCATCTTTTGAATTCAAAGAATGTTACTCTGACTCTGGCATGTGTATATAGGAAGGATACCGAACATCAGTTCATCTGGAATTCAAACCTTTTTTTTACGTACATAGGTATTATATGGATATTGCTGGTTGAATGGGCTAAGGTAAATAAAATATAATCGATGCGACGGGAAATCGATTTCAAAAGGGTTACAAAATATATAATATATTTTATTTCAGCTTAAAAATATCTTCTTAGGATGTTTTTGTGTGGACTGTGAGGGATCGAAAGGACAAAGTTTTGGAAAAAAGCAAAGAAGGGGTGACTTAATTTCAAATGCATGCATGTATGGTTGGTATATTGTGCTATGTCATGATTTTGACAGTGATGATATCGACGTATGGAATCGGATAGATATAATATTAAGGAGTTGAGAGTTTTTAAACTTGAACAAAAAATGTGTTATATATTTTGATCTCTCATCTTCTTTGATATAAGGAATTTAAAAAAAAATCAGCAAGAGTTATACGAATTTTTTTTCCTGAAAAATTTGTCGATAAATAAAAAAGAGACAAAAAAGTACTTCTATAACCATCACTAAACAACTCAATTTATAATAAAGTTATTTAAAAAATGCTATTCCACCCTTACCCCTCCTCCTCTTTTTTCCACGGTCAATAGTCCACCTATATATACAAACCACCCTAACATACATAGGAATGAAATGAAACGTAACCTCTGTCATATTCCCTGAATCATATTTACTGACGTTTTATTTTTCGGGGGGGGGGGGGGTGGGTGGTTGAAGGGTGATGAGTATGAGTAAGCAAAAAAATTTATATTGGATTTCTGGAATGTCAGGTGTAGGGAGAGGTGTAAGGTATATGTGTATATTGGATAGAAAAGTTCAGTTCATCGTTATCCAACCATTTCACTGCCATACCGCAAATCGCAGTGACTTTTCTCCAAATAATAAAAAAAAATGATTTACAGCGAATGTTTATGACATTTTAAGTTAATTGAATTTCGTTGAAACGACCAAACACTATGAAGAGCACGTACTACATGCCACATAAGTGTGGTGTTCCCATGACACTTGCTTGTTGTTCAGAAGATAATAATATCTACCTCAGGACTTTATTTAATTCATAAACATACATACATATACCTAGGTATATTGAATTTCATTCACAACACAAACACGAACACCCTCTCGGTAATTAGATTAAAAAATCCATCTAGACTCCTATTGTATCACGGTCATCCGAAGTCAACGTGACATCTCCTTCGTACAAAGAAGTTTTTTTTTGTTGAAATATTTTGTTCAATTGTGTATTTATCGTGTTTCCTATTTGGCAGAAGGAAGTTGTTATGGTTTATTTGTAATCGGTAGGTATATAATAGAAGAAAAAGGAAGCAATTTTAGATAACGGAAAGTAGGAAAAACCATCAGAGGATATACATACATAAAGTCACAGATAGGCGAAGAGCCGGATACTTGATACCTACCTTTTTCGATTTTCAAATTTTTGAAATGAAGAAGTAGCCACGAGTGCTGTTAAAGTTTTTCTTGTATTGTACCTACTTATACTTATATACTGACCCAATTTTGAATTACTTTACGAAAGATTTTTTAATTAAAGGTTGGATATTTGATATATCTTTGGGTAGGTATTTATTTTAAGGATTTGATATAAATACCAGACATAGGTTTATGGTTTCAAGAAAAAGTGAAGTTCAAGAGATGAACATGAGATGGTCTAATTTCTTTTCTACAGATTGCTTTGATCTTATCAAAACAAATGATGAAAACACAAAGGAACAGATAGACATTGGATTTTATGTGGCTTTTGCATGTGCCCTGAATCTTAACCTGTAGCTACATATGTCTAGTACGTAAGTTTCTTATTTTGTATATGATTTGTTAACATCAAGGTCAAAGTTAATAATTTTCAATTTATTAACGAGAATATTATAAAAATAAATAAATTGGGTGGCACAACGGCTCGTGAAGAACCAGGGCCTAGTGACTAACAACTCGCAACCATTCCTGTGTGCGCCTGTCGACAGGAATGGAAGGGACCTACAATTTTATGCCGGATCCGAACGGCTAGACGAGAAGCACTTATTCGTGACAAGTGATACTCTTGGAGGATTTGTCAATGTCGGAAGAGGCAGTAGCCCTGAAAAAAACTTTTTACATTTTAGGTGGACGAGGCTGGGAAGCGAACCCAACCCTCCAGCATGACAGTCGAACGGACTAACCATTACGCTACGGGCTACTACAGAAGATGATAATATTGCTTACAGTTAAATTGTAGCCGCGAGTTAATAAATCCAAAACATAAGAACTTGTAACTTTTAAAGAACAGCTCGGATTTTCACACATTTTTTTTTTTTTTTGAAAAATGTATAATGCGAAAAGTTTTGACAGGCTTACCGATCAGTGGTTTCCGAATGTAAATAAAAGCCTATTTCATTGTTTCCTGATGTTTCCTTATCCAAGAAACAATTTTTGGTTTAAAAGCCGTTGATAAACCGAATAACCCATACTTTTTTTGACCCTCACTTATGGAGCGTTTTCGGGTCTTTATTTCACTGTAATACAAATTTGTTTACACAAAGAACATTGTTTTGAAAATTTCGAGGCAAGAGTATAACATAAACAAAATTAACATTTAAATATTATACATTCGAATTAATATAGTTTAACCTTTTCTGACTTCTTTATGTATACTTACGTGGTACAAAAGATCCAAAAAAGCAATAAGAATTTCATCTTACCTGTAAGAAAAAAGGAGAAAACAATTAATTAATGAATAAATTGAATTTGACAATTATTTAAAAATAAAAATAATAAATATTTTGATTAAAATCTTTAATATCTTCAAACTCTTTAAACTCTACATTTGCCCTAAAATGGCTTCCATTTAAAAAAAAGAAGAATCATTGGGGCTAATCTTATTAAATTCACATTAATTCCAAAATTAGAACACAGCAATATACATTTATAAAAAAAAAAAATACTAAAATAGGATCACGTTCTTTTGATGGTCTTGTGTTTTTTTTTTTTTTTTATTTTTTCCAACTACAAAAAACTTGTAAAACATTGTAAACAAGAGGATTATCTGCTAAGTATCTAATCTTCAAACATAAGAATGAGAAAGTTCATTTAATTTATAGCTCATCATAAGAAGCTATAAATAAAATAGATTTTTGTTTTGAAGGCGGCTATTTATCAAAAAATGTACTAAATGATTTGTTGATCTTTAGGCAAGATCATGACATTATTTCTTTCAGTCGAATGTCAGAACAGAGATGTTTCATTTATAATTTAATTAAAATTTACTGCACAAATTTAAAATGATGGTTTGGGGCGGAGAAAGAGTTCGTTTTTGTTTGTTAGTTTTGGTCATCTCTTGTAGTTAAGTTCCTCTGGTTCTTAAAAAACAACGACATTTTTAAAAAAATTCAAAACACTAAAATAAATTTGTTTGCATTTAATTAGGACTTGTGACCTCTAAACATAATTCAAAAAAACAACTGAATTCCAAGAGATTACTGACAAACAAACAAAAAAAACGTTAATCTTGATCGGAAATATTTTTTAAATACTTGTAGTGATTTTTGAAAGGCAGTTATTTCGTATATAACAGTCACATTGAAAATAGAAGTAAACACTATTTCAAATCGTAATTTATCTTCTTTTAAAATCTTATGAATAGACACAAATATTATTCAGGCGTTTTCCTTGTTACAATTAAAAAAGGCGATACACTCATTTTGTTGCCTATAGAAATACTGATAATATTGAGATGATTTTGAGATAAAGACTGAAAAATGTCATTATTTTTTTCTTAAATTGTTGTCAAATTACGAGATTTGATGAGTAAAATTTTGAATAATAAGAAAAATGACGAATAACAATTTTTTTTCTGAAAAATATTTAAAAATTAGCAATAACAGATGAGCAATACCAGAGGGACCACAATCTGATGGTTGCTACCATAAGATTGCCTACAGCTGCAGTTCGGAGATCCCAAGGAAACACTCGAATGCCCGAGTTTAGAACAGATAGACTAAAGGATCCGGCAGTGCGCCAACAACTAAGGGACCACCTTTCACAAGGATTGAACGCAATCAGCAGCACGGAAACCACATCCATCGAAAATCATTGGTGTGCTGTGAAAAATGTGTTCATATCCGGTGCTGAAAGTATAGTCAGCCGGGCGCATGAAAAAAATAGTGCTTGGCTTTCCGACAAAACTTGGGCAGGGATCGAAAAAAGGAAACACCTTAAAGCTCGCATCGCAGCTACCCCAGCAGCAGGGAGAAACGAGCTTGAGTTTATGTACCGCATGAAGATGAAGTTCACCGTAGTGTGCGACGTGATAAGCGTAACTACATCAACGCATTGGGTACAGAAGCAGAAGAAGCCGCTGTTAGTTGTGACAGTACGAACGTCTACAGAATTACCAAAGAGCTCACTGGTGTCCAGAGCTCTAAACAACACCTGGTTAAAGACACAAACGGATCCCTGCTAATTTCGGATGAGGATCAGCTCTAAAGGTGGAGGGAACACTTTTCTGCGGTTTAAAACCGCTTTTTCGCCAGTGAAGTGAACCCTATACCCACTGAGTCACCCGAAGTAACAATTTCCCGAATACGCACCGTATCCCCCAGTAAAGAAGAAATTATCACCGCCATCAAAGCACTGAAAAACAACAAAGCGGTTGGACTTGACGGTATTCCTGCAGAGCTCTTAGGAGCAGCCCCAACGACATCGAGCGAGCTACTGCACCCACTTATTAAGAGAGCTTCGGAAACAGAGAGCTTTCCTGAAGAGTGGAAAAAAGGAATGATTGCCAAGCTCCCAAAGAAAGGAGATCTCACACAGTGCGAAAACTGGAGAGGAATATGCGTTCTGCCTGCAGTAGCCAAGATAATAGCAAGGATAATATTGGACCGAATTAAAGACCACCTCGAAGACACACTCGACGCCGAACAAGCAGGTTTCCGCGCTGGATCTTCCTGTGTTGATCACATCAACACCTTGAGGATCATCATCGAACAGTGCGTTGAATATCGATCACCACTTCACCTGCTGTTCATCGATTTTGAAAAGGCGTTCGACAGTGTCAATAGAGAATTTATTTGGCTTGCTTTGCACAGGAAGGGCATCCCAGATAAATTGATTGCTATTATCAAGGCTACATATGATGGATCCAGGTGTCACGTTTTGCACAAAGGTAGGCTGTCAGAGGAGTTTGAAATCCAAAGTGGAGTTAGGCAAGGCTGTATACTGTCACCAATACTGTTCCTGTTGGTGATAAGTGACGTACTGCACGCAGCTTTTTTCAAATGGAAATGGAGGAATTCAATGGACTCTGCAATCTCACCTCAAACATCTGGACTACGCGGACGACGTATGCTTACTCTCTCATAGGATCATGGATCTCCATCAAATGACAACAAGGGTGGAGAGAGAAGCAGAAATCGTAGGGCTTAAGACCAAAAACTAAAAGGATCAGCCTTGGAACTTCCTCATCAATCCAAGTAAATATTTCTAGACAAACGGTAGAAATGGTAGAGGATTTCCAATATCTTGGGAGTATTGTCTCTACGGGTGGCGGAACTGAACTGGACGTAAACGCAAAGGCTGCGTTCGGAATGCTGTCCAAAATATGGAGAAACAACTCTTTTAGTTTAAAGACCAAGCTACGACTGTTCCGCTCCAATGTTGAATCCGTTCTGCTTTACGGCTGCAGAACTTGGAAAGTCAATGACACTGTCACTAGAAAGCTGCAAACCTTCGTTAATAGATGTCTACGAAACATCTTAAGGATTTTCTGGCCCAACCGTATCTCCAATACCGAACTTCATGCGAGAACTATACGAAGAAGAAAGTGGCAGTGGATTGGCCATACGCTTCGAAAAGGCGATCGGTGCATTGCATCTCAAACAATGCTGTGGAACCCGCTCACACAGGAGGGAAGACAAGTGGGCCGGTCTAGAAGTACATATGGCGAAGAACGGTCGAACAGGAATCGGCACGACTGGGGAAAAGTTGGAGAGAGCTGAAATATATTTTCAGAATTCGTACACGATGGCGCGTAGGAGTAGTGGAGGCCCTAGGTCCCATAAGGGAAACATCACGGACGTAATAGGTCTGAGGACCTAAGTAAGTTATAACAGATATTCCAAAATACCAAAATGAGAAATTTTTTTTTGAACCAATGCTTAGTATGTATGTATATAGTATATGCATAAGTAAAATTGTCTTTTTATTTTATTAAAAAGTTCTTTAACAAGATTTATTTTCAAAATCCTCCTTCTTATTTTTGTGCAATCATAAGTCTTTAAAACATCGATGAACAAATATAAAAAAGCGATTTTCACTCAAAAAACGATATTTTAATAAAAATCGGAGATAAGCATACAAAAAAACAGAGGAGACATTTTTTTGAGCATGAAAATAAATTTTGAAAAAATATTAAACACCGCATTCTACTTTCTTAACTATTTAAATTAATAATTTATTTAAAGCCTCCCATACATATGGCTCCTATTTTAATTATATAATTTTATATGATTTAATGTAATTTATGTAATCTTGTATAATTTTATATAGTTTTGTTTTATATTTTGGTATTGGGGTTTAAAAGGCTCAGTGAACGAAATCCAATTTTCTATCCATTTTTGACGTCGATTTTACTATAAAGATTTATTAACCCCATTTATTAACTTAGCGCAGCCTTTCAAAATAACTTACAACATCTTAACAATTAAGTGATATCTGTTTATATAATTTTTGACTAATTTTTGTTTGGACTCCAAACTTTTGGGGCTTGGACATTATGTACAGGTTAGATTATTGAGCCGCGAGGCCGTATAGAAATGACTGTCAAACACCCTTTTTTCAGAAGAACATACATCCACCCAAGAGGCATCCAATCTAAAAGGATATTGGCTAATTAATTTAACTGCTAGACCTTGAATCCAAGACCCAGCTCAGAACCACCTCACTTTTCCGTCAATTTTTATATTTTGCAATAATTGAACTCGGAATTTAATCAAACCCTCTGCCCCCCCCCCCCCCCCTTCCCATTTCGCATTTGCATTTCTAATATCTTTTTTCTTCGCTTTTAAAATCACCTGGCATATTCCTGTTAAAGTAAAATCTTTATTTTTTTTTTGTTACCCCTTACTACTATATCTATTGCATTCACGGATATGAGCTTTTAAAGAGTAACTTATGTCTTCAAGGGAAATATAAAATTGGCAAAGCATGCTGCATTCTACGGGTATATTATGCAAAATCTAATACAAAACCCAACAAAAAAAAATCATTGCCATCATTTTCTTTGCAATTTTATATACATTTTTAAACATATATGCACATTTGCACATGCACACGTAATTGATGAAATTGCTTTGCAGATTGTTGAAAATAACTTTCATGTTTTAAGTAAAAAAAATACAAGATATTATTATAATGCACCTATTTATATTTTACAAAATAATCAAAAATAAATAAACCTACTTCTAAGTAAAAACAAGAAAAAACGAAGATGGAATTATCATTTTTTAATAATTTAATAATTTGAAAGGTAAAATTCTTAGAAACATACGGGTTTTAGCGTTTGACCAAAAATTGATAAGTTTTTAACTACATAAAATTAAAAAAAAAAATCATTTGAACAATTTTTTTTTTATTTTTCAAAATTTTGTGTTTTTGAAAATTAATTTTTCAAAAACTGCTCACTTAAACAACTTTATTAATAAATAAAATTAAATAACGGATTTCTGGCTTCACAAAAAAAGTAAAACATGGTTTTGTGTTACCGTTGTTTTTTAATTTTTTTTTTTCTGTTTTCAGTATTTTTTTTAGAAAATTTCCTCTAACGCCTTTAGGGAGGAAAAATAGATCCCACCTCAATAACGATTTCTTAATTGCATTTATCTAACCTACACGCTCTAGCTTTTTGTCACACCTTATGCGAATCACCCTGTATAAATTAAAACAAATTCGTCCTTTTTGTAAATAATATGAAAATAAAAAATCAAACATTTTTGTAGCCGTTTTCTTAAAAAATATTTTTTTTATATGTATACAAATGAATTTGTTCAACATTTTCGAA
The DNA here is from genome assembly GCA_949320155.1 of Melangyna quadrimaculata. Lineage (NCBI taxonomy): Eukaryota > Metazoa > Arthropoda > Insecta > Diptera > Syrphidae > Melangyna > Melangyna quadrimaculata. The sequence continues at coordinate 171,649,868 of OX439485.1, read as the reverse complement.
AATAAAATCTGATATGCCAGCATTTAGTAATTAAAAAAATACAATTTTAGACAAAATAAAAAAATACTCAATAGCCCGTTTTCAAGATATTGAATTTTCAAAAAAAAAATCAAATTTTTTTTAAAAATCCAAAAATTATTTTTTTCAAAAATTTGTGTGTCAAAAATTGTTTGAATTGTGATGGAGGTCTTGCATATAAATTTTGGTTGAAATCGGTGTGTCAACGACAAATTTGAAAACCAAACAATCGGTTCTATGTATGACAGGTACTGGTAAATTTTTTTATCAAAATATAGACCATACTTTTAATAGTAAACGCACATTATCTTATCAAAATTCTTGGAGCCGTTTTCAAGAAAAATAAATTTTGTTTTAATTTTGAATTTAGAAACTTGATTTTTTAAGTATTCTACAAAATAACAAAATATTATTTTACACCTAGTTTTAAAAATATTGAAGGTTTTTGAATGAACAACAACCTCTTGTGTTGGCTACCACCGAGTACTACATTTTGGCTGGAGTTATTGCAATTTCATGGCTGCCACACCAATCACCAGATTCCTTTCAGTGGTGCTTAGTCAACAGTTCCAATTTTAATTTATAAATTGTTTTACCGTCAACTGGATTCGAACCTAGACCAAGCTACCTCAGAGGCCGTTCCACTACGCATTGCACCACCGAGGTCACCTGATCGTGCCCATCCAAATGAAGGTTTTTCTAATTTACGATTGCATTTTGGACAGCTAGCATTTTTACTAGTCACACACAAGTTAGATGTTATTCATTCGGGTTCTTTCTTTTTCTCCTCTCCGTTATCACCAAAACCTTCAATGTTAAATATGACGGAGCGAAACCTATGCAGCCTAACTGCAAGTGTTATCACGAGAAAACACCTTTAAAAATATTGAACAGTTTTCAAAATCTTTATTTTTCAAAAAAAAAAATTGATTTTTTTTAATTTTTTTTTTTTTTAATTTTGATACCTACATAATATTGAATTTACAGAGAATACATTTTGAATTGGTTTTAAATAATGTATCTACAAAAAATATTCCCCAGAGAATTAAATAAAATTTGTGCCGAATGCTAACAATAATAACAAATGTTTTAAAACATGTGAGCAGTAAGTTACAGTTTCGAGTAATATGATTTTCCACCAAAATATGAAAATATAAATACCAAAGTAGGAACATACATAGAAAATTTTTCATCAAAATTGTACAAGAGTCAAAAGTCTTTTTTGTTTTGATTCTAAATATAAAACAATTTATCTATAAAACCGTTCATCAAAATGAATTTCAATTTTTGTTTTCTATTTATAATTTACTATCTTAATATGCAATGAATAAAATGAAGATTTTTTGAATCTTAAAGGAAATCCTTCAAGTGTCAAATCCTTAAAAAGGAATAACCTCACCAATTATTCTATTTTTTTTTTTTTTGTAAAGCTATAAAAAAATTCATAAGAAACCGTGCATAAAGAACAACCTTGTTCAAGCATCACGACGACGACATTTTAATATCTCTAGACATGACAACACAGTGTGAGCTGGAATTATAAAAGATTTATATTTTAAATGGTTTTATGGCAGGATAATAAGTTGTGGTATTTTTCATTCTTCACACACACAACATTATATTCCTTCGTATATGATATATCTTTTTGCTTTCTTATCGCATTCATAATTATACGTTCAAAGTGCAAATCTGAATGAAATACGGCAGAAAATTTTAACAGAAGATAATATGAATAAAAATTCAAAAAGAAAACAATAATTTTTATTTCTTCAGATAAACGTACATAATATGTATGTGGGAGAAATGTACTGAAATTCATGAACTTAAAGGATTCCCATGCATATATTTGTATTTATATGTATTATTTATATAAATATAAATCACGTTCTTCACAGCGACGAAGTCGACGACGATGACGCTAACGACAACGCGACGATGAGACAGTGAAATAAAAACCGATAAAAAATGGTTCCTTTTTATAGGTTATCTAGAAGAATGGTATGAGGGTCTTATATAGGATGGATTTGAATGTGTATAGCTGTATCTTCCTGCTGTCTTTGTTAAACATTCTAGAATTATTATTATCATTTAATATGAAAATTTTCTTTTTTATGTTCCATATAATATAAGCATTGCTTGCTTAGCAAATATATTTTTTTTGTGGTTCAAGAATTATACGTACAAAGTATGCCTACACATGCTGCTATGTATACAGATATTTCTTTTCTTAAAGAATAATTCTTTGTGCTTCATTTAATTCATTTTTGATAATCGGTGGAAGCTTTTAATATTTGTTTTTAGGCAAATTCAGCTAATAATAGGATCACGGGATGCGGCTAAACGACTACGACAGACTTCTAACGAATTTAAAGGGTTATCCTTAGACTTAGAGGTTTTATTTTTGATAACTTCGATGGAGGAAAGTTTTAGTTTCAAGAAAATCTGTGCCTAATACTCAAGCTTACAAAATATTGAATCGATTTTATTTCTTTTATTGTTAACTTCCTCAGCCCATGAAATTATTTTGGAGGTATTTTCCTTTTTAAGTAGAAAACAAAAATATTTCTATTTCAGAAGGAAAACCTTATATTCCATTTAGGAAACCCTGCAGCCAAATCCAGAAGGATTCGTTTTTGGTGAATCCAACCCAGCAAGTGCAAAAACTGATTGCACACATCCATGAAATCTGAAGGAGGTAAGTAAGTACATATATTCAAAGCCGAGAAATGTAGTCAGACCAGACGGAGTCTCAAACAATATTATCCTGAAAAAGCTGTCACATGCTGCAGAGATGATCTTTGAACAATCATCACAAACAACTTCATCAATAACAGAAAGTTCCCCAAAAAGTGGAAAACAGCTAAGATCGTGGCCATCCCGAAGAAAGGCGCTTGCAAATTGGTGTCGCAATAACAGGAAAATTTTGCTTCTGAACAACATAATTGAAATACTGGAAAAATTAAAACTTCGGAGACTAAAGAGGTTTAATAGCGAAGACGCCATTACATGCAGTTTGGCTTTAGGGACTTTTTGACGGCTTCTGAAATTCCAGCAATACATCACCATAGCGCTCAACCACTTTAGGTTCCAGCTTAACGGACCTGCGCTCAATAGCCATCATCATGGCACTGTTGGATACTTTTTGGATGTCCAGAAAGCATTCCATAGCGTATGGATTGAAGCCCTTATCCATATTTTTTCTTTTCTTTCTTCCAGAAAATTCTACGTTCCGCTGGACAATTTCAAATCACAAGTGAAGAACATCAAAGCCGGAGTTGCCCAAGGTTCGAAACTAAGCCCCTGATGACATCTGATATTGACCCGATGTTTGCCTTACAAACGCCACATCGATGTCTTCGTTGGTAGCTTTATGCAAAGTTGAGTACCAAATCATCAGGCTCTACGCCTTCTATTTATAAGAAATGGTACATCCAGAAAAATACCTAAAAATCAGAAGTAGAAGCATTCGCAGGCAAGCCAACTACAGGTGGTTCTGAAACTTCCGGGCGAAGAACGTAGGCATCCACTTCAACTAGTCGCTAAGGTTCAACCCGCTCAGGAAACGTTCTCAATAAACCCAGCTCACCGAAATCAACTGATAGAAGGGTGGTCATGGTCACGACAACCCGACCCGAGATACCTCCTAACGATGAAAATACTGGTCAACAACATCATCACGGACAACGAGCTAGCAGTTTCGTTCTAGGTTGGCACATGTCAGCATATCACTGGGGCTCAATAAATTTGCCTTACTTAATTTACTTTAGATGGCACTCACAGCCCACGGTGGGTTCGGCCTCAACTAAAAAGCCCCTCCAGCTAGCTCTGTCCCTATTTAGCCGCTTCCAGTTGCGCACACCGAGTTGTTTGACGTCGTCCTCCACTTGTGTGCGCCACCTGTTACGGGTTCTTCCTCTGCTGCGTACACCATCGGGGTTGGATTGTAAGACTCGTCGGGTAGGAGCGTTGCTTGCATACGCTCCACGTGCCCCAGCCATCTCAGCCGCAGTATTTTCAGCTTTTTGACCAGGTCAACGTCGCTGTATAGCCCGTATAGCTCGTCGTTGAATCTTCTCCTCCACACTCCTTCGATACACACCGGACCGAAAATCAAACGAAGAATCTTCCTCTCAAAGCACCCTAGCAGACTTTCATCTGATTTTTTCAATGTCCACGCTTCTGCCCCATAGAGCAGGACGGGGATGATTAGACTCTTGTATAAAGTTTCTTAGTTCTCTGAGAGAGGGCTTTCTACTTAAATGCCTTCTTAGCCCGAAGAAACAGCGGTTGGCAAAAGTAATTCTTCGTTTGATCTCTGCACTGATGTCATTTTGCGATGTAATAGTGGAGCCCAGGTAGACAAAGTCCTTGACAATTTCGAAGTTATATCTGTCCATCGTGATATTTTGCCCGAGTCGACGATGTTGAGATTCCTTTCTCGATGACAGCATATACTTCGTCTTCTCCTCATTAACCGCCAATCCCATTATAGCCGCCTCCAATTCAATGCTCCTAAATGCCCCTGCCACAGCTCGCTTCATTCTGCCAACAATGTCTATGTCATCCGCATATGTAAGCAATTGAACGGACTTTTGATAGATTGTACCGCTGGTGTTGACATGTGCGTTGCGTACAATGGCTTCAAGAACGATGTTGAATAGGTTGCATCATAACGCGTCGCCTTGCCTCAATCCTTTCTCAACATCAAAGGAATCGGTGGTGTTCTTACCAATTTTGACGGAGCAGCGAGATTTCTCCATCGTCATCCTGCACAGGCGGACGAGTTTGGCAGGGACGCCGAGACTCGACATGGCTCTATATAATTCATCCCTTTTCACGCTATGATACGCGACTTTAAAATCGATAAAGAGGTGGTGTGTAACGATGTGGAATTCCCGGGTTTTTTCTAAAATCTATCGGAGTGTGAACATTTGATCGATGGTTGACTTACCTGGCCTAAAACCACACTGATAGGGGCTGATCAGATCTTTGACAAAAGGTTTTAAGCGGTCACACAGGGTATCCGACAAGATTTTATAAGTGACGTTTGAGACTAATTCTGTAGTTGTAGTTGGTGCATTTCAGCGCATCTCCCTTTTTGTGCATGGGACATACTATACCGAGGTTTCATTCATCGGGCATACTTTCCACCGACCAAATTTTGTACTTGAGTTGGTGTATGCTCCTAACCAATTCATCTCCCGCTGATTTGAATAGTTCCGCTGGTAGGCCATCCGCACCAGCAGCCTTGTGCGACTAAAATATGCTTAGACGCTAATTTTCTACAGAAATAACAGTACTGTATCAAAATGTCTTGGAAGTAATGCGCGTCGTAGTTTTTGTGAAACGTTCCAGTTTCCAATTCAAAACATTGAACTCTATGGTACGATGTTCTTAATTCTATGAAAGCAATTCGTTTATTCTACTTGCAGTTCGTTGCTCAACAAGTGGTGCGGCTGTACAGTTCGAATACTGTATGACATAAGGACATCGTTCAACCAACTTCTAGTAAAACATTCAGGGCCCTGACAATAATCATATTTAGTAAAGACTTAAATATTCCAGTTAATTAATCTTATTTGTATTGATCACAAATAATGTACTATTTGTGGAATATTTAATTTTTTGAAGTCAATCCCATATTTTGTTCACTATTTTGAGTTAACATTAATATTAAGGACGTACCATGTACAGTTAATTAGTTATATTCCATACTATTATGGTTCATTTTACAGAAATATTTAAGTCGTCACTAAATTTGATTATTGGTAAGGCCCTCAGACACGATATCGCACAGTTTTCTTTTTCTACCAAATTCATGCTGCTGTCATCATATTGAAATGCAAAAGAACCGTGTGAGAATTTTTTTTGGACTTCATAAAAATAACATCGTCGAACTGTTTTTTTTTTTTTTTTTCTGGGGACAATACCTGAATTAAAATTACTGCAACTCCTACCTGATGGCCACTTGTTGCACTCTCAAGTATCAGTTGACCTATTTTTTAAGTCACGTTTTTTGCAAAGAAGCTAAATTCCATTTGTTCAACAAGAAAGGTGATCTCATAAATTCTTCTTCTTGAACAAAAGGCCGTCGAAAAATTTGGCGATTGTATCACAAGCAACTGCAACAACAACAAAACCTTACTTTGCTCGAAGTTGCTTAAAATGGAAATTGAATCCAACTCCATGCATGATCCGCATTTAATGATCCTCGGCAATGTGTCTGCTGCGTCGTCGCTGTCGGGTCGTTGTTGTTGTTAAACAAAATGATTAAATGGTGAGACTACATAAATAACATTAACCCGGATCGCTACTCTATACTGCTATGGAATATATCAAGGTTTCATCATTTTATTGCACAAAACAACAAAATACTTTAAAAAAAGAACAATTTTTTTTATTCACTTTAAACGTCCTTTTTGTTGTATAAACACTCATTTTAATCCACAACAATAATTCCATCAAAATCATGTAAGCATGTAAGGAAGATTGTTTTGTTGGAACAACATTCCAAACATAAAACAATCAAAAAATATGGTTCCATGCGTTGAAATGAAACATAAAACAAAAACAAAACCAACAAAAAAAAAACAAGAAACATTGTTATTTAGGAAAATAGGGTGTTTCATTCATGGAATTTTTATTTATATTTTTTTTTTAACACATGATTCGGTATATGAGCTAAAAATTATTTTTAGTTCTCTCCTCATGAAAATGTCGAATTCCGCTTTCAAAGTTTATTGCATTCTTTTTTTGGAGGGAAATATTTTATCTAATTGCATAGCATGAGGCATAGCTGGTGTGGTTTTCTTTTTTTTATTTATCTATGGTGGAAACTTTACGGTTGCAGTGAATTTTTAGGTTGGTTTTGAAAGGAATAAGGAGAATGTTTATTTTTTTGTTGGCTGTCGATTACGAGTGAAAAGGTTTCGTTTATTGCTGATATGGGCAGTTTGTTTAAGGTTTATTGAAATTGTGTGGGCATTTTACCATCAGGGAGTCCCGATCGATATTTTGTCAAAAGATAAAAAAAAAACGCTGATTGAAAAGCTCTGCTCATGGAAAAGCAAAATTTAGCTTCAACAATTAAAATCTAAATAAAAAGTTAATTCACTTCTTTTACTTGCGGTAATGGTAGGTACATTCATACCAAGTTAATATACTCGGAGAATACTCGGGCAATTAGATTCATAAAATAAAATCGAACTAAATACGTCATAACCAAACATTATTATAACGATGATAGAGAACGCGAAAATGTGCATCCTGTAATTTTGTCTGTCTTTTTTTCTGTACCTCGATCAATAGAGCTTATCCCCAAACTAAGTCACTTAAACCCGAACTTAAGACTTTGTGTGATTCCCTACAACACTGACAAAAATGAATTCGTTACGCAATAATTTGTTTTATAATTACAGAATATGCCTCGAATCAATGAAAAATTCATAGGCTTAGTTAATCATTATAATGTATTCATCATGAGTTAAATTCTAATTATTTCGAAATTTAATTAATTTATTACTAAGGGTCATTGAATTTAAAATACATATGATGCAAGCAGTAGCGTTACTACGAGGGGAGCAAATGGGTTCATTGGCCCCACACCCCCCTCCCCCCCAATAACCATACAAAATACATATTAAAATGTTTGATATAAAGCTAATTTTTGTAAATTGTTCCAAATAAAAAATTTATATTGTTATGAACTGAACTTGAGAGCAAATTATTGCAGAAAAACAAATATTTAATAAGAAGAAGCTGTGAATCACGCTGATAATTTGCTAGCAGTGTTCGAAAATATGCTTGCAAATTCAGAATCAAAATTTTCAGAAATACTTACACTTTATACAAAAAAAAAATTATTTTAAAAAAATTTTATTGAAAACATTTTAAAATTCACACAAATAATGAAAAAATAATATTATAGTAAAATAATTTATACTAAGAAATCATAAATCAAAGAATACATTTAACGTAAATGAGTGAACAAAATTCTTCAACTCAAGTCAATGCATTAATAATTTATTTTGAGTTAACAATTGTATTTCATTGGCTTTACAATAAATTCGTTGCCCAACGGTCAACTAAGTGAACGAACTTATTTTATAAAAAAAAATATCGCAAGTAATAATCTGGACCCACGCTCGCTGGTAGCTGCCCATTAGTGCACTATGCCTCTGATATATTATTCAAGATATCTTTGAAAACCTTATCAGTAAGTAGGGATGCCAGACGTCCCGATTTTGGTGGGACAGTCCTGATATTTGTAATCTGTCCCGATATCTCTCCCGATTTACAAAATGTCCCGATTTTGTACTAGCTAGGGCAATTATTGGTTTCGTGTCAAATACAAAATTCGAGTTTTTAACCAAAACCAACATAACGATAATTTAGAAGTCCAAAAACTGATTTTCGGCAAATGACGTCCGTCGATTTGTTTGTCTGTGCGTCCCAATTTATATGGAGCATAAGCATAAGCGAGTCGGTGGATTTGCTTCAAATTTGGTGTGAAACATTCTATGTTATTCCCTAGGAGTGAGGTTCAATTTTTTGTTTTAGCTTAAATGGATAGAACGATCATACAAAAATTTCGGATTTATCAAGTTTTCTAAAAAAAAAAAACGGTTGTAATGGTTTTGATAAAACTTCTTTCATGTAATCCCTAGAACAGTTTTCATAACACGGCATACATTTCTGCCAAGAAAAATGAAAGAACTGAAATGGAGGTTTGTTTTCTTTCTGTGCAAATTACCGGTTTCTTACTTGATTTGAGATACATATTCCTGAATATATCGTTATTGGGTTTTTTGATTTTGTCAAAATTTTCGATTCGGTAGGTCCTTCTTAGTTAGTCAAAAAATATTGGCCAATATTTTAAACAGCATAATATTAAGGGTTAAGCTTGATACTACTTAACATTTTTCTAATTTTAAAACGGTTTAGTAAAATATTCCTAATTTAAAATAATTTTGGACTTGTAGAACACGTCCAAATAAGTGTCGCTCGTGCAAAAAATGCGCAAGCATACTCCATTTTGACATTTCGAAACGTTCAAAAGAGGTGTCATATGGATTCAGTAAGATAATAAATCAATAAAAATTGATTTTAATTTAAGTAAAGTGTTATTTCATGAGATAGTACAATGCTAAACTTGTTTTAAATTTATTAATTAAAAATGATTTAACATCGTACATCGTTTAAAATCGACTAAAATTTCCCGCCATTGCATTTAAGATTTGTGTAAATTGATTTTTTTTCTGTCCCGATTATATTCACCATTTTTAATCTTGCAGCCCTATGAATAATCAACAAAGTGAAAATGAACATTGTGCCGTTGGCTACTAAAACATTGCAAATTAAAAAAAAATATATATTGAACAATTTTGAATATAGATTTTTATGTAGTTTTTCACTTTATTAAAAACTGTTGTTTCTTAAAACCATATTTCAAATATGTCATTGTTATAGTAAGTAAGCCTGGGAGTCGAAATCAGTGTTTATTCTCGAAACGAAAACCATTTTTCAATAACTTTTTGTAGATATTTTTCTTAAAAAAAAAGCTATAATTGAAAAGTTTTTTGCGAGAAAACAACATAGTTACCTTTTTATTATAATAAATAATGAGGATGTGCAGGTTTGGACTTTCCCAATTTTAGGATTTTGTTATTTTATTGATAAAAATTAAATGAAAATTGAAAAAAAAAAAAAACAATTAAAATTAAAGCAATGAATAAATCCATTATATTATTCTCTTTTTAATTTAACAAATTTTTAATTTGTAATATTTTTTGAACACAATTTTGTTTTATCTCAAAACTTAAGTTGAATAAATGTTTATTTTTTTTTCTGCAAAATGGTATGTACTTAAGTACTTATTTTAACTTAGATGGTTATTTTAAGCCTTTTTGCTTTTAAGCTTTTTCATACAAAATTTCCCTTTTTCATAGAAAGTTCTTGTCTTAGATTCAAAACGTTTTGAACGAAAAATATACAGGATTTTGTTATTTTCATGGACATTATTTTATTTTAAATAAATGGATGATGAATGAAGTGCATATTGCAGAAATGCAGGTTGTGAAAGAGCAAAAGGGATAAAGTTGTTCTTTGACTGAGTAAATAAATGAACCAACTCAGTTTTCCCTGAATTGGACCTCAAAAACTGTTCCTTTGTTTTGCTGATTGGAATGTCCTACACACGTATACATACATAACATACATATATCACTTATCCCTTTTACTGTTCTTTCGCTCAACGATTCATTTGCACCGAAAGAAAATTGTTCGATTTGGTTCAGTACAACCATTAAGTTTAAAGTATGCTAAACTTGTTTAAAAGTTGCTAAATCCTCCTTTACCAGATATTATATTAAAACTTCTTACACGTCGTTCTAAAACAACTGAAAATTGTCTGCAATGCTTGAAGATTAAGATATACATAGTTATGTATTTTCATATATTAATTATAAACAAAATATTATTACTGCTACAAAACTGTAGGTACAGCGGCACAAATCAAACAAAAATTTGAGTTGGTAAGTATACTTAATGCAATATCTTTTAAATATGATCTCATTTCGAAAAAAAGACCAAAGTAAGATATAATCAAAAAATCCACCAATTGCACTGCCCCAGTCCTACCGTGATCAAGTCAGAAGTCGGAACCATCATAATCCATCACAAATTTGTACACGCTGGATGCATTATGGCTTTTATTAAAAGATTTTTTTTGTTGATTTTTTAGTTATTCATTTATTTTGCAGTTGGCAAGTGAGATTTCTTTTTATAAATTTTGCTTTAGTTTCTGAATTCCTTAATCGCTTTCAATACGGATTGCCTAAGGAGTCCAGATAATCTATAAAACTTTGAGAAATTATTATGAATGGAATCCTTTTTTTACCTCTTTTTCTCTTCACAAAATTTATGTTATGAATTTAACTAAAGGTATATTTTTTATGAGGGTTTGTTAAGAAAAAATATAAAAATAAAACGTCAAATTAATCTGCGATTATGTCAATCATGTTTTGCATATTGCAGCTCTAGATTTATGTTAACTGATATCCAACTTTACGTGATTTGTTTTTTTTTTTAATATTAAGAGCGATCGATGTATATTTTGAAACTGAAGGGCTTCAGCCTTAAAAGCAATGCGTGTAGTTTTTTTTTTTCTGAAATTATGTCAGAGTTTTATTTATTAAAGACACGTAAATATACAATTGATATAACCTGAACTTAAAATGGAAAACGTGCAGGTATGTTTACAGATAGACTTGGATAAACTTTCATGGATAAACATTCTTAATATTTTACAGGTTAAAAGTACATAATGTTAACGTATTTTTACTTGCGATTTACGAAGTATAGGGCAAGATTAGGATTCGTGCAAACAAAAATTCGAGATAGTAATTTTCCCTAACATTGCGATTATAGAGAACGTGAAGAAGTGGGTCTGTATGTCCATCTGTCTGTCTGTACCTCGACCTGTAGTCTAATGCTAGGTTTCCACTTGTCATTGAAAGACACAGTTTGACAAGACAGGGTGGGTTATACTTTCCCTCTACTAATACTTTCTTTGTTTTTCGTGTTGGCAAAGTGTCTTGTCAAAATGTGTCAATTTGCGTCTTTCAATAACAAGTGGAAACCTACCATAAACGGCTGAAGTGATTTTCTTCAAACTTTGGACTTAAGGTTCTTATGTGATTCCCTAGATAGTCTAAGAAAGATAGGATCGGACCAGGGACAAATTAATTCATGAAATTTTATTTCTGGTATCGACGCAGAATTTTATCCTCAACAACATATTCAAAGTCTCCCAAAATCCCCGCATTGGCTTTTTGTTTAGTCGCATTTTAAGAGCTGGAGAGGGGAGGGAGGCGGGAGTTTGTCAAGCTGAAAAATTTATTGTAATACAATCTAATCATATGACACATGTTTTTAGGGTACTTTTCAACGCTGATTCTTGAGAGACCAAAACTGAAAAGATACATGTATCCTGTGGGAAGTTAATGTCATTTTTATGGAATGATCACTTTTTTTAAAGTACAACAAGTAATATATTACCCAAAAAACCCCTTTAAAATAATGGGATTTAAATGAAATTTAGTACAAATGTTACATTTGGTATGTTTCCCAAGAATCAATAGAGTCCCCAAAAATATATGTGGTGAAAGGGTGTTTTTTTGAGGGCGATATGTTAGTTCGTCATTATTACCATAACATCTAACGTATGAATAAGTTTTGACACTGAAGACATTTGCTAAAAATATTAAATATGTCATGGTTTCCAAGTATCAAAAGAGTCCATGAAAATAACTTGATCCAAAGAGTTATTTTAGAGAGTTTATGTTTGACCTGCCTTATACGGACCAAAATGTTAGGTCTTACGAAAAATTGTATTTTCGTGTAACCGAGTAACATACGATATATGATTTAAAGTTATTTTTTAACGCCGAATCTAACAAAAGCAGAAACAAAATGATACAAGCACCTTAAAAAAAAGTTAGATTAATTTTGAAACAGAAATGACTGTGTTTTCCGTTAAGCAGCTCAAACATTACACCCCCAAAAACACACTTGGACCTTAGATATTTGTACGGACTCTTTTGATCCTTGGGTGGCAATATAAATATAATATTTTAAGCAAAGTTAATAAGTGTCAGAATTTGTTCATGGATGTTATGGTAATAATCACTCACTTGCATCCCTCCGTCAAAAAAACACCCTTTAACCACATATATTTTTGGGGACTCTTTTGATTCTTGGGAAGCATGCCAAATGTAACATTTGTACTAAATTTCATTAAGATCCCATTATTTTAAAGGGGTTTTTGGGTAATATATTACTTGTTGTACTTTAAAAAAGTGATCATTTCATAAAAATTACATTAACTTTCCACAGGATACATGTATCTTTTCAGTTTTGGTCTCTCAAGAATCAGCGTTGAAAAGTACCCTAAAAACATGTGTCATATGATTAGATTGTATAACAACAAATTTTTCATCTTGTCAAACTCCCACCTCCCTCCCCTCTCCACCTCTTAAAATGCGTCTACACAAAAAGTCAATTCAGGGATTTTGGGGGACTTTGGATATGTTGTTGAGGATAAAATTCTGCGTCGATCCCAGCAATAAAATTTCATGAATTAATCTGTCCCCGGTTGCCCATATTAAATATCCTTTCTTTCCTAGACTAAGAGGGAAAATTTGTTTTTGTAAGCTCAAAAAATAACGGTACCTGTCATACAACCAATATTCAAAAAATGATTTTTTTCAAAAACGGCTCTAACGATTTTGAAAAAAAAAAATTACGAGCTACTATAATTACTACAATTAATAAATTTGGTACACACAAAATTTTGTATAACGGTTATTGACGGTACCTATCATAGAACCAATTTTTTGGTTTTCAAATTTCTCTTTAACAATTTTTCATATACAATTTTTCGAAAAAATAATTTTTTGATTTTTAAAAAAATATTGAAAATTTTTTTTTGAAAATTCAATATCTTGAAAACGGGTCAATGAATATTTTTTTAATTTTGTGTAAAATTGTATTTTATTTAATTCTAAAAGTTTGCATACCAAATTTTATTTTTGATTTTATTTTGTATACAAAATGTAACAATTTATAATGTAATATTTCTTCGAATAGTTAAAAGTACGGGTAAAATTGGAAATCAATCATTGAAGCCGTTAACGAGATGTGCGTTTCCTGCGAAAATCATCATATTTCGCTTTGGTGGAAGGAAGAAGAAAAACTAGGGAATAAAATACACATTTCAACAATCATAATTAGAAACAGAAAATAAATAACTTAATTTAAAATGATTAATTGTTTTGTTTTCGAATCATTTTATACAAGTAAGTAAGCATTGCAAAACAAAATCTTTGAATCATAAACATAAAACTGAACCACTTTAAGAGCTCCAGCTCAGATAAAATGCGTGCATATGAAAAGTATACGCAACGCATTCCAAAAGACGTTCCAAAGATTTCATTCATCCACTAATATACAGCGTGTACGCTGACGTTGTACACAAACATAAATCCTTAAAAGAAGTATTCTTCGTGACTAGTGGAGTAATCGCGGAAGAAATCGGCCATAAATTAATTTTTTTGTTATCTGTCAGAGAACATCCCCAGACAAGACGTTAAAAAAATTGTTCTAGACTGAAAAAAAAAAAAAAATATGTACAGAACAAAAACAAAAAAAAAACTAAAAATACAAAACAAAATCAACATTAAAGGGTGACACACTCTTCATGGGCATTATTATACGAATGTGATTTATGGATTAACACTTCAGACGAAAGCATCTGGAATGAAGAGGGTTTAATTGAGATCTGTCCGCCTATTATGGAAAAATCAAAGATATGTCATATTTATTTCTAGGAAGAAGATAAATGAATTTATTATTGTTATTTATGATGATAAGATGATTTAATGTCATGCTCCTTCTGGGGAAGAATAATATTGGAATAAGCTTTCATATACAGTTAAATGATTTAGATTTTAGTCCCTTTAGCGTTTTTAGAAAATTGTTTATTCTTTAAACATGATAAGGTATCAAGATAGCTTTGTTTATGGAGACGAATTTTTTAATGGTCGTTTTATTATATTTGTTTTAGTTTTAATTTAAATCTATAAGTAAGTAGGTCAGACGTGGTGCTGTTTTTTTTTTTTTGTTTAAGATATAAGCATTTCGTATATTTATAAAGTAGTATCAATCATTTTAATGTGATATAAAAGTTTATATAAATGACTCTTAGAATTAAAAGGAAAATTTGTTACAAAAATTTTATTGCTTGTTTCTTATTTTTTTTTTTTTTTTTTTTTTTTTGTCAATAAAAAAATAAAATATCGTGTAATTAATTTAAAGTGTTAATGACAAAGTTTTATATATATAGGTTAAGGTATTAATATCTTGTTTTTTTTTTTTTATTTGTTGTTTAAATTTATTTGAGTTCATTTGTAATTTTTCAATTGAATAAATATCTCCCAAATCTGAACTTCTAAGGTAAAGGTTAGTTTTATTTCTGCTAATGAAAGTACATATAGTTAAAAAACAAACTATTTAAATTCTGAATTGGAAACAATTTTTATTTCAATATTAGTACAGTTAAAATAGTACACAAAATCATTTGCAAAAAAAAATAAAAATTAATACCCTCATGACAGTTGGTGAAAACGTTACATTTACCATAAGAATGGAAAATCAAAAGAGTCTTTAAGAATATCTTGGGTTTTTTTTAGGGGGAGAGTTTGTTGTTCAACAAAAAAAAAATATCTATGGTTAAATGGTGCTTTTTTGAGAGGAAGTGAAAAGTGTGATAGGATACCAAAACACTTGTTTACCCTCACGAAACTTAGTACAAATGTCAAAAGTGGCACGAGAACCAAGAATCAAAAGATTCCTTAAAAGTATTTAATAGTGAAGGATGTTCTTTTGAGGGTCAAAGAAAATGTGGGATTCTGAACTGAAATTGTAGTTTGGTGTTTTTGAGTTATTAAGTACATTATTTAAAGGTATTTTTTAACTCTGAATTTTATAAAAGGAAAATTGAAATGATATAACAACACCAAATAAGTTATATTCCTTTTTATGTGAAGTTGACAAGACGAGAAAAGTCTCGGTCTCGATCTCGTCCTCGCATGACGACGACGCATGACATGAGACGAGACTGCCTTTTAAGCAACCGAGACGAGACTGGACCGAAATTCACAGAGAGTCTAATAAATTTAAAAATCCAATTTCAGTTAAATATTAATTTTCTTCTGCTCAAACGATAGTCGAAAATATTTCGTTCCAATAATCAACAGTTTGTCCGAAAATCGTATTTTTCGGAGACGAGACTTAATCATACGAGCCCGACAGGAGACCGAGACGACTTCTAAAATTTTCGATTTTAACGAAACCGAGATGAGACTTACAAAAGTCTCGCAGAGTCTCGTCTCAAAGCCAGCCCTAATCCTGAAAAATATGCACTTCCCTACTTTTGAATTACAAGTTCTTAAATATCCTATTTTTAAGTAAAAAAAAAAATATAGTTCAAAACTTCATCGCCATTTCCCACAATTTTAATAGTTCTTTTAGCTTGCTCTATAAGTTATGGGTTTGGGTAAAAAAAAATAACGAGTTTTAATCAAAACCATAATAATAGATTCTATAATGGAGAACTCAAAAAAACGAATTTTCGGCATCATGATGACGGTGTCCTGATGTACATCCAAATGGAATGTAGAAGAAAAGATGGATCATATTTTTTGTATTTCTATATTAGGCGTGTTTTGTTTCAACTTAAAGCCAAGACTATACAGTTTTAAAAAATACTTCAGAATAAAGTGTTGTTGTTTTGTAGGTAATATTAAAATAGTTTGTCAAGCTGAAAAAGTTTTTGTGATACAATCTAATCATATGACACATGTTTTTAGGGTGCTTTTCAACGCTGATTCTAAAGAGACCAAAACTGAAAAGATACATTTAACCTGTGGGAAGTTAATGTCATTTTTATGGAATGATCACTTTTTTTAAAGTACAACAAGTAATATATTACCCAAAACCATCTTTAAATAATCGGATTTTAATGAAATTTGGTATAAATGTTTCATTTGGCATGTTTACTAAGAATCAAAAGAGTCTCCAAAAATATCTGTGGTGAAAGTGTGTTTTTTGAGAGCGAGATGTAAGTGCGTCATTATAAATGATGAAATTTGCTAAAAATATTAAATATGTCATGGTTTCTAAGTATCAAAGAAGTCCATTAAAACAACTTTATCCAAAGAGTTTTTTTTAGAGAGTTTATGTTTGACCTGCCCTATACGGAGCAAACTGTTAGCTCTTACGAAAAATTGTATTTTCGTGTAATCGAGATCGGTATTTTTAAACGCCGAATTTAATAAAAGAAAAACCAATATGATACAAGCAACATAAAAAAGTTAGATTTATTTTGAAACAGAAATGACTGTTTTTTCCGTTAAGCAGGTCAAACATTACACCCCCAAAAAACACACTTGGGCCTTAGATATTTGTACGGCCTCTATTGATCCTTGGGTGCCAATATAAATTTAATATTTTTAGCAAAGTTCATAAGTGGCAGAATTTGTTCATGGATGTTATGGTAATAATCACTCAGTTGCATCTCTTCGTTAAAAAAACACCCTTTAACCAAAGATATTTTAGGAAACTCTTTTGATTATTGGTAAGCATGCCAAATGAAACATTTGTACTAAATTTCATGAACATCCCATTATTTTAAAGTGGTTTTGGGTAATATATTACTTGTTGTACTTAAAAAAACCATTCCATAAAAACGACATTAACTTTCCACAGGATATATGTATCTTTTCAGTTTTGGTCTCTTTAGAATCAGCGTTGAAAAGCACCCTACAAACATGTGTCATATATGATTAGATTGTATTACAACAAATTTTTCAGCTTGACAAACTCCCGCCTCCCTCCCTTCTCCACCTCTTAAAATGCGTCTACACAAAAAGTCAATTCAGGGATTTTGGAGGACTTTGGATATGTTGTTGAGGATAAAATTATGCGTCGATACCAGCAAAAAATTTTCATGAATTAATTTGTCCCCGGTTGCCCATATTAAATTTCCTATCTTTCCTAAACTAATAGTCTTGACTTCAGGACAAACAAAACACACCTAATTTTGTTTCCAAATGTTCTTGTTTTTTTTAATCTTGTTTTATTTTAACTTGTTCTTAATATTTCTTAGTTAATGATAAAAAACATTATTGAATATTTATTATAAACAAAAATACTTGAGCAAACTGGTGTGTTGAAATTGGTTAACGTTAGGACCGCGTTTCATCGAGCAGTTATAGCTGTGTTAAGTTGGAGCACTGAACTCAAAATGCTTGGATGGGGTTTATCAGAATCGTTTGTCCATAGTTAATGCACGTTTGTCAATTCAAAAAATTTGTTTGTCCATCCCAAGAAAAAAGTTATTAAGCTTTTCTTTTTTATAGCAAATTGCCCCCTAAAAAAAACTCGTCTACAGCCCCCAATAGATGACTTAATAGGATAAGACTTAGTGCGTTTGTTTGTCCATATTCGTTCGTTAATGACATTTCAGGAAAACAAAAATAGTCTTCACCTTTAAAAAATAAATTAAAGTAAAATGTAAAAAAACTCGCTTACCGTCCTCTATTTATAACTTAGATGAAAGGGGTGAAGTGGGTTGGTTTGTCTACCGGCTGTTTATGACTTTCCACCAAAAACTACATTTTGTCCACTCTTAGTTCAAAAATTATTATAAAATGTGTGTTTTATAGCAACTGTTGCAAAACAAAAATGTCGTCTATAATTGTGCTCGTTTTTCTACCTGTTTTTTATATTTGTCCAGAAAAAAAATAACGTTTTCCACTATCACGAAGAAAAATATAAGACTTTTAATTTTTATAGCTCAAAATGAAAAAATTTAAAAACGCTCTTAGAAAAATTGTCTCAAGTGTAATCGTTTTTCCACCGTTTGTCCATTTTTTTTTTTTTGCAAAACGCCAAAACCAAAAGGCTTGTCTACCATGACAAATGATAAATTAAGAAAATGGTACTAAATGAGTTCGTTTCTCCACCGCCCTGTTTTGTTTTGATTTATCCATCAAAAATAATCGTTTGTCAGCACTTAAATAAAAAAAATGGGCACGACTGGATCGCAAAAAACTTGCTCTCGTAGCTAACAACTTTAACGTAGCTTGAAATAGTCAACGTACATATGTACATATATGTAAAAAAGTTTTAATAACAATAAATGATTACTATGTATTATAAATTAGTTATTTTAATAGCTAAAACAGATAAAGCTCAAAAAAAGTATGCCATCTGATTTGTTTAATAAATGCAAATTAATGAAAAAAAAAATTTAAATCGTTAGAGCGGTTTTTTTTTAATTAATTTTTTATATATAAAAATTCTTGAACATTTTTTAAAGTAAAATTTGGTATGTCAACTTTAAGCATTAAATAAAATACATTAGCCCATTCTCAAGATATTGTATTTTCAAAAAAAAAAATCAATATTTTTTTAAAAATCCAAAAATTATTTTTTCGAAAATTTTTATATGCAAAATTGTAAAAATTGTAAGCGACCTTTTGTTTAAAAATTTAAGTTGAAATCAGTGTAGTAGTTTACGAGAAATTTGAAAACCAAAAAATCGGTTGTATGACGGGTACCGTTACAGTAACCGTTATAAAAAAATTTTTTTCTACCAAAATATTTAGTTTAGTAATTTTAGTACCTCGTAATTTTTTTTTGAAAATCGTTAGAGCCGTTAGTTTTTGAGCTAAAAAAAATAAATTTCAATTTTCCTCTAGGGAATCACATAAGCTTAAGTCCAAATTTAAAATAAAATCGCTTCAGCCGTTTAGGCTGCAGGTCGAGGTACAGACAGACGGACAGACGGACAGACGGACAGACGGACAGACGGACAGACAGACAGACAGACAGAATTGCAAAACCCACTTTTTTCGCGTTCTCCATCATCGTAATGTTAGGGAAAATTATCATCTCGATTGTTTTTTGTACGAATCCTAAACTTGCCCTATACTACGTATATCGCAAGTAAAAATATTCAAAAATTCATTTTTATAGCACCCAATTGTTAATAATATTAAGGAAAATGGTCTCAATAGTAATCATTCGTCCAGGCAAGCCCAGCAAAAAACATATCTTCACATATTTAAAATTAAGTATACGTTGGTGATTATCAAATTGTTGTTTTTAATTTCGTCAACTTTAACACTTTTACCATTTTTTTTTTTTAGTTAAAAGAAAAACTAGCTTATTGTATGGGAAATTACAACTGCTTAGTTGCACGTTTTAACGTTAACCTATTTTAATGAAATTTTGCAGAGATTTGTTGTTATTATTAAATTCACTTTTAAAAACTTCGAATATCAACCCCACCCTTATAACTTCATTTGTATTATAACCGTGTATTATTGAGGACCTTGATCATAAAATAAATTTTTAATTGCCAAAATAAACAGCAGCCTTTTATGAATAAACGTAGGTTCATAAGTATGAGTAATTTTTGATTTTTTACACAACAATTTACACACAATAATTTTATTACTCAACGATAAATTGATAAACTTTAATTTTTAAAACTTTAAAAATAATTCTTCCAGATTTTCTTGTTCAATCTTAAAAAAATATTGAACCCTGCACAATTATGATGTTTTCGGATCGTATTAGTTTGTAGTTATGTCTTTATTTGTTTCCAATTATAATTTTTAATTATTGTGGGTGACAAATAAATTCAATTGATGACAAATCCCAAGAAGATTTTGTTAACATCTGTTTTTTCTTTTTTTTTTGGTTTTTAAATGACGTCATTTATATCTGGCAAACTCATAAATAAGAAGCAGCAATCCAGACAAAAAGGAATTTCAATTTGCGACTATATGCGATTTAATTTAAAATGAGTCTCCAGATGTTCATCTGGCAGTCTGGTATTGGGAATTTATAAAAAAAATGTGGGCATTCCCAATTGACACAAATGCAATTCGTTGACAATCCAATTTAAAAGGAATCATCAGGAGGTGGCTGCAAGAAGTAATTCGGAGTAATTTTAAACTCTCAAGACAAGTTTGAAATTTTGTTTGCATAAGGCTAGATTTCCAAATTACTTTAGGGTTTAAACTTAAGGGTCCTACAAAATGGAATCAAGAAAAATATTTAAAACACGCTTCAGTTTGGATTTGAAAAATTTAAATAACTTTTTTTTTGAATTTGAATTTTGAAAATAAACAAATAAGAAAATCAAAAAAAAAAAAAAAAACAAAATTCATCTCATAAAAATTACAACCATAAAGCTATAATTAATAACACCTCTTAATATTTTTAGGTTTATGATAAAGCTGGCTAAGAGATAAAATAAATAGATACCTACCTATTTAAAAACAATTTCAGTCGACCTAATAAACCAAATTAAAGTGAAATCAATTTATTTATTAATTATTGACTCATATGATTTAAAGACCAACACGGTCAAAGATTAAACAAAAAATAAACATGGAATGTTCAACAATTTTTGTATATGGCGTTGCGTCGGTGTATACACACATTTTGTATAGCATGATATTCAAATTGTATATGTACATATGGATGCAATTTAGATTCATAAAATAAATTTTCTGTTAACCCTTGCAACAAACATAAATATGCGTGTGTTAGCAAATAAATCAAAATAAATTGAGGCCCTATCTGAATTCTGAACGGGTTCTCATTAGTGTTCTGTTTTTATTACAGAGGGCGAGAGGGGGTAGTTTATCCAATTATTACACCGACACGATCAACAAACAGCTCACGACTTTTCTTCTGTTAAATATAATAATAGTCCATAATTGTGTGGCGCATCAGTCGCTGGATGTTAATGTGGTTAATGATGATTATTAATTTGAAAAAAAAAATATCAATTTGTTTTCTTATTTTATAGCGCAGGAAGTAAACGCTAAGTGTTTTGCTGTATAGTCATGTTGAATAGTATAGGATTAACTCTCACATATAGAAAGTGGAGGACCAACATTTTCGCGACTCAATGGATTTTGAGGAGTTTCTTAAAAATGATTTATGAGCTAAAGAGTAATAAATCTTTTTTGAATATCCCCAACTCTCTCCACATAACACTTTGGTATATAAATATAAATTGCTCTTGCGGAATTGGTATATCTAAAAATATGAAGAGTATGGGATAATTTAAATTGCAACCGCCGAGCATGGTCCTTGAGAAATATGTAAGTTGTTGTCAAACAGTCGACCTTGTGTTCAACTGCGATGTGAGCTATAAAATATGTAAGGGCTGGGTTTTAAATACCAACCCGCGTATGTGACAGCATTTGTTTTCCAAAATTCTGTACTCAAAAATTGTATTTCAAAATTTTGTAAATTCAAAATTCTGCATTTCAAAATTTTGTATTTAGATAATTATGGAAAACAAAATTATATAGAATTTTTGGTTCATTTACAGAATTTTGGAAAACAGAATAACGACCCGTACGCAAAGGCAGGTTATTAATGGTACATCTGGCTATGTGAGAACCATTCTTCTGATATTCTTGAAAGCGGTCAAGTTGATATTTTTCATTTACTTTTACGAAGAGTTTTCTAGAAAATGTTAAAAGAATTAGAGGAACAAGGATTTAATGTTTTGTTAAGTGTTTTTCGAAGAGCAATATCTCTGTTAGAATTGTCGTATTGGAATGAAACAAAAAGTATTTTAAGATTTATTTTTTCTTGTTTTGAAAATATTTTTTTTTTTTAAATTTAGTTAATAATAGAGGCCAAAACTCTTGTATGTAGGTAAATATTAGTTTTGAAATTTGTTATTTTTTTGTTCACTTCATGTGGCGAACACCAAGGGACCATAGCCAAATGTCGTTGCAATAGCCGGCGGTCGTTATATTCGACTTACCACAAAAATTATCGTTAAAAAAACAGAAGGGCACACATAAGTATGAGCGACTCGTCGTTATAGGTAGCGTCAGATGTTCCTACCTTTAATTCGCTTTCTTAAATAACACCCCGTTACGACCCCCTGGACTGTTTCAAAAATAAATAAAAAATGAGCACGACTGGATCGCACAAACTTGCTCTCGTAGATAACAACTTTAACGTAGCTTGTACTTCATCAACGCCTCCAAATAGCTCGATACTCCATAGGATTTCATAGGTTATATATTTTAAAGGGATGGTCCAATCCATCCGGGTTTCACAAGGGATCAATATTGATCTAAGTGTGACGGGAACAAGATCTACCGGCAGCCCATCAACCTAACTTAACCTAACGTAGCTTGAAGTTGACAATGTGCATATGTATTGGTTCCATAACATAATGATATCATCAAAAAAAGTTTTTAAAAACAAATGACCTCTTACATAACAATAACTATAAATTTGTTATTTAAATAGCTAAAACAGATAGAGCTAAAAAAAAAAGTATGCCATCTGATAAATATGAATTTATGAAAAAAAAAATTCAAAAATTCTAGCACATTTTTGAAAAAAAAAATAGGTATGCCAACTCTTAGAACTATATGAAATACAATTTAACACAAAATAAAAAAAATATTTATTGATCCGTTGATTTTCAAAAAAAGATTCAATAGTTTTTTTTTAAATCCAAACATTTTTTTTTTTTGGAAAAATTTTATATGCTAAATTGTTAAAAATATAAAGGACCTCTTACATAAAAAAATTGAAATCGGTGTACCCAAAATTTGAAAACCAAAAAATCGGTTCTATGACAGAGGTAACGTTAATAACCGTTATAAAAAATAGTTTTCTACCAAATTATTAATTGTAGTAATTATAGTAGCTTATGGCTGCCAGACGTCCCGATTTTGGCGGGAAAGTCCCGATATTTAAACCCTGTCCCGATATCTGTCCCAATTTCGTCCCGACTTTCCACTTTTACTTGCTGTATAGGGCAATTATTGGTTTTGTGTCAAAAACAAAATTCGAGGTTTTAATCAAAAGTAACATTACGATAATGTAGAAGATCAAAAACTGATTTTCGACTATAGACGTCCGTCGGTCGGTTTGTTTGTCTGTGCGTCCCGATTTATATCGAGCTAGAGCCTAAGCGAATTAGTGGATTTGCTTCAAATTTGGTGTGAAACATGTTATTCCCTAGGAGTGAGATTTAATTTTTGTTTAAGCTTATCTGGATAGAAAGGTCATACAAAAATGTCGGTTTTATCAAGTCAAAAACTGCTGTAATGGTTTTGATAAAACTTCGTACACGTAGTCCCTACAACAGTTTTTATAGCACTGCATAAGTGTTTGCCAAAAAATCGAAGAACTCAAATAAATGTTTGTTTTTTTTTTGTGCAAATGACCGGTTTCTTACTTGTTTTGAGATATTCCCGAATATCTCGTTATTGGCTTTATTGATTTTGTCAAAATTTGTAATTCGGTAGGTACTTCTAAGTTAGTCAAAAAATATTGGTCAAAATACTCCTTAACACTTTTCTAATTTTAAAACATTTTAGTAATTTATTACTATATTTAATTTACAATTTTCTAAATTTTAAATATTTTTGATATTGTAGAAGAACGTCTAAAAAAGTACAGCTCGTTCAAAAAATTCGCAAACATACCTCATTTTGACATTTAGAATCGTTAATAGGTGTCATATGGATTCAGTACGATACTAAATAAACAAAACAGATTTTAATTAAAGTAAAGTGTTATGTTATGAGATAGTACCATGCTAAACTCGTTTTAAATTTATTAATTAAAAATGATTTAACATCGTACTAAATCGAACAAAATTTTGCACCATTGCATTTACGATTTGTTTAAATAGATTCTTTTTAATGTCCTGATTTGTCCTGGTTTTTGTGCCCTGGAGTCTCGATATTAACCAAATTTAAAATGGCAGCCCTACAGTAGCTCCTAATTTTTGTTTCAAAATCGTTAGAGTCGTTTTTGAAATGAATCAATTTTTGTATATTGGTTCTATGGCAGGGCAGGTACAGTTATTTTTTGAGCTAAAAAAAATCAATTTCCCCTCTCTAGGGAATCTCATAAGAACCTTAAGTCCAAAGTTTGAAGAAAATCGCTTCAATCGTTTAGGCTGCAGGTAGAGGTAGAGACAGACAGACGGGCAGACGGACAGACAGACAGAATTGCGAGACACACTATTTTCGCGTTCTCTATCATCGTAATATTAGGGAAAATTATTATATCGAGTTTTGTTTGCACGAATCTTAAACTTGCCCTAGTATCGCAAGTAAAAATTTAAAATATTTATAAATCAAAAAGTGACCTATAGCCAGTGGCGGATCCAGGGGGGTGGCTATAGGGGCTAAAGCCCCCCCCCACAGCCGATTGCTAAAATAATTTAAAATATAGAAAGCAATTCATTACAACGTGTTAAGTTTTATATTCATCTAAAATATTGTTAACATGAGAATTTTGATGGACAAAATAACGTGGTTGGGGCTAAACAATTTACATGTTCTGCAACTTCTTTTCTAAGCCATAAGGTTGGGGCCAAGGCCTATGAAGTGAATTGGAAAAAAAACAATTGGGGGCTATGAAAAAAACAAACCCAGAAAATTGAAAAAAAAAAAAAAAAAACAACTTGGGACTAATAAGGTCTGAGAATATTGGACAAAAAACGTAGGCAGGTTTAAACAACTAACTCCCTAAAAACTAACCTTATTCCAGAGAGCTTTTGGGGCATAGGTCTAAGGATTTTCAAAGTCCGAAGTTGGAAGATATAATTTTAAAAAAACGTGGTCTGAGCTTAACATTTACATGTCAAAAGCAACAACTCTTTACCTACACTAAAAACTTAGCTAATTTAACGAAAGAAACGCAATTGAGGCTAATTGAGAACACCGCGGTGTAAGGCTTAGTGTAAATGTTTAATACAACAAGAATTGTTTCTTACGGCCTTGGCTGGGTTTAGATCATTTTGGGGCTTAGTTTTTAAAATTTCAAAGGTCCAATGCAATACATACAAAATATTCTCTAGTCGAGGAGCCAAATTCCAAAAGCGTGAGAAACTCTGTGAACTCAGAAAAATCTTGCAGGTGAACATGAATATTTACAATCTCTATAGACTCTTGAGTGGCTTAAAAATTTATCGACACATTTTTTGAGCAGGAATAGGAAGTGTATGTAGGTGCAGTGTAAACGAAAATTCATTGACACTTGCAGAATTGAGCCGTGCCTGACTAAAAGTCTTGAAATTTTGATATTTTATTTTCGATCCAGAAAATCTTATTTTCGTGCGTTCCAGTGAAAATTTGAAGTAAAAAGGGTTGGTTCGTTGCTTTGACTAATTAAAGAAAATGAGATCTCAGAGGACTCATACTGTCAAAACACGTATGAGCTTTTGCCAGAAAGACCACTTAAATATCATTTTTCTGAACTAGCATTACAAACAGTTCTTAAATTTTGTTAAAAAGGTGAAGTTCAAAGCGTACCTTCAGCTAATTTAAGCAAACACTTACATAATGAACAAAGTAGGGCACTTGATACCTAATGAATTATTAAGCACTATATCTATTAAGAAAAGAATTTGTTCGTGTGGTAAAGTGGCTAGAACTTAAAGTTACAAAATTAGTTAAACTACCATGTTTTGCTGAGCCTTAATATTGGCTTTTAAAAAAAAATTCCCATGCTTAACACATCAATCCCAAATTCTTTTTATTGTGCTTCGTTTTGAAAAAATTATAAAGCGCGATAGGAGCGCATATAAAGGCACAAAAAACACGACTATTATTGAAGGAAAAGTAATGTCAAAATTCGTTTTCTGTTATATAACTTCAAATTTACAAACTGGATTTCCAAACTCCAAGCCCCCCCCACAGCCAAATCCTAGATCCGCTACTGCCTATAGCCTACTAGAAAAATCTTTAAATAATTTAAAAAAAAGGTCACGAAAGAAGAAAATAGTTCAATGTTATATTTAATTTTGAAAACATTTAAAAAAAAAAATTGGCACGTCAATTGAAATTAATTATTCACTTCAATTAAAAAAAAAACTTTATCTACCCATTAATAAAAAATTTAGATTTTTTTAAATCAAAAAATCATTTTTTTTTAATTTTGAGTATTTGTATAAAAAGTATTTTTACAAAGGAATTTTTTCCAAGTTTCTAGAAAATGTACATCAATGAATTTGCACCAAATTTTAATTAAATCGATCGTCCTTTTTTAAATGTTTATTTTTCAAAAAAAAAACTTTGAATCTTTTTAAATTTCAAAAGAATGATTTTATCAATTTAAAAACAATCAAATTTTGAAAAATTTTGGTTATACCTATGTGCCAACCATGTGTCCTTTTTAAAATCTTCAAACACTAAGCCACTTGAACTATAGGAGCAAGAACATGCGACCAATCAGCCGTGTCCCTTTTTCATTTTATAAACATTTCTCTTCGTACAGACAATACTCAGACATAAATTGACTTCACTCCTTGTGGAATCTTAGATGGAGTGTTTTTGGTGATACACCTTACCTACCATTAAAATTTAAATAGTACCGATTTTATGCAAACCCCTTTTGACTAATTTCCTAGAATAATTAATAAATCACCTAAAACTTTTAACGATGAAGATCCAGTAACAAAAATCAATATGATAAACTACAAGGGTATACGCAAGTAGGAACCTAAAAATTTACATTGGTTTTGTAAATACAAAGATGAAAACAAATTGGTAGAAGCAGAGTGAAGTAAGGCCTATAAGGGATTGCCATAACTAATCAACATTATACAACAATAATACAAAAAATTATATGACACGGAACAAGGTTTATAATTTTCTTATAAATATTTTGAAGGACACACAATTTTCAGAAGTGTACCCATAGCATCTTATAATTTATTTGTAATTTCTTGTAATCACACAATTATGTGACTTCTAGGAGCTCATAGTCCTCTAACTACGCTTTGCTGATGTCAAATTGTTTCCTTCAATTGTAATTACAAAAACATTCATTTTTGGCTTTAATTTGTATTTAAAAATAGCAAACCTCTCCTGTCTCCTTACCAGTACAAGCTAAAATAAGTATATACCTATGTAATTCGAATTATCTAATTTCA
Source organism: Melangyna quadrimaculata (assembly GCA_949320155.1). NCBI lineage: Eukaryota > Metazoa > Arthropoda > Insecta > Diptera > Syrphidae > Melangyna > Melangyna quadrimaculata. The sequence continues at coordinate 171,622,279 of OX439485.1, read as the reverse complement.
CTCATGTAAAATTTACCCTAGAATTATTCTTTTTAAAAAAAAGAAATCTGTTGCCTTTTCTGGGAATATTACTGGTTTTATATCTGAGTAAGCAGAACGTTACAATAACTTTTTACTGCCAGATATCTTTGATCAGATTATGTAGTATTATTCTCCATTCGACTTACCACGGAAATAAAAGAATTAAATTTCAGCTTTCCGGAAATGTTATAACCTCCATATAATCACAGGCAAATCAGAGTCAAATCTGCCAAAGGAATCGTTTTTATATAAAGAAAAAAAAACAAATAGGTACCTACCTACAACAGATAAACCTACCTAATATTTGTATGCCCAATTCCATATTCCCTTGCCTCGAAGGATATTTTGTATCTATATGTTGGTACATAGATATACATATGTACATATTATTCTAAAATGTTTGTGTTCACTTTCCGGCTGAATTATTCCTGATTTGAGCATAAAATGGCGGAGAAAAATGACAGCCCGCTGGAGTTGGAAGAAACAAATATTTTTTTTTTTTTGCTTTTATTTACAAACTAAATTATGCAAAATGTAAATTCGTACTTTTCGAGCAAAAAGGACTATTTTGCCAAAATGACAATGACGAATACAACATGGATCTCGGCCTCAGTCACAGTCTGAGCTCAGTGCTATTTTACTTCGAAAATGAACCGAAAAAAGCAAAGAAAGAAAACACTTAAAACAGAACAACCAGATTTGAAACAAATGTACCAGATAAATATTTGTTTGTTTGTTCCATTATGTTTAGGGTTTAGTATAAAATAAAGGGTTACCCAGTACTTCATAGAAAAAAGGGTTAATTTTCCGTTTTGTTTGGATTTTCCTTTTTTGTTGTACAACATAGAAAAGATACTGAATAAATTAGCTCTCATCCAAAGCTAAGAATAAAATATTATGTGAATCGAAAAATGTTTATTTTTGTTTTTCCCTTTCTGAAAATTAGCCTCGAACCGGGTCTTCTATGGTTACACACAAAACGGTTAAAGTGAGTAAAAAAGTGTTATTCGCAAATCTTTATTTTTTTTGCTGAAAACAAAAATTACACACACTACATAATTTAACAAAGCCCTGTGGGTAGTTGGTCTGGTGACAGCGAGGAGCAAGGGCATTTATTTAAAATAGAAGTCTCAAGTTTCTGCCTTTTAAATGAAAATCTTGCAGGAGGACGAAAAAAATGTTCTCCCATTGGGCTGTTACGCGTTCCTATGAAGTTGCTGATGTTTCACATTTACACCCACACCCCATATCACCTCCAATAGAAATATAGCAGCCGCAGTGTTGCATAAAATGAAAAATGCAAAAATCTGCAAAATATATAATTTCCCTAAGGACCAGCCAAAAAAGTGGCAAGGGTAGTGAAAGGTTTTTTTTTTGTACATCGCAGGACAATTTGAACCTCATGGGAGGATGAGGTGGAAGATAGGTAGCTGGACCGCAAATAAATTTTATCCCAAATTGGTGTTGAAATTGGATACCGGTCCGGTCAGTGGATATAAATTTTGAAAGGGGAAGGAAAGCGAATTTGGTTTGCAATCATGATTGTGGTATTTTATAATTTCCGTGTGCTGCTGGCCAACTAACAAAATAGAATAGGTACATACCTACATTCCTACCTTTACCTACCTATGTACGTTTATAGGTTAAAATTTGTATTGAATCACGGTTACAAAACAGATTGACCTAGTTGAAGGTTCGTTTTTAAATGAAATTCTAAGCGCAGACATGCTGTCTGCTATATTAAATAGTGATGGTATTGCAAAATGTTTTATATTACTTCTACTCTCTAACTTTCACCACATTTTATTATCATAAAATAAATCAGCTTGTTGATTTTAAATACAACTAATTTATATTGGATTGAAAGTGGTTATTTTT